>OZ010578.1:67285957-67350957 GCA_963932145.1 Acanthosepion lycidas
ATATATATAAATTAAGGTTCTCAGCCCGGAATTTTCGGGCACGCCCGTGTCTTTCATCAGCAGTGCGAAAAATAAACAACGGGGAAGACTCAACAACGGTTGTCCTTGTGTCTGGTGCGAAGTTTGATTTTGTATTTTTAAACATCACATTATATAATTTAATCTTTTTTTTTTAAAAAAAAAAAAAAAAAAAAAAAAAAGCAAAACCTTTTTATTCCTCTTAGTTTTAAATTAACATTTCATTCTTCATAAAAACCCAATTTAATGTCATAAAGTTAATATCCTGGTTTAATTTTATAAAATATATTCCCTTCCATCCTCCCTTGACCACTGACTCGTGCCTTTCGTCTGACTGAAACATTGAAATGGATAAATACTGTCTTAGTTTTTATTTTTATTTTTTATTTTTTTTGTAGCTGTCACATTTAAAATTTCTCATTCTGATTTCTCATTCTGATACTGGGTTTGAATAAGACTGACGAATCTCGTCCGTTTAAAATAAGCCTATTCCCAGTATGAGGTTATTTTGGGTTTTATTATATATTAATTATTTGCTATGTAATAATAAATACATCGAGCTCTTTTTGGGGGTCAGTATTAATATTTTATATTACTAGGATCAATTTGGATTCTATACCAACGGATCTATTACCTCATTATGTCTGGTATTATCTATTTTGTTTGGATTAGTTCTCATTGCTCAGTCACTTTTCACTTGCATTAAAACCGTAGATAATTCTATACGTATTTAAGTTTCTGAAGATTCTTTTATGTCTAATCGTGCATGTGCGTCTCTCGTGGATGTTCCAAATGTTTTTACCTTTGTGCAATCAGCCATCGCAGCGGTTGTCACATCATTGTAATCTATGACTGATCTCTTTAAGCATGTATTTCCTTAGATTGAGGAATCGGAGAGCCGAGTTCGAATATCAGTCGAATCTGTTAAATTCACTTACGTGCTAATACCCTTGGGGAAGGTATGAATCCGCTTCTTCTCCCCTCCCCACACAGCTATGGGTAAACAGTAGGACAAACCGGGTTCTATAATCTTGGGTGGCAAACTGTCTACCGCTGAAAGAAATGGCAACCTACTGCGAGAAAAAATCTGCCTCATCAGTCATGTTTCTTTCGATACATGATCACCTAAGTGTGTATCACGCATGGCACATAGCTGACTGAAAGTCTCCCCCACCAAATCATCTCTAATAAACTAGGTATGGATATAAGGAATGGTTGGTATATAATGTTTGCA
Source organism: Acanthosepion lycidas (assembly GCA_963932145.1). Classification (NCBI taxonomy): domain Eukaryota; kingdom Metazoa; phylum Mollusca; class Cephalopoda; order Sepiida; family Sepiidae; genus Acanthosepion; species Acanthosepion lycidas. The sequence goes on from OZ010578.1 coordinate 67,287,210, forward strand.
TACTGGACACTGCACAGAAAATATTACACACTGAGCATTGAAATAAGACACATATGCTTAAAAGAATTAACAGGACGAATACATTCTTGTCAATTCGATATACAAAATCAAAAGATGGAACACTGATAATAAAAAAAGGAAAAAATACTTCCAAGATGCAAGAAAATCAACATTAGCGAAACGAAAACACGGTAGCATTACCAGATGGAATTTGAATGGAGGTGCTAGAATTTTATTAGGTTGGTGCAAAAATAATGACGCAATAATGTCGTTTTCTGACGTATTTTTTAACGTCAAAAACGACATTATTACGTCATTGTTTTTGCACCAACCTAATAGATAATTTCAGCTTTGACAAAAATACAGGCATTTTAAATTACATGTAAGTCAGTGGTGAGATACCAACCCCAAATAGAGAAGTTAAATCTATCTCCTAACGATGAGGAGAGAGTGAACCAAAATAAATGGGTCAATGTTCATACACTAGGTAAGTAAACAATACTAAAAAGAACAGTTACTATATTCTAACTGGGTTACCATTATATAATTTGAAGTGCATGTTGTACGAAACAGTTTTTTCTCGTATCGATCTAATATTCTTAGTATATCTCACAGTAAATTTTTATATGATTAACAAATGTAATTCAATACAATAATTTATTTTATTTGTGAGGTTCGATGTAACAAAATATCAGATTGATTAGAAACTCTGCTGTAGTCGACAGAGCAAGCTTACATTTTCACAATTCTTGGGGACACTTAAAATAAATTCCACGTTTCAAGCAACCCAATTATTATATAAATTTGACCTTTTCATAAAATTAAATTTTACAAAAACGTAAACATATATTTTTTGGTAACTAGTTCAAGCAAAGATAATTATTTCTTCAGGTTTATTGATAAGGAAAAAAAACTTAATGCTTAAGAGAATTTATAGAATAGCCCAAATAAAATGTTATAAAAGACAAAATAAAAGACAATCAAAATGCTTAAACTTTGGCAGAAAGTAGATAACCTCTACACCTGTAAAAATCTTCAATTGCCAAGAGTCACGTGTACGACTCTGCCAAGACTGAACTAGATCTTCGGGTTTTCTTTGTTTATCACGTCGCCATAAAATAAATGAGCAAAAATGAAGTTCAACATTCTGAACTTCTTTATGCCCTCTAAGTTGAAACGAAAAGAAACGAGGTATAAGGAACTAACTTATACCCACCAAGTTGGAACGAAAACAAAACAGGTAAACACTAGGCTAACCATACTGGTTTATATTACCAAGCTGGAACAAATGAACCCAGCATAATAACCTTTACGTCTTATAAAAAAAGTTTTCATTGGCACAAAAAAAAAAAAAAAAAAAAAAAAAAAATCAAACCTATTTTTATTCACAAAAATGCATATGACACACTAACAGGTAATAACTACAACAATAACTCAATGTTAAAAAGCACTAGATAAATCAAAGATCACATGAGTCAAGACAATGTAACTTTTTAAATTTGCTTAGCTTTTGGTACACAAATATTTAATTCAGCATCGAACTTTAGATAATCACACATAAATTTCATTTTCAACCGAAAGGAAGTATTTTCTGCGCTTGCATCATTTGACAATCAGCAGCTGTAAATTTTCCTTTACTGTGCAATAATTTATGCAATACCCCACCACCGCCCAAAAAATGTTTCTTGTGTGTTTTCGCTGACAAAATTAACTAAGAATTAACTCAAAAATACATTACATATGCTGAACCTATTTATTAGTGTTTCTAATGGAACTCCAGCTGTGAAATGTTGCTATAGATTACTAAAAAAAACAAACAAACAAAAACAAATACATGACAAGAACGGCACTTATATAACTTATAAATCCGGATGATGAGGTTCATGCGGGAGAGTCTTTTTTACTGATTTAACTAATATGTCACTATTCAATGACAGCAGCATACTCACTAATTTCTAACGTGAAGTAACTTCTAAAACTGCCCCCACCGTACTAATCCATACATGGAACGAGATATAAAAAAAAAAGTCTTTGGAAATCAATATTTACAGGAAGTACATGCTATACCCAGCCAACACACTGTCAGTCAGTTAAACTTAAGCCGCACTATTCATTACATTTGAATCAACCAGTTCATCTGAAATTCGATGATGAATATTGTTTTTGCTCTTTCATGCCATATTAAGATATCTGATCATAGCACTGAAAAACAATTGCTTCGATCAGAAGTCAAGAGCATTTTAAGACGAGAACTAAGTTTAACGTAATTGGCGCTCTGTTATTCCCAGAAAATGTTATCTATGCTAGTTAACGGTTTTTACGCTTACTCTATTGCAGTTCCAAAAAAGTGCATCACATGGTTTTATAAGTGCACCAGTCATAGATATATATATACATACCATAAGTAGTAGAAGTCACAAAAAGCAGCAGTTACACAAAATTCAAAGACACGCGCTTCATTAAACCTTTGCCTCTATACATTAGTAGAAGCAAGCAAGCAAATCTTGCGTAAATCAAATGAATAAGAATAACTGGAAATTTCTCTTGTCATGAGAGGAATCATTTTTTAAAATCTGATCAACGATTCGACTGATTCATTCTTCTAAATGTCCAGATAATTTTCCACTTGTTACGACGAACCTTTGCAATGAACTTGTTTCAATACTGCCTTAGTCGAATTGCGTTGATCCGATTATTTGCAAAAGTTTAAAACCATTCTTTACTTTTTTTTACCGGACAGCTTTACATTTTCTTATAGTTCTTACGTCCGCGTGCAGTTCCAAACCTATTCAATCTTCCGAGTGCCGCACTAAGACACTGCTTTGAATATACGCTCTTTCAGCGCTAGAGGGCGTCGTCAGTGATGTTCTAGAAAAGGATCATTGGGCAGTTTCGGGTCTTTCAAACATCATACTGACCTCACCAAATCGACCCCCTTCAGAGCTGATCAGGCTCTGAAGCGCCCTCTAAAAAAATGCTTGTTAACACAGACTTTTATAAATACCCCGTAGTCACACATTTGATTGTAGATTGACCAACAGCCAATCACAGCGAAGCAAATTCTTTATAAGCTGTTCACGGGTAATTTCATTTTTTCCCCTTCTCTTTACTTCCCTCCTTGGTGGACACCCCCTCATCGGATACTTAGAAGGTAATTTTTTTTTTTTCTCTTCTTCCTTCCTCTTCCTCACCCACTTCCCTTCACGTTTCATTTCACCAGCAATAATTACTATATACAGAAATAAGAAAAATAGCCATTAAAATTAATAAATAGATTACGGCGAGTCAAGCCAAGAGTGCTTATAGGTTAAAAAAAAAAAAAAAAACCGTTTTAAACTTTACGACTACTAAGAATATATAAAATAAATAAATTGCAGCGAATTAAAACCGAGAGATCTTAAGATATTTAAGAGATGTTCGACGAAAAAAAAAGACACATACATCTTGAACACACGAAATTCATTTTTGCAAGACGTACATAGTCATTTGAAAATCAGTTCAATCAGGATTGAAACCGCGCTATCAAGTACTTTTTCCACATGCTTCTGTCTTTCTTCCAAAAAGATTTCCTTTCCTTGATGTACGAGTCTTTAATCAGATTTCACAGCTTGCGGTGTGCTAGTCTCTTTAAACTCTCTATTCTGTGCATACATAGACATATAACAGATTATTACTGCTACACCCGGATAAAGTTATATTTAAAAGAAGGATCATATTTTATTTATAAAAGGATACAAAAGTATCACATATATATATATATATATATATATATATATATATACCGTTGTGATACTTTTGTATCCTTTTATAAATAAAATATATATATATATATATATATATATATATATATATAATCTTTCATCGGAGAGATTTTGTAGGGTCACCTCAGTTTAATCTCCTGGTGTTGAAAAGTTTTCACTTTTGTGGCCAATTTGACTTCATCTCCGATCATGTCTATCACAGTTTCCGGCAATGCCTCTAAAGCACATAACTATCTTCCACATTTCCCATTTTTGGCAATATTTAAATAGTCATCTTTTTTCAGATTTCTCACTTATCTTAACTATGTTTTCTCCCGTTCTACGATCATTGAGTTCTGATCTGGTGTCATAAACGAATCCCGACATATCATTTTGAATAACTAATAAATACCAAACATTGAGTGGTTGTCAACTATAAAACAAGAAAAATGTCAGAATTTATCGATTATAATCATACAACGAATACATGTTTTTCATTATAGGCTATCATTTCGATTTCCGACATTATAACATTTCAAAGACGTTAAAAAAAATACAGTTTTTAAAAAATGCAAGACTAGTTTTATTAGATGTTCCATGAAATGCCGAATTATAAAATTATTACCGATCCTGGTTAAACTGGAAACAAATGTTCATTTAATTTTGAAAATTTTATTTTGGGGAAACAACTTAAAACCTTAAATTTTTTATTAATGTTATGTTCCTTCAGGGATCATGGTTCTCCACACGTCCCTTTTCCAGTTTGGAATTTAGAGTTGTTCAACAGGGCTAGATAGCCCGGTGTACCACACTAACCTTTATTTGTATGTGGAGAAGATATAGATTCGTGCATTTCTCGAGAGCATTAGACAGTGTGAAGAATGTGAAGTCATCAGACTTGGCCGAAATTTAAACTCAGCTCGCTTACCCACTTTCTGTACCAATAACCGTTACATTTCCTCTCATAACGATGCAAATGTTACAATTCCTAGCACAATTGTAACAAATATTTGTATTGATAAAAATACACATCCTAAGTATTTTAAACCGAGTATTTCCCTCCGCAGATTATTATATGGGAACCAGTAATATGGAGTGCTAGAGAAAAAAAAATTACACCAAATTGTAATATGTGCTCTAGTAAAAAGTGGTTACAGAGACATTAGGTTTATAAGTCCCAAAAATTTAGAAAGTAAGTTTCAATGGTAACAACACAAAAAAATAATAATAGTAATGTCCTCATCTTTGTTATTATCACAATGATTCGGAAGTTTTTCAAATGTTTAAAGATCCTGATAACTTCCATAACCCTTTATTTAATCCATGAAGAGGTGGATTGTTCTTGTTCAGCTGTCTACCTTTACGAATATTACGTTATTATTTACTATACAGTTAGTTCTCGCCCTGTTTTAACTGAGTGTATACTGCCTGGCTTGAACTCACAATTACTGTCACCAACTTCACTCATACTCTAAAATGAATCGAAATAGGGAAACATTAATTTCTCCCACAAAGTCTTATTATCCATTTGAAAGGATTATGCATGGAAATTAATATACATATGAATATACATATCAAAACACAAAAAAATGTTAATTTTCCTACCCAGGAAGTATCAACACAAGGATAGAATGTATGGAACAATGTATAAAAATCAATATAAACCCAGGTTTCATTTTTTCTCAATACTTTTATTGATTATCCAATGATTGATTTCATTTTATTTGATTTAATTTTTCATTTATCAGATCAACATATTCATTCATTGCACAACGAATACCAGTTCCATTTATTTTGTACTCCAATGTTAACTTGAAAAACTTGGTCTGTGAACCAAATCAATGCATTCAGGTAACACCCAATTAACTTGGTCACATATGTTAGCACTTTTGAAATTTGAAACAAGGATTACACCTGATGGTAGTATTTTGTCAATCATAACTATGAACCATACCTTATCATTGACATATGTAAGTTTTCTTTCAGCATAGATACCGAGCTACAAGTAGAAGATGCTGCTTCCCCTGAATCAACAGCGCTGGCCTTATCAGCTATCTGTGAATCGGTAGAAATTGCAGTAATGCGGGTATATATATATATATATATATATATATATATATATATGACACGAGAATCATTCAAATGCTGGAAAATACTCAGTTGCTTCCAAAAATTTCATAAAATATCCATTTTTCTTAGCAATCAAATCCAAGCATTTATTCAAAATCATCTTCTAGGAAACTGTCTATAAATAAACTTTGCCTCTGGTGTGCAAGTTATAATTAATTTCTCCCACAAGTCTTTCTGAGTGAAGGTTGTCAGTTGGAAAATATTCATCCATTTTCTTCAATGATGTTTCATTTACTATCAGCATCTAAGGCGAATTTGGTTAACCATCAAAGTTACATTTTCTTCCTGAAACAACACTACAGTGCTTTCCAGACTACCTAGAAAAATAATTTTCTGAACGTGAATTACCAAGTACAGCTTTCGATTCAAAGGAAGCAACAAGCTAGACTTTGATAAAGTTAACTGGTTTATTATTTCTTATTTCTCATTGAGTTCTTTTTTCAAGAAACTAATAGAGTTGGTATAATTGGTATCAGGTTCTATCATAAGAGATTGATAAGGACATGTTGAATGTATTCTAAGCAAAGAAATTGTTGCAAAGATTGGTTTGAGAATTTCCATATTAACGAAATGGCGATTCCGTCTATGATGGAGAATTTTAGATTTTTGAGTAAGTGATTCATCTAGAGAGGATTCTTATAAATAAGATGGTATGTATGTAGGGACAAATAAGAAGTGATTCGAATGTGAAGTGTTTTTGTAGTATGGAAGGTAATAACACATTTTTGAAATTCTTCGACTATTATTGTGAGCTGGCATCAAAATGACTTAGGTAGGGCTTGACATAGCGAAGGAAATAACTTATGTGTCATCAATATTTCAAATTATTTAGTTTTTCTTTTAAAAAATAATTTCATGATGTTACCTACACTGAACTTAATGTAATGGTTTATTTACTATGTGAATTGTTTGTTTTGCTATGATTTGGTCAACAATTACAGAAAATTAGTTTTGTTTATTATGTATTATAGAACGGAATTTGTTGACTTTAAAAGCACCTATATATCATACATTCTATGTTAAGAAAACTACAATGTTATGTTTCACTTAAAAACATTTGAATATTATATTCTTCATCAGCATAAATGTAAGCTTTCAAACAAAGGGTCGTGATGAAAGTGGAAGGTTTCTAAATTTTGCGGAATTTACCTAATTTTCAGATTTGATCTGTGACATTTTTTTTTTTTTTTTTTTGCTTTTAATTGTTTTTAAGATCCTATTTTTGATTAGTTGGTTATTTTAGGAAGCACACCAAGAAAATGAGCCCCATTTAATTTTTATATACCCTCTACTTTAATTCACTAGGCTATCGCTCCGTCGGACAATCTTGAACCTAAAACTTGCACCCATAAACCTAATGTTCTTTCTGCTGCCACTATTTTCTTTTCTTATTACTGCTAAAGATTATTCTAATTTCTCTTTATTAATGGCTCACATATGGTATTCATTTCTATGCTAAACCTACTGAAGAGGCCCTCATAACATGTACGAGGATTCCTTTAGATGTCTGATTCTCCAATGTTTTTTGTCTAATACTTTTTTCATTCCATAAGAGTTGGGGGACTACCCGTTTTCTTTCATATATGATCAGGCATGCCTGATTTCATTGTTTCACTCCCAATTACGGTTTTTTGGTATTCTTCCAGCTTTATTTTTAAGAGGCGGTTGTTTTCATTTTTGTATTCTTTGCCACAACTGCAAAATTTGTGGTCATGTTCTCCTCAGTTTTAGACTAGACGCGGCAGATATTTCTCGGTGTGCTTCTGATTATTGTTGCATGGACCGCAGATTTTCTGAATATTTTTGACAAGCCGTTGACGTAAAAGAGACAGATCATGTTAGCTTTCTAACCCTTCTCCACGAGCCTTCTATTTCTGCCAGCAAAAGCTGATGTTATGTTTGTAGGACAGTTGTTATTCTGAAGGGTACCATCATCTGCCGATATGTTTCCAAGTTGCCACTTCTGGTTTTAACACTGTGTTGTAGGTATTGGACGATCCATTTCTTTATGAAGTATGAATGGTGGGAATCGAAGCAACGGTATTGTCCGGTGAAGGTCGGTTTATGATATACGGAAAGACAGTGGAATGAGAACAATTTAACTTCACTCTCATTTTCTGATAATGTTGTGTATGGGCATCCATATTGACAAAAATCGCCAAGTCTATACACACACAAAAAAAAAAAAAAAAAAAAATCAATTATTTTTAAAATACTAGTGGTCGATTAATTGTAAATTTTTAAACTTATAATTAGCAAATACAGTTTTCATTTAATAACAATATCACTTGACCGATATAAAATATAAAATTCTAAAGTTCATAAATTATCCTAATTACATTTCTTTCTTAATTTTTACAATTCTTGTAGAAATTCATCATTTTTTTTTGTAATACAATAATAGTGTCCATAATATCATATTTTTTTAATTCATAAAAGCAGTTAGAAGCATTTTTAACTTTAATTCTTATTGCATTTTTTATTTTACGATTCAGGGTAGATTTTGTTTAACTGAAGTTCCTGTTTGACCAAAAACGACTGATGATTTAATTCTCGTAGAACTAAATATAAACATTAAGTCCTACAAAAAGAATTTCTTCAAATGTCATAAATTAAATAAGTGTTGGGGAGTAACAGATCTAAAGAAACATATATAAAGAATCATATTTACCAAAATATTCTAAAAATAAACGTTTAAAAATAATTAATTTGTGAATATGTTCTGAAAATTTCATTATCTGATTTTGCAAAAAAAAAGGTGTTTTTCACCGCAAAAAGACGCTCAAATTTCCCGTAATAATTGGTGCAAAAAAAAAAAAAAAGATTTTTTTTTTACCAAAATATCAAAGTTTCTAAAATGGATTAAAAAATATTTTTTACATAAAAAAAGAAAAAAAATTAGTCTTTCCTAACAATAACACAAAGAATTTGGCGATAAAACTATGTTTCTATCAAGTTTAGGGCATTTGAATTAGTGACAATCTAAAAATAAAAAAAATAAAGAAAAACAACTTGTTTGTGTAAGAAGAGGTTTGTTTTTATAAATAAACCATTGTTGATAGTCTTAATGGATGTAATATTTACAAACAAAGATTTTAGCAAAAGTATGATGCAAGAAAATAATACAAGATGAGTGAAAACTGAAAACTATACAATCAAGCAGACGACAAAATACCTTTTGCAGTAATACAAATTATAGCAATATAAAAACATTTGAGTAAAATTTATAGAAAGAAAAGTCCGTTGAAAACATTCAAATATAGTTATAAATGCATAAGACTAGTATATGTATTCTTTATATAATTTTTCCAAAGTGAAGTGTTCAAATAAGTTAGGTATCACTAAAATATGCACGCACTTTCGATAATGAAAGCAAAAAATAAATAAATAAAAATGCTACCCATCTTACCATTTAAAAAAAATTACAAAAAAAAAAATCAGTCAATCCTTCGATTTATTTAAATGAAATTTTCAGTTCTTATTCATTAATAAATGTATTTTATGTTGAACAGGTTATTACTTTAGACTACTTTGTGAAAATATTTTTGTCAATTCCTTCTTCCCATATTTCGATATATCATACTTCTTAAATCTTTACTCTATGCAATATCAACCGTGAACCACTGAACATACTGAACATTCGTCCCAAGCCTTATCATAAAATAATTCAATAATTAAAAAAAATATATGAATATTCACTTTTTAAAAATTATTTGTAATTTTTTAGTCCGATTCATCTATTTCATGTTCCGAACAAGAGATTTTTAAAGATGTGTTTCAAGAATCGTAAAATTCAATGCGACCTTCGAGCATAAACATTTATGGAATTTTATGGTTTCGTTTTTACAACTGTTATATTTTTGCATGGAAATTCAAAAAGGTAATAATTCAATAATTTTGCAATATCCAATAAGTAGTAGAAGACTACTGTTGATGACATATGTATGACAACTCACGGACTACGCTATGCTTTAAGTTAATTTTACACAATACTACTAATTTAATCCTTAAATTTACTTTGAAATAAATTTCTACAGATTAGCTTTTTAGGCTATTTATTATCTTTCAAATAAAATCAACATTTAACTTCAAAGACGATATTCAAATGATTTAAAATGCGTTTTTTAAGCATAAATTCGTGGCTGTGCCTAGTTAAAACAATCTACCTTCGCTCTCATTTTCTGTAAATGTCGTGTATGGGTAAATGTATTTACATTGGTACCTCCATGAGATCGCTACAAAAGAGCATAGCATGATGAAAAGGACCAAAGATTAGTATTGGAAATTTTAGCGTCTTTTTTTTGCGGTGAAAAACATTGATTTGGAAATTCTTGCAAAAATCAAATTATCAGATTTTAATAAAACTTTCAGCACTTATTTACAAATGAAATTATTTTAGAAAATCTTGATATATATCACCACCACATATTAAATTTTATTAAAGTTCGAGAAATTAAATTTTGTACCGCTTAATGTTTATACGCAGAACTCCTTGGAGAATCTGAATCATTTTTTTTTCTTTTTGTAAAACAAGATCACCCGTTACCGAAAATCTGCTCTAAATCGTAAAATAAGAAAATGCAATAAAACTAAGACATTATTTAATTAGAAAAGCTTTTAATTGCTTTTATGAATAAGATATATCATGGACATTAAAATATTCTTAAAAAATTCAATGATTAATGAACTTTTACAAGAATTGTTTTCATTTTTTCCATTTTAATTAGAACAATTTAAAAAAATTTAAATCTTAAAACTCTGTATTAAAATACCGTTTAGGTAGGTGCTTCCATGAGAACTAGTAAAATAACAAATTTTCAGCCCATTTTTTTTTTTTATGACAGACATTAATTTGGAAAATTTTGCAAAAATAAAAATAATTGTCGGATGTTAATGAAACTTTCAGAAACTATTCACAAATAATGGAAAATATTATAAATAGGTTTTCTTTTTTTAAAGTCATGGAAATTTTTTTTTTTAATATATATTTATTACCCCCTCCCATAACTAATTTTATTAAAACTCCAGAAATTAATTGATAAAAAGGACGCCAAACTTGGCGAAAACAAAATTTTATCATCTAAATGTTCATGTTATTAAGATTAAAATATTTTGGGGCTATTTTTTTACATTTTTTAATTGTTCCGAGCACGTCCGAAATTTTTGTTAAAAATTTTTTTTTTTTTTTTTTGAGTCAGCAAAATTGACAGATAATCGATTATGGCATCCATTTTTTTCCATTTTATAAAAAGATGAAAATCTCACTTTGAAATTCTTTTAAAAATCAATTATCTTTTCAAAACTTATTTTAAGAAAATCAGAAATTATAATGTTTGTTTAAAATATTTAAAACCAAGGTTGACTTAGCTTCTCCGCCGAAAAGATGTAATTTTAAAATAAAACAAATCAAGTCATAACCTTTCGCGTCACTTGACAGGTGATGAATGACGTATTGACGGATTTGCGGGATCATAATTTGTTCTACGGAAGCCGAAAGTGAAGTTATTTAGATTTAAGTGAACAATTTATTTACCTAGTTATTTTTAAGGAAAACTTTCAGCGCTCTATTATTTTTTTTTTTTTTTTTTTTACAGGGTTGACTTAGTTTCTGCTCCGAAAAGGTGTAGTTTGAAAATAAAACAAAGCAGGTATTGACAGATTACATGAGGATAATTTATTCTACGGAAAGAGAGAAGTTAAATTATTTAGAACTAAATGAACAAATTATTTACCTCGTTATTTTTAAGGAAAACTCTCAGCGCTCTAATTATTTATTTATTTATTTTGTACTTTCCTTTATGTTTACGGTGCTTTATGGAAAATATATTATAAAGAAATTAAAACAAGACTGTTAAGAGTGATATTTCATAAGAAAGGTATCTAATTAATTTATAGGTACCTTTTTTATGAAATTTTATCAGAAGTGTACATAAAATACTATAATTTTATGTACATTTATTACATTTTACTGTGTTATTTGTATTTCCATTCATTTTATTATTTTGATATTTATGGAAAAATGTGATATTAATATAAAAATAAGATCATATAAATTTCATAAGATGATACTGATACTTGTACCCTTCTCAGTTGAAATTGAAAAATCAAACTTCTCCACAGGTGTTTCGCAAAAGTAAAGGCCTTAACAGCGAAGAACAATGCTTAACTCAAATAACACAATTCTGGTTGGTCTTCCGTACTTTATAATTACAACCCGATTATAAACACAAAATTACATTTCTTAATTACTGCGGGTCTTCTTATTAGTCAAAATGATACAATTTACAACGCGCTAAAAAAAGATCTATCTCATAAGGACAGTTAGGAAACCCGATGCGGCTTTTAACTAATTTTATAATATTTTAACAACTTAAATGTAAAAATCTATTATAATTAAAGAAATAACAAATAATTGTATTAAAAATTCATTTTTCATCGAAAATTTTTTTGCTTTCAGAAAATCTTGTCCATATTTATAAAAACAACTAAAAGCAAATAAAAGCAATATCTTTGTTTTATTGAGTTTTGTTGGTTACAATTCAGAGCTGATTTTCAGGTAAGGGGGGGTCTAATTAAAAAAAAAAAACAACAAAAAAAAAACATGATTTTCATTTCTCAAAGCCTTGTGCTTTTAACTATTGTAATCACTAAACACGATGCGATCGAATTTCTAGCGTTTTCATAAAATTAGTTGGGGGGCGGGGTAATAAATATTTCTGCCATGATTTTAATAAAAAAAAAAACAAAAAAAAAACTTATTTATAATAATTTCGATCATCTGTGAATAGTTTCTGAAGGTTTCATTAACACCCGACAATTATTTTTATTTTTTCCAAATTAATGTGTGTCCTATAAAAAAAACGTGCTAAAAATTGTCTATGTTAATTTTACTAGTTCCGGTGATACAAAGAGAAACAAGGTATTTTAATCAAAATTTAGAATGTTCTAAAAAGAAAGAAAAATTTTTTTTAAATAATTAAAAAAAACTTCGGTCTTTCCTCTTTATGAATAACATGAATATTTAGACGATAAAATTGTTTTCGTCAAGTTTGGCGTCTTTTTCATCATGCTATGCTATTTTTTTTTTTTTTTTTTTTTTTTTTAGCGATTTCGTGGAGTTACCTATAACTTCCTAAAATATAATTTCATAGAATTTAAAAGTAAATACCTTAAAAAATGCTCACATTAGAAAATTGCATCAAACTTTACATTTTTAATTCTTCAAACAGGTCTTTATTTAATGAAAAAAGAAAAACTTGTTACGAACAGCAACAGGATGAATTTCAAAACCACAAAAAAATTACAAGCAATTAAAAAAAAAAAAAAAAAAAAAAATGAAAAACTGTAGTTTTTTTTCTCTCCATTATGAAAGAAAATGTGTTTTATTGAATTATTTTTCGTAAGCTTCGGAATGAATCCATATGTTCACATTTGGCAGATTTTTTTACTGAAATAACATTATGATTTTTTTTATTTTTTTATTTTTTGTATAACAGTAGAAAAAAAAATATACAACTGATTCGTTAATGAATAAGTACTGAAATTTGAATTGGATAATTCCATGATCTTTGGTAATTTTTAAAACAGTTGGTAGCCATTTTTTTTGCTTTCATTTTTGGAAAAACAGATCCATTTTGCTGGCACCTATAAAGGCAAACCCAATTTTATACTTATTTCATCATTATAAAGGTCCGAAAAATGGCTATAGCTTTTGGGGCCAAATAATTTGTTTCGTTTATTTATTTTTTATTTAATAAACGAACGAACTTTTTGGCCTACTGAATATTTTTATATGGACTTGCAGTTCATTTAGCACTTAGTGTTAATTTTTATCCTCAAATGATAATTTTTTTAAAATGTTCAATTATATCTGCTTTTGACATTTATGCATAACTGTACAATGTGACAAAATCAATTCGTATATCGAAAATTTAGAACTTCGGATACAGCAAATTAAAAATCAGCCCTTCACAATCAATGGCTTTAAAAATTCAGCCACACACATCGGGTTTTGAAAAACATAGACAAGCTCTTGTTCAGTTTATCTAACATCACATTTGCCAGCAAATAAGTGCATCTTTCAATCGAGTTTTGTAGAGCACTGGCCATGTCTAACCTTTGCAAAATATTTTTGAGTACACAATTTCTATTAAATACCCTGGGGATTAAACATTGTGTTTCAACTGAAAAGTAATGAGGCCAGAAGCAAATAGTAAGGAAAACTGCTTTACACCTAAAACTAGATAATTACACAGATTCGCTTAAAAATGAGCATATCATGTTGAAAAAAGTTCCAAATATAATTTAAAAAAACAAAAAACAAAAAAAAAAATTAACAAAGTTTTATCGACAAAATCTTTATTAAGAAGAAAAAACAAAAAATTATTTATTATTAATATATTTTCCATGTATTTTAGAACATTCTAAATTTTGGTTAAAAATCTTGTTTTTCTTGCTTTAGCGGGAGACCAAAGATTAGTATTGGAAATTTTAGCGTCTTTTTTTGCGGTGAAAAACATTGATTTGGAAATTCTTGCAAAAATCAAATTATCAGATTTTAATAAAACTTTCAGGACTTATTTACAAATGAAATTATTTTAGAAAATCTTGAGATATATATCACCACCACATATTAAATTTTATTAAAGTTCGAGAAATTAAATTTTGTACCGCTTAATGTTTATACGCAGAACTCCTTGGAGAATCTGAATCATTTTTTTTTTCTTTTTGTAAAACAAGATCACTCGTTACCGAAAATCTGCTCTAAATCGTAAAATAAGAAAATGCAATAAAACTAAGACATTATTTAATTAGAAAAGCTTTTAATTGCTTTTATGAATATATAATATTTATAAAGATATATCATGGACATTAAAAAATTCTTAAAAAATTCAATGATTAATGAAGAATTGTTTTCATTTTTTCCATTTTAATTAGAATAATTTAAAAAATTTTAAATCTTAAAACTGTATTAAAATACCGTTTAGGTAGGTAAATCCATGAGAACTAGTAAAATAACAAATTTTCAGCCCATTTTTTTTTTTATGACAAACATTAATTTGGAAAATTTTGCAAAAATAAAAATAATTGTCGGATGTTAATGAAACTTTCAGAAACTATTCACAAATAATGGAAAATATTATAAATAGGTTTTCTTTTTTTAAAGTCATGGAAAAAATTTTTTAATATATATATATATATATATTTATTACACCCACCCATAACTAAATTTATGAAAACTCCAGAAATTAATTGGAACCCCCCCTTACCGGAAAATCAGCTCTGAATTGTAACATACAAAACACAATAAAACAAATATATTATTTAATTTCAAATGCTTTTATTTGTTTTTTGCTGTTTTTATGAATATGGGCAATGTTTTCTGAAAGCAAAAACATATTTCAATGAAAAATGAATTTTTAATACAATTATTTGTTATTTCTTTAATTATAATAGATTTTTACATTTAAGTTGTTAAAATATTATAAAATTAGCTGCATTTAGTTTCGTAAATGTCCTTATGAGATAGATCTCTTTTTTAGCGCGTTTTAAATTGTATCGTTTTGACTAATCAGAAGACCCGCAGTAATTAAGAAATGTAATTTTGTGTTTATAATCGGGTTGTAATTATAAAGTACGGAAGACCAACCAGAATACAATTAAGTTGTGTTATTTGAGTTAAGCATTGTTCTTCGCTGTTAAGGCCTTTACTTTTGCGAAACACCTGTGGAGAAGTTTGATTTTTCAATTTCAACTGAGAAGGGTACAAGTATCAGTATCATCTTATGAAATTTATATGATCTTATTTTTATATTAATATCACATTTTTCCATAAATATCAAAATAATAAAATGAATGGAAATACAAATAACACAGTAAAATGTAATAAATGTTCTGATAAAATTTCATAAAAAAGGTACCTATAAATTAATTAGATACCTTTCTTATGAAATATCACTCTTAACAGTCTTGTTTTAATTTCTTTATAATATATTTTCCATAAAGCATTGTAAACGTAAAAGCTAAGTACAAAAAAAAAAAAAAAATTAAAGCGCTGAAAGTTTTCCTTAAAAATAACGAGGTAAATAATTTGTTCATTTAAGTCTAAATAATTTCACTTCTCTCCTTCCGTAGAACAAATTATCCTCACATAAACTGTCAATACCTGCTTTGTTTTATTTTCAAACTACACCTTTTCGGAGCAGAAACTAAATAATACTTGTTTCAAAATATTTTAAATAAACATTATAATTTCTGATTTTCTTAAAATAAGTTTTGAAAAAATGATAAATGATTTTTAAAAGAATTTCAAAGATTTATCATTTTTTTTTTTTATAAAATGGAAAAAAAGGGCTGACATGATTGATTATCTGTCAATTTTGCTGACTCAAAAAATCAAGATTTTTAACGAAAATTTCGGACGTGCTAGGAATGATTAAAAATTGTAAAAAAAATACCCCCAAAATACTTTGATCTTTCCTCTTAGTAATAACAAACATTTAGACGATAAAATTTTGTTTTCGTCAAATTTGGCGTCTTTTTCATCATGCTATGCTCTTTTTAGCGATCTCATGAAGGTACCTACGTTTAGATGATATTGTTAAATAAAACTATATTTGGTAATCATAAATGGAAAAACTTACTACAATTCAGTGATGCCAAATATTTTAAAAAGAATTTTGAATTTCTTTTTACGCATGTATAAACAAGCAAACTTTTTATAAATACAAACGTCCATGCACGACACTATCAGAATATAAGAACGGTACTTATAGTAAATTTAAGGCCAAAGTACCTAAAATTCAATAAAACAGATTACGGGGAATATTTTCCTAATTTTTTAAGATTACGGAGTCGTTAAAAATTGTAAAAAAAAGGCGCTCACGTTATATTCCTCAAGTAATATTTACAGATATGACAACCGTAGAAAACATTAGATAAACTTCTGCCCGTCAGTCAAGCTGTCAACACCTTAAATTAAACACCTACCTCCATGTTAAAAAATGCATTTTCGATATTTTTAACTAAAAGTAATATTCGTTTCAAATCAAATTAATTAAACTTTAAATTAGTTAACATTCCTCAAATAAAACTATATTTTTATATTTTAAAGATTTTTTAATAAAGAAAATTACATTGTGATGACAGATGGCTAAAAATGTGGCGCTAAAAATCAGCGATTTTAGTGATTTCCAAACTTCTAGTCAATTTAAATTAGTTTTGAAATACAGGAAAGTATTTTGCTTATTGGAAATATTAAAACTAAGTTTAATTTATTAGCTTCAACTTAACTAAAATAAAAGCTTCAAGAAAGATTTTTTTTTTATTTTTTAAATTCATTTTAAACCTTAGGTATTTTTCTTCTTTGGAGATATAAAACAAAATGTTAAACTGTAAAAGTTAACGTTATTTTGAAAATAACATTTTATTACTGGATATCGGTTGAGATATTAATAATAACGTTAATTTTTACTTTAACCTATTAGTTGAAGGATATAGTTTTCCCACCGAATCATTTTCTGCTAACATAAGAAAATATCTTATAGTCGAGAAACGAAGAGCGAGATTACGAGTTGGTTCGTGATAGGAATAGAGTGGCTTCGCCATTGAACACACCTGTTAAATGTAAGTCAGAAGCGAGGTATACGCAATTGGTGTTTTACGTTACGAGTAAATAAAATATCCAATAAAAAATGATTACAAGATATAATGCATTTCTTTCTTACTAATACAGAATAGTTATTACCTATATACATTTTTTTAAAATTTTTTCACAAATACAACAAAATTTCTACTAGTTGTGATTGCATAATGGAATGCTTAAGAGTTCTGAGGTTGTAACATTTATGATCACAACACTGAACTCAAGTAATTAATTCTTTTTCATTATGGTCAGTGTTATAAACGAGCAACGTAAGCAATAAACCTGTCAGTTGGGGGATATCACGATATCACATTCGCACCGAATCATTTTCTACTATTTTATTGTTATTGTTTCAATATAAAATAACTTTTTATCAACTTTTTTTTTTTTTTTTTAAGTAGATAACATTTTTTATAGATATCATTTTTGAAGCAAGCAGTACTTGATAAATATTCATTGCATACGGAAATTAAATTCCAAAATATTACCACTTAATTGAAATTTTACAAAATTCAGGAAAGAACCAGATCAAAATACAATTTGTGATTTTGATAGTAGCTTTCAAGCTCATACGGTGTTGGCGTAGGCAATAGTGAAGAAATCCAAACACATTCAGATTAAAAAAAAAAAAAAAAGAAAATACTTTTTCAGTAAAAAATTTAAGTTAAATAGAAATCAGAAATCATCAAAAACATTGGATCATTGAGTGCAATGATTCTTGTCTTGACTATTGAAAGGTGAGAACGGTTACTTGTACAAAAAAAAATAATTTAAAAAGTAATAATTTTATTTTTAAAGCAATTTGTATGTTCTAACACTGAAATTCATATATATGGATTTTACTGAAATTTGTTAAATAACCTAATTTAGATTAGGCATTAAAAAAATAAATCTGACAAAAAATCTTTTCAAAATTAGTACGATATCCAAGAGAAATTCACAAACTCAACAAGGTTAATATTACTGTATAAAATATCATTCACAAAATTAATCGCAGGGACAGTGAATTTACAAAATATTTTTCAGATTATTAAATAAACTGACTCACCTTTAAAATAAAAACAAGATCACTGCTTTTTCTTTTCATTCAACTTTAACAACTGCTTTAAAATTTAAATTTTTAAGTGGTTGACACTCTTTCATGACACTCTCACATTGCAGAGGCGTAAGAAACATTTTTCTATTAATTAAAATTTAAATATATTCCATTTGCTTCTTTTTATCAATTTCTCCCCTACTTTAAAATATAATCTAGGTCTATTTGTAATCCCCTCAATTATTGTGTTGTGTACATTCAGCATGGAAGGTGATAAATAAATTAAAAGGAAACTCTTTATCAGAAAATTTCGTATCCGCTGCTGTTAAATACCCCAAGTCAGTCACACAACACATCCGTAAGACACAGGTCAACCTCAATCTACTGAAAGGATCCAGTCTTCGCCAACCTTTTCTATTTTATTTTATTTTATTTTATTTATTTTTTCTTTTCTTTTCTGTTCTCTTCTTTTCTCTTCTCTTTTCTTTTCTCTTCTCTTCTTTTCTCTTCTCTTCTTACACCACGTATGTCAAATATAGCGGTTAAAAAAATAATAACTCTGCTAAGTAAGAAAGTTATTACCGTGCTGCATAATAAACTTGTTTTTTTTTTTTGTTGTTTTTTTCTTCTTCTTATCGGCTGATGTATAATTTTTCTTATCTACAACCTACAAATAAATTTGAATTAAGTAAACTTTCTACCTGTTGATTCTATTTTCGGCAGCTTTGTTGTAAACTTCGTTGCTTGGAGTTTAAGGGATCTTAAAATCTCGAGAAAAATATGGTTCACTACTGTACTGAAAGGGGCAGGTAAATAAGGAAATCTACAAATTGGGTTCGTTTGTGAGTGACAAGATTCAAACAATATTATGATTATATTTAGATTCCAGTAGGTGTACTGTGCTAGTAATCCTAGTTTAATCATAAATCACTTTTGAAGATACGAGACAGAATCGTGAAGTTAAGTATTTATTTGATTTTTTTTACACGTTTTTTTGTAGTACATCATAGATAACAACGTGTATAGAGAAACATGGATAAAAAATCTGCATACTGTTTTTTAAGTAACAATAAGTAAACGAGGATATATTTTTTGTGCATTACTGTGCAAGAGTGTAAGAACATCAAATAAACTATTAAGAAAAAATGATACTCATCTTTATGATTTGATGCAGAATGTCGAAAGAATTTGAAAATAAAATAAATAAAGCACAATTTCACATAATTCGGAAACTTTTGCATTTTCAGAGAAGAAACAATGAGATGGAAACTACTTTACCACTTTAAACAAATTAATGGTTGATGTGTTGATTTTGACATATTTGAAGTTTTTCCTACATTTTTGTGATTGCTTTTACAACACAGTTTCTTTGATGGAAAATATGCATGAATCATTAATGAAATTCTACTTCAAATGACAGCGGAGTAAAAATAAATAAATAAATAAGGTACCTGTCACAGGATTTTTAAAGCTTTCTTTCTTCATTAGAGGTAACAGAGGTAACACGTTGTCAGTATACTGGACTTTGGTTGATCATGCGTTACGAATGTTTTGCTCATGCTACAATTGGGTTGACGATACTTCCCTTACTCTGCAGTAATTCAACAAAAGACACTTTTCTAACATAACTGAATTTTGTATGTGTACATTTATTACATCACCTTGCACACGAACTTATTGACTGATATCGCTTCGCGTATTCTTTATTTCCCATCAGGTTTTGTGTATTAAATCTATTGACTATATGTCAATAATTATATATTCTGATCGTTCAAGTTTACTCATGGACTAAATACTGTAGATTATTCAGCAATAAAGATCTTTATTGATGGCAAGTACTAACGTAAAAATAAAAGTGCACAGAGAGTAGAAAACAGAGAAAAATACAGCTTTCTATTTCATAACAAATTCTACATACACCATTAAGTTTTTAATATATATAACATTAATGATCGTTTATTAAAAAACGATGATTACTAACTTTGTAAAAGCAACATGCGTGAAACGTGAAATATGTGAAAGATGAAGTGAGAATCATGAGTGATTAGTAAAGTGTTCTGGAAATTTTACCTTAAAAAGACAATAACATCTAAATTCCACCATCTTGTTTCAAATTTCTGCTTGCACACCATTTTGCAAAGGCAGTGGCAAAATGCGCACTATATTCAGTTCGCACACATTGTCCAAATTTCTTCAGCTTGTAACGTTATTTTTTATATGCTATCAATATGGTCTTGTTTATCTTATAGGTAGTAGCAATATAACTATGTGAAATCACATTTTCCTTAAGACTATAATTTCTAAGTTGCAGAAATTACTAAATGTCGAGAACGACGCTCTGATCATTCCAAGTACAGTTAGACCACAGGCCGTTCTGTGTCAAGCTGTTCACCTAGCAGAACACTGTTTAAAGGTTTTTAAGAATAACATATTACAGTAAGATGAGTTAACTCGTCTGTAGAAGCGACCTTGGTGAAAACATAATCTCTTCGTTTTTATAACTTTAAAATTTGTATATAAAATTTATAGCTTTTTATCGTAAAGTGTATAACCCATCAAAGCAAGGTCGAAAGTTTAAACAACGTATTGAGCGATTCTGTGCCTTAGTGACTATTTGCTTATGTAAATCTTTTCGTTATCGTTTTAGATATGCTTGTGATTTGTCTGCCCACTACACTCATGCATACATATATAAAAATGATATATGGAAATATATCTCACGCACTTTTGGTCGATAAGGCTTACGGGTCTACGTGCTTGGCTATGGATATGCTATTCATATTAAGATAAACATTCGTGAACTTATGGTTCTATGTACAATGATTTAATGAATATGTATTAGTACCCTGATTGATCAATGCTTGTCTGCAAATGAGTGTGTATTTATCTTTATACAAACTCTCTTATAGATATATGTATTACAAGTAAAGCATAAAGACACACAAATACACGGTTATATACATGAACCTATACTTGACAGTATGTTTTCCGATGAGATGGTATTCATCATGTTATTCTCAAACCGGACGGCAGTTATAGCAATTTTGAGTTTTGAAGATAGATTTGTTCTATTTTCAGTTAAGTTTTAATCAAATGCATCAATTTATATATTTCTTAGAATAATAAAATTAAACAAGAAAATATTTATGTGAAAAGGAAGTGATATTAATTTCATTTTAAGAATATGGGTCAAAGAAAAAACGATCTTACCTGCTTAACATTACAATGGGTGAAGGGAAAATAAATGCAGAGCAGTGAAAGTTGTGACTAGTACGAAGTAGATTGTAATCTTGATACGATATGTGCTCATAAGTAAATTAGCAAGTGACTGAATGAAGAGCTAATAACAGAAATAATTTTAATATTTAAGGTTAATATCTGAAATTTATCCTTGTTTCTATCTTCTGTGTACCTAAAATTACGAAGTTACATTTCATTACAGCTCGAGACAAACGGTTCTTAATATAGTAGAAGTTATGGAATGGTAATGTCGCTATTTATTGTCGCTATTTATTTTGTAAAACAGATACCGTATTTTTGGAAATACAGATACACTGAACTGTATGTTGCACAATTACATTTCCTCTTAAAACTCTCATCAGAATTTGATAATTATGAAATGTTATTTCCCTATTTCTAGGCAAAAAAAAAAGAATTGAAGTTAATAGTGATTACTGCTATCTTGAAGTTCTGAATATAATTACGAAATATGAACATTTTACCTCCAGTTTCTCGTTATTCCGCCTCTTTGCGCATCCCAATCTCTCTCTCCCTCTCCCTCTCTCTATCTCTCTCTGGGTAATTTCCATGCATTTTTACTCGAATTAAATCTATAAAATTCGAATAAAATCATAGTCCACTTGTTAAATAAACCTAAATTCAAATTTTCAGCAAGAACAAAAACTGAGTATAACAACAATAATAAAAATCAGTTTTTCCTTTCTGCTTTAATTTGAGTATTTTCGTTTTTTTTGCTTGTTTGACACTAACTTTATTCGCAAAGAACAAAAAAACAAAACAAAAAAAAAACACAAATTTTAAGATTTCCTTAACATTACTATAGAACGCTAGTGACTGAAAGTAAGAAAATAAATTCCATTAGATAAAGGTATTATCACAGCTCTGTAATTAGAATTATACCTTTGCTCGTCAACTGATTTTTCAAATTGTTTCAGATAACATCATCCATACTTTCTTTTATGTTATTAAAAGTAATAACATAAAAGAAATTATGAATGATGTTATCTGAAACAATTTGAAAAACTTTTGAAAGAAAGGTTTTGCACGAGTATAATCATTACGAATATATAAGTACAGTTCTAGTCTATTGCGAACATTTTGCGTTGATATCCTTGTTAAAGACTTGTAGCGATTATATCCACAATATTACGCCGAGATACAACCTCAAGTTTATGGAGAGTAAGTGTTAAGTCCGAGGGTGCTCAAATGAATTAGTCAACGACTTTTGAAGAGAAAGAAATACAACATGTACTATTTAATATTCAAATAGGAAAAAAGAAATAATGAAAAATGAAGTGGTTACAGACGATTTGAGTCTGTAGACTTTGACAAGATAACTGAACGCCGTTCACCTAAGTCTGCAGACGCACATTGTCTGTAACCGCTTCTTTTTTCCTTACCATTTCAATCCCCACCTAACTTCTTTAAGTACTAGTAATTTCTCTTGAGATTGCTGGCTCTATTCCTCCGTAACTAGATACCACTGACCAGGCTTGCGGTAAGGAAACAGTGTTGCTTCATGCTGCCTGGAGTGGAAGAAAAAGAAGATTGGCCTTTTAATTTAGCCCTTATATAATCAGGGTCGTGTGACCCTTACAGGAGCAGCAATTGGTCCTTTCTTTAACCATTCTGCGTCTTTGTTTTATTCTGTCCTTGATTAGTCTTACTTCGCTTATTATTTTAAACCCCAATAGGCTACGGGTTAAATAGCAGAGTAGACTAGTTTTGGGTGGAGGTGGACTACTTTGAATAACAAAATGTGGAAAAAACAACAGGAAATCACTTCACAATCTTTCCCAAAAGTTCAAGGTAAATCATAGTGTTTAAGGGGTCCACCCCTTTTTCATACAAGTGGACTCGCCTAGTGTGTACTTGTACTGCTGCCGGTGAATACCCGAGAGTCAGACAGTCAGAAGGAGTGACAGAGACGGGGAGATACACTGATACAGTAAACAGTGAGAGAGTAAGAGCGTGAGGTAACCGCGTTGTAGGAGTCACAGTTGCGAGCGCGTAGACTCAGAAGGAAGTCCTACTTCGATACTGAATTCCCAGACTGTATATATATTATTATTTCTACTAACCGCAATTCTGGATCTACTAACCGTATTACCAATTGTATTATTACGTCAATACATTTATTTGCTATATTTCATTCCTGCGTTTGTCATTCATTTGAGACCGGATTTCATCCCGGAATCCACAACACATAGAAAAATATTGATAGAGATACAGAATACCAAGTAATAATATCTTCGTTGTTTTAACAGAATTTATTGGAAGAAAAAGAAAAGATAGGACGTCAAATCTCTGATTATTTGAATGGCGCAAACGAAAAATACATGACGTACTCTGGTGTGAAATTTGCAGAGAAAGAATCATTTATTATAATGACAAAAATATTTGTCACAATATACAAATAGTACAAATTACAATATAGACATTGTACAAAATTTCACTTGTGCGCCTCAAATTATCATGGTAGGTTAACAGTTTTTTCTCAAATGCGAATCAATTTTCTCTTAGAAAACAACAGTTCGTGCAAAGCAAATATTGTCTTTAATAACAATGGGATTTTTCTTTCTTTTTGTGCAACAGTTCATATAAATCAATTTCTTAGTAACAAAAGAAATTTACTTACTTCGAAAAGTTCAGAATTCAAAATGACGCTGGTTTAATGGTTGGAAATTGAAATTCGAAGATGAAAGTTGAAGCTCGAAAGAAACGGTTGACCTACCTCGGTGAAACTGTTTTTCTGGAGTACTTCTGACGCATATTCAGATTTTTAGAACAGGCGTCTTTAGGATGGGTTTGTGAAAGTCATTCGTATTATGAAAATTTAGAAATTTCATCTTCTATCTTCTTCGTCAACAGGACGATGAAAGTAGTCTTCTATCGTTCAAGATCCCTTCGTTTCTCAGCTGCATATAAAATGCCGAGACTGATGATAGCTTTTTGCCCGAATGGCAAAAAGCAATCAACAACAGCAGCCTTTAGACGTCGAGTGGGGTCTACGCTTTCTGACCTTTTTTTTTTTTTTTTTTTTTTTTTTACTCTTGCGATAATTTTTTCTCTTATATAGCAAACACAAAATCAATACCGACTCTTAAACCAATTCTTCAGGAGCCTATATACCTTTTATCCCCATTGATTAAAAAATCGGGAGCCACCATCCAATAAAACTGCTCCTGTTTTTAATTTAAATTTGGCTGTATTTGAAAACATCAAAGCCGGGCCCATCCAGTAAAATTTTTGTCACAGAAAGTCTGCCTGGCCTCATTTTGGCATCATCAATTTGGAGCTCAATTTTTTTTTTTAAAATCTTTACAAACGCTTGATATATATGGCAGGGAGGAAGGCGAATTTAGGCGTATTTATTTTAGATAAACTTATATATATCAAGCATTTGGCATCATTTACGCAGTTTCTTTTTCAAAGAGACCGTGTTAGGAATTTTCTAATTTTTTTTAATTAGTTTCTAATACAATTCAATATTAACTTATTTATTAAAATAGTTTCTATATAAATTTTTACGCAATTGCAATATTTTAATCTTTTTCATACAATTTTAATTTTATCGTTTTTATTAAAATAATTTGTATACTTTCCCATTAAAATGTGGCACAAAAAATCACTAGTAAGAAGTCAATCGCCGACTTTGCTGAGAAACAAAGTTAGTTATTGATCTAAAATAACAGTACGGCTGTAGACAAATAGAGACAATTAAAGAGAAATGTGTGTGTCATGTTTCAAACATGTTTCAAACAGAAATTGACACTGACGCAATAGATAAAAATTTTTATCTTTCTCTCTCTCTCTCTCTCTCTCGCACACACACACACACTCGCTATGCCCAGTGTGTTGTCCCCAGCTGAAGTGGAAAACAACCAGACAGTATAAAAACGCTTACTCCATTAGCAGTCTAATTTATTTGCAGAGCAAAACTGAAATAAAAAAAAATAAATAAAAGAATAAAGTAAAGCTATAAAATAGATGTGTACAAAAACAGTATTTAAAATTCTTACATAAATGCCTACATATACTAATTTTTGTTTAATCGAATTTACCCCAAGCAGTAAAGCCACGAAGACACAGGGGTTACTGGGCGTGAAAGAATTATAAAACAGAAACATTATTAAGGAACAAGAAAAAAAGAAGCGTAATCAGGAAGATAACGATTGACATTTAAATTTTTGAAGGTCAAAGTTGGCTGGAAAGCATGGAACCGGAAGAGATTTCCACAATCGGGAAATAAAAAGAAAAGAAACTTGAATAGAACTTGTGGTTACATCTAGACAATTCAACTGTGAATTGATGAGACCATGAGTTCATGGTTTCTGCTATCATATTTAAACTGGAATCCCACAAAGCTGTGGAGTTGATGATATCCCTGCAATAATCCTTAAGAAATATGCTCCTGAACAAATTCCGGTCTTCTCTAAACTCTATAAACAATATATTATTTGCCACTTCTTGCTTTCCTCTTTGGAAATCCTCTTCTATAGTTACAGTCTTATTAGTTATAAAACTTAAATGAACCGTCTGATCCTCTTAACTATCAGCCTACTACCCCTTTTTGACAAATTACTAGAGGCTCAAATCAACTTTGAACTGATAACGCATCTCATCTCGCAGGGTCTTCTTTTATAATATAGCTTTCGTCAACTGCTGATGTATTAACAATTATTGCTGAAAGAGTCTATCAAGAATAGTGAAGCTTCTGTTATGTGTTTGACAGACAAAAAGGGAGAAAAGACTTACAGGAGCTTAGGTGGGACGCTTGACCTACGAAAAAGAGACATTAAGAGATAGATTAGATAACAAATACTAATGTGTGTTGTAAGCTGCTTCTTTACTTTATGTCGCCTTTCCCAAAAGTGTTGCCCGGTAGGTCCCTTTACCCCGAGGGAGTTAATTATATAAACATTGTTTATGGAGTTGAATGGAGCTAACTATGTAAACAGTGGCTGCTTAATATATGTATAACACAAGATCCTCCATCTAGAGTCCTTTGTTTTTCAGCTGTGTTTTGGTCTGAACTTAAGCTGTGTATTCAGACATCCAGCGAGGTAGGTGATCTGTTCTTCCAACTCTAGTTCGGACTGTTTGCTAAGTTACGGCTGGTTTGTGTTTTGGGATCTTTGGGGGCTGATCTGTTTGCTTGTTCCGGAAAGAGGAAAATTCAGACTTCCTGTGATTGCGGGATGACTAACAAATTGCGACAGAGTTTTTGGCCATTTTCTGTTAAGAAATGATCAAGGTTGATCACATTACTTGATAACCTTCTTGACCAGGTTTTACCATCATGGAGGCGGACGTGGTCATCGATGTTCATGGGGATGAATTCATGATGCTTTGGATTTATTTACTTTCGGACCTTGTCCTGGTATGTGAGTTCCATAAACCTAGGTAGCAATGTCCTTAGCTCACGTTTCATCAATTTTTTTTATGCTGCTCAACCTTTTTTGTTTCTGTTTTCTTTACCGTGCGTAGACTTAGCAATTCTAGGTATTTTTCAACCCCCGTTTTTATACATTTAAATATGGTCCCTTTTATCGTTTGTATGGTACGAGTCATTTTAAACAGAAAGAGGTTGAAGAACATTTAGCAGAACAAGAAGCTAGATTTAAAGGAGGCAGAAGCAGTGTGGAGCAGATCATCAATTGCCAAATCTTGGTGGAGAAACATCTGCAACACGGAGGGATCTGCTCCATAACTTTATAGATTTCAAGAATTCGATAGTGTGGCATGACGGTTTATGGCAGGTCCTGGGGAATTTTGGCATAGAGAAGGGCCTCATCAAAACTATCGGGGTACTGTACAAGACCTCCAGCAGTGCGTTTCTCCTCGACAGTCAGGTGGATGACTATTTCAAGACCACAGTTGGCGTCCGTCTGGGCTTTTTGTTCAGCCACTTTCTTGAGAACATTCAAGATTTTTAGTCCACTATATCCATAGGAGGGAGAAACACTAAAAACTTACGCTTCGCTGATGACATTGACTTGTTGAGTGGCAGCAACTCCGAATTGTAGGGTCTCACCAGCAGATTGACAGGCAGAACAGGAGCACCGAGAAGAGTAAAATCCTGGTCAACAGTACAGCCAACATCAGGACACGGATCTTCATAAACAAAGAACAACTGGAAGAGGTGGACGCAATTAAATACCTTGGCGTTACCCTCACCAGAGATGGAAGCTCTACAACAGAAATCAAAACCAGACTGGCTTCGGCAACATCGTCAATAGCAAAATACAGTAAGATTTATAAGATTAAAAACATCAGCTTTCCAACAAAGATGAAGCTCAACAAGTCCTTGGTGCTGTCCATACTGCTCTATGGATGTGAAAGCTGAACTCTCATAGCAAAAAACACCAAGAGAATCAAAACATTTGAAACGAAATGTTTCAGACGCCTTCTCGTGATCTCCTGGGGAGAACACAAGACAAATGACTTTGTACAGGGCTAAGTAACACAATTAACAGGCGCCGCAGGAGCACCTCTTGGCAACAGTATAAAGGAGAAAGTTATTGCGGCTTTGACATATCATGTCATACGCCACAATACTCTACCCAAAACGGTCTTTTAAGGTACCTTGGAAGGGGGTACATGTAGGTAAGGCAGCCTAAAAGCTGAATGGACAACATCAAAGAATGAACCAGGATGGACACTCTGACGCTGTTTCGAGAGGCAGAAGATGGGTCTGGTTGGCGGGAGCTGGCTGCATCATTGTCGTTCATGTCTCTTCAATGATCGGTCATGAGAATGGAAATGGTTCGTTCGACCATGCCATTGGATTTTGCAATTCCTAGGCCACTGCTGTCATGTTCGAAATCTCAGTTTACTGAGAATTTTCTGAATTCTAGCGAGGTGAAATCTGGACCACTGCCAGAAAAGACTTGTTTGGGAATTCCATGTCTTGCAAATATTTTTTTTCTTGTGTTTGGTGAGGTGTTGCCGAGGATTTTGCTGATCCCAAAATATTTGGAGTAATAATCCGCAACAATGAAGTAGGATCTCCCCTTGACCTTGAACAGGTTCGCACCAACTTTTGTCTAAGTTTTGTCAGGAATCTCATGGCTCCTGAATGACTCAGCACCTTGACGGTTTTTGTATTGTTGGCATGCATTGCAGTTTAATATATTAATATCTGCCATGTATGTATTCATGTTTGGTCAAAAGAGTGATTGTCTGGACTGGAGTTTTGTCTTTTCAATTCCCAGGTGGCTTTTGTGCAGGTTCTGCGCATTTCTAGCTGGAGTGTTGAAGGTAGGATAATCTGTTGCCCCTTGTGAAGGAACCCATCTTGATAGAATTATAATGTTGTTATGGCCTGAGACAAGGATCGAGATTGTGGCAATGTTCTGTCTAAGAGAAGTGATGTCTTTTTTTTTTTTTTTAGTCTATCACCTTTTTCTGTTTCAGTCATCAGATTCTGGAGACTCTTTTCACTGATTGGAAGTGATGACATCACAAAGTAGACAAAGGCGATTTCAGGGGAGTTGTCTTGTAATGCGACTCGGCTTAGTGTATCTGTAACCTGTATTAGCTTGACTTTTGTATATTCCAAATCAAAGTAATATTTTTGAAATCTTAAAAGGAAACACTGTATTCTAGTGACATCAGATATTTAGACTTTAGAAGTAGTATATTTCCCAATATACTACTTATATAAGATGCATTAAGGGGAACAGCAACATTGTCGCTGATACTTTGTCACGCATGAATCTAAATTCTGTTAACTCCTTGAAATTGGATTTCAGTAGCATTGAAAAAATAGCAAAAATCGGATAGCACATTCGACAAAACTCAGCGTCACTGCTGTTCGAGCAACGTCCGCTTCCTTTCAGCGAGGAGACTATATTTTGCCATGTTTCCACTAAACATCCTTGTCTATATATTCCACCTACTCTTAAGCCGTGTATTCAGGCATCCAACGACGTTCTGTTTCACTCTCTTTCTCACCCGGGACATCGAGCTACTTATAAATTAATTTCCGACCGTTTCGTCTGGCCTAACATGTCAATCGATATCAGGACCTGTATAACATGTCAGAGCTCAAAAATAACTAAGCATTCCAAATCACCCCTTGGTACTTTTTTACCCATACATGTTGATTTAGTGGGGCCTCTTCAAAAAGTTAACGGCTACGAATA
The DNA here is from genome assembly GCA_963932145.1 of Acanthosepion lycidas. Taxonomy (NCBI): domain Eukaryota; kingdom Metazoa; phylum Mollusca; class Cephalopoda; order Sepiida; family Sepiidae; genus Acanthosepion; species Acanthosepion lycidas. The sequence continues at coordinate 67,317,150 of OZ010578.1, forward strand.
CATTCTAACTATAGTAGATCGCAATTCCATTACAATCTACAACTGCTGAAGCTGTTGCTAAAGCAATACTTCGAGATTGAATAGCGAATTTCGGATTTCCTTCATTTATTACAACTGATAGGGGGGCGCAGTTTCAATCAGCACTTTTTGACCAGTTTTTAAAACTGTTAGGAGTGAAACATATCTCTGCTACGGCATACCACCCATGTTCTAATGGGTTGGTAGAGAGATTTCATCGTCAACTGCTGATAATACCACTTGGCTTGATGTTGCGAAACGTCATAAAGACGGATTTGAATTGTGCAGCAATAGTTTGCTGCACTGCTTTAGTATTACCTGGACAAATGGCCAATAACCAGAGTCCACAATCTACACCGACGACGCAATTTGTTCGTGATTTACAGAACAGAATCTTACGTATTCCCCAACACGTGCTTCGAAAAAAAACCTGTCATTATTCCGAAAGATTTGGAGAACTCCGATTATGTTTTTGTTCGTCGGGACTCTGTTAAAAAACCTCTGACGCCACTGTATGCTGGTTCTTACAGGGTTATTTCCCATGCACCCAAATATTGCACTCTAAAAATTAATGAGAAGACTGTAACTGTCAGCATTGACAGACTCAAACCAGCATTTTTAGATTCAAGTCCTTGTAATGATAATAATACTGACACAACTTCTTTAACCTCCGAACAAACCGGATACTAGTGAAAAATGCACTACCACGTCAGGTAGATGCGTGCATTGGCCTACTAGGTTTGCAACATGTTACACGTATTAATACATATTGTAAGTGTAGCCACTTCCAATCTGGGGGGGGGGCATTTTAGTAACCCTCATTTCAATTTCAAACATTTTCTTGAATTTCATTGGTTGTTAAATAAGAACCTTCGAGAAATTTCCATAACAAAACAATCAAATTTTGTGCAAAAGTAGGCTCAGCCAACGTAAAAAAATCTTTCTCAAATTCATCCCTAATTTAAATGTTTCAAGGAATCCTATTGGCTAAAAAATAAAGAATACAACATTCGTCCACGCAAAAAGTTCGCAATAGTTATATCAAGTCACGTTGAGCCGATTTGGTCGTTAAAAAACTATAAATAGAAACGGCGAACGAATTTTCGTCGCATTTGTAATTAACACACACAAATGATATACAAGGGAATTATGCATCAGAGAGACGTCAAAGAAACAAACTTCCTTTAGGAGAGATTAGAAAAATTTACACAGCAAACCTTTTCACTCAATATCTTTCACAGAAAAAACTTTTGTCTAAGTTAATAATTCAACCTTTTAAATCAAAGGCAGACAACCTTTTCGACATTGAACATTTCTGAAACAGCAAAGAACTTTTCTTAAATATACTTTTCACACATCATTGCAAATAAAGAAATTGTAAATTGTGTATATAAAATTTAATTTGTTTCAAATATGTATTTTTTGTCGTGATTGAATATCGTTACCATTTCGCCATTTCTTATAACTTATGTTTGTGGGCATTGCATATTTTATTTGAAGCACAACCTTAAATATTCACGCAGCCTTCCTAGATCCACAAAAAAGTAGCCAAATATTTCAGCTTCGTATTGAAATGAGGAATTTGTACCGCGATAATGATAACTTTTTTCCGGGGATTGCAGTATTCTTCGAATTTTCTCATGATTATGCCGTAGTCCATTTCATCATCCTCCGAATAAAATCTGAAGTTGTATATTTAGCCGCCTTGTTTTCCTATACACGTGAATAAAATGCTGGCCTTGATGCCGTTAGATCTTAAGTAGAATTTCATCTCTTGTTTGAAAATTTACCAGTTTTCGGAAATATTTCCGTTAGAAAAGTTTAGGAGTCTCGGGAGAGTAAATTAGTTACTGAGTTATAGGTAGACGTTCAAAGAATAAAGTTATATTTTTGACAAGGAGAAAAGGCTTACTGGAGTCAAGGTGAGATACTTGACCTGTGAGAATGAGACTTTAAGACATACGATAGACTAGATAACAAATACTCGTTATGTTACTAGCTAAATTTTTATTTCCTCTTCCCTGCCCCGGAAGTTTATCCAGTAAGGCCCTTTTACCCCGAGGGAGTTAATTATATTGTTTATGGAGCTAAAGGGAACTATGCAAACGGTGACTACTTAATAGAATGAATACATATACAACAGCTTCTGTTGTTGCTTTGGATATCACGAAGGAATTTGTTCATTTGTATCTTCCGTATTCTTAATTCCAGTTCTTTTATTGTCCTCTCTCCTTAATAATGTTTGTTTTTTCTTGTATTCCCCTCACACTCAGTAAACCCTTGCGGCTTAGCGGCTTTACTTGGGGCTAAATTATTTTTGAAAAATACAATTCATTCATTAGTGAATATGCACTGAAAATTTCGTTTTATTTTCAGCAAATATTTTAAAACAACTTTCATTTCGCAAAAATTCTCATCCATTTTAAATGGTACCTATTCTTAATATAAAGTATCGTTGGTTTTAATTTTCGGTTTTATTTGAAGATAATAGCCTAATGCAAATCCGAATTAAAAGAAAAATTAATTTCAGTATACTGTAAAGAAAGTAAGAAACACTTATAAGATTTAATCTTCTATTTATCTATCGGTATATTACAGCGTTAACCTTAGTCGGCCACAGATAATTATTGATAGTAGAATAGCGACGTTAAAAGCCTAGTCTACATTTCCTTATATGCGAGAGTTCCATTAAGGTGCGATAATACGCAATTCTCTCGTACTTTTTACAAGTCAAGGCGTTGATGGGGACTTTCTGAATCTCTATGACTTACGGAGTGTTTGGTGATCCAAGGACTCGTTTGGTGTAATGGCAGATTCATCTAATTCGTTTAAGAATGATGAAGGTTGTTCATTGATGACAGATTCATCATTTATAGTGAAGGGTTTTTCTTGTGGTTGTAGCGGGGTTTTCAATTTGTTCATCATTGCTATTTCTAATGGAAGACTCTGGATTTGAAGCCAGGTCGCTCAGGGAAACAGTCGACTCACGTCCATCTTTATATCTAATGGTAGCGTAAGATGGATAAGCACCTACAACTATAAAAGGGTCGTTTTTACTTCTAACAAACTGACGAATATGCACAGGGTCGGGGTTAGTTGTATCGGTAAGAAAATTCCAGATAGAAGAACGTCGTTTTAAAGTGAAAAGTTGTTCGTGTAGTGTGGAGTTGGTTGAAGTTGAGAGAATGGATTCTGTAAGGCATCAGAAAAGACTAAATCCCACTGTTGTAACCGAAAGATTGTTAGATTTCAGGGCCAGTTTAACAGGCTTCTAATTAATGTCATTCTACTTTTCAATTTGACCATTTCCAATAGCGTGGTATGGTGTTTTTCTTGATACAATATCCCTATTTGAGAAGTGTACCTTGTAGGGAAATTATTATTATAAATAGATAAAAATATATAAAATAATAATAATGAAAATTATAAATAAAATAAAACAATAACATTTAAACTTTGTTAAAATAAATTAAATAAAAATATATAAAATAATAATAATGAAAATTATAAATAAAATAAAACAATAACATTTAAACTTTGTTAAAATAAATTAAATAAAAAATAAAAATAATAAAGCTGCCCGAGCATGGAACAAAAACTGCTCCTGCCGGATATACGGACATCCCGCCAAAAGACGTTAAATTCAATCTTTTCACCACGAACCTTCGTACGGGCAACAGGTGTCCGACTTCTCTCTGTGATATGGTGTGTAATAATACGAAATAACCTCTTCCTATCATTACATGAAACAATTGTAACCCCCCCCCAAAAAAAAAATATACACACAAGAAAAATATAAATAAATTGCATGGAATTAACATACAATTTACCATGCTTTCTTGTTATTTCTGTAAGTTTTATTTCCTATCAAATATGGTTTTATCTGCGTAAACACGAGGCTAATTCCTACTGCTAAGATGTGATCCCTCACCACAGCCTTCATTTCTTTAGTGAAAAAGGATGTGACCGTTTTAAATAAATATATCCAGACAAACCAGTTAGTGCAAACAATTTCTTGAAGCATTTAATAAGTGTTGAAGTATTTGTGTTTTGGCAAAGAAAAACAAAAGGTAATCGTGAATATTCATCCACAACTGAGAGGATATAAGAGGCTGAGAGAAGGGAACCTATAAAGTTGATGCTTGAATGTTCCATGGGTTAAGTAGATTTAATGAGTGTTCTGTTATCAGGGTGGAAACATTTGAGTTTGAGTTCAGTACATACCCTGCATAAGGAACATATCTTCTTTATTTCTTTTGCGGAGACAGGCACATTCTTTGTACGCACAAAGTGTAACATTCAAGTGAATTCTGGGTTACACAGTCGATAAGTATTCATGATAAAATTGAAATACAAAATGCCCTTTCTATATAACATTTTCCTTTCTTAGTCAAAATCTGATTGAGTTACTGAACTTTTTCAACTCCTGGATCTTGCTATTCTTGATCTTGGTTCTTTTTAAATTGTCAAGGATAATGGCTGCAGAGCGTTGGTCTGTTAAATGTTGTCGTACTAAAAAATGTTTCCATTTTTTAACGGCTTCAGCGATTGCTGTAACTTCCTTTTTAACAATGTAATTTACTTACTGCATGAGCTCATGATATAAATCTACATTTCTTTCGCCTTGTTTCAAGGTAACAGAAACAACAACATCGGATGCACCAGACTCCACGACGAAAGGAAATCCTCATCTATGTTATGCAATATTGCAACTTCTAATTGAGGAAGTTAAGCACCTCAACAGCTGTTGTATTTATTGGAAAATATTTTGTTGATTTTAGAGTGGTTTAATTTTGTCAATGAACTGTGATATCGATTTTGCATAAGGTCAAAAGGAATTCAAGTTAGTGTGTAGGAGTAGTTCCTGGAGTGGTTAATGCGTTTCTAGGTTGGTTTGATTGCCCACCACGGGTATTAATGAAGGTGCAGATGGCACTGTTTTCTCCCTATTTAATGTCAAATGTCTGGATGCAATGGTTGTTGTGACCAAGTAAATGGTTAAAGAAATAACAAAACAATTGTTACATTTATATCATATATTAAACAATAAGTACAACAGAAGAGTATTACACAACTAGTGAGTGTGTGTCGTTGACCCAGCGTTCAATCTATTCGACTGTTCCTCTAAAGCCTTCTCTCCTGCTAATCTTATAGTAAGATAGAAAGAGTCCAACATAAACTCTTTAGAGGGAGGACATCACAACACCCCTCTTTTCAGCCTGACTCCGTATGGTCTTTTTTTATAATCACCACACAATACTTTTCTTTAACCAAATATTTTCACACAAAAAAAAAAAATCAGAAACAATCATTTTGAAAAAGCTGTATACAAGAATTACGTTCACAATTGTTTTTTTTTTTTTAGTTTTACGAAAAAAATTTTACGTGTTAACAGTTCCTTTTTATTCATTATTCTTAAATAATGAAAAATTGGATAAGTTTAATGGTAAATTACACTGTTAATAATTTCCAATAATCCAATGCATATTGTGCCTTTCTGGTAATTTGGGTGAGGAGACGATTTTTTTTTACTCATTCTTGTCCTTATTTTTGTAGACAAGATATGAAATAAAAGATATTCAATATCGGCTTCTTTTCGGGTTAATTTCTAAAGGTTCCGTAAATTTCCTTTTTCTTTTGAGTCTTCAGAGCTCTGGCACTGATTGCGGTATTGGAACCTCAAACGTGTCAAAGACAACGTCCATAGTGTCATCTTCTATGGGATCCCTGTCGACTACGCTTTCATACCGTTTTCTAATTTGGTTTACATGACGTTTGTGTATAAACCTCGGTCCCTGAACCATGTAAATCATGTTACCAATTTGTCTGTCTTATCCACAAAACGTTCTACCTACTATTTCGTCTCCTACCTACTATTTCGTCTCCTTGTGTTAATATGTTCAATCAGGAATGACTGACAAAAAAACCATAAATTTACAGGATGTGTGGCATTGTCTGCTACGATATAGAAAACAACTCCGAAACGGGAAAATGGCTTGTGCAAAAACTTTACTGTCACCTCCGCGGTCGGCTTCTTACATTTCAATATTTCTGGCCACTTGGAATAACTGTCAACTACTACAAGGTAGTAAAAACCATCAAGTGGACCAGCAAAATCAAGGTGTATCTGCAACCACGGACGGTCGGTTTTAGGCCAAGGATTGAATTTTATCGGGGGGCTTTTAGCAGTCAAAGCACACTCTTTGCATGATCTTACAGTGTTTTCAATATCCTTGTCCACATTGGTCCAGTAGACGTAACTTCTCATCATTCTTGAAGTTCCCGGATCGCCAACATGGAATTCCTTTAATGTTCTTTTTGTAGTGTAGATGGGATTACTACTCTGTCTCCGTACATTAGTATGTCATTACATAGTGGGTAAACTTCTGAGAAATTCTGATCTTTACTATTTAGTTTGTCCTAAACTCATCAGACGCTTTGTCTATTATCTTGTCAATTATTATAGGACGCTCCCTGACATTATTGCACAAGGAACTTTTTATTTCAACCTCTGTTCTTATGGCAACAATGACTGTGTCTTCCAGGGGTTCAGCATACTTAGGCATCAATCTAGACAACTCGTGCATGACAGATTTTAGTGGATGGGAGTAACTCCATTTTGTAGTTCTAATTGGGGAGAATGGTTCCCCATCTTTGCAGTCTATTAGCAGTATGTGATAGCAGTGGACGATGGTCTGTCTGCAACAAAAAGTATCTTCCATGAATCTAACACTTTCACCCTAGCCCCTCAACTTCCGACGTCTTACTCTCTGGGTTGAGGTGTCTACTCGGTCCTAACCGAACTTAAGGGAGTGGTCGTAGGTGCCCTGAGCATCCGTAGATTATTTGACCGGTCCACTGGTTTAATCCTGCTTCCTGCCCACGTTGTGTTTGGTTTGATCCAGAAAGCAGAAGTGATGTTCATCCATTCACGGTCGACTGAAGATGTAGACACGGCTGGGGAGTCTGCGCTAAGAAATTTAAAATGCAGCAAATAAAAAAATTAATATCTGCAGAAAGCCGGACAAACAACTATTCAATAAGTGAATTGTTAATGTCTTTTATATGGCAGAAAAGAATAGTATAAAAAGAAACGGGTTACAGAAAAGAAAAATAATTGACGTAAAAACTCATAGACTTGATTCTGGACAGAGAGAGGATGTTATGATTAACTTGTTAAATCGTCTCAGAACGATATACGACTCTTGCAATGGGGGAATAAGATTTCTGTGCGCGGCTTAAAGTTTATAGTGGCGTTCCTCCTTAGCAGTAGTAACAGTAGTAGTAATATTCGTGATAGCAGAAACAGCGGTACTTATATCAACAGTACATGCTAGCGGATGCTTCGTTCCAATCTCTGACATCACTTTCTCTCCTTCTTGAGTCTCCAGCTCGACTCTCCACTGTCTCTAGCCCAACTCTTACCGAGACTAATTCTGTTCTGTCTCTCTCTTCCGTCCGCCTTTCCGTTTCTCTCTTCCGTCTGCCTCTTTTTCAGCATAATTACGCGTTTATATAGAAAAATCCAGCTGGTTACAACCGACCCTTGGCCCTACTACTTCGCACGTGATTTTCACGGGGTTTTGGCTGTTTCAACCAAAATCATGTGAATTCTAAAGGTTCTCCTTACTCAGTTCTATTCCAAGTTTTAATCAATAAAAATTATTTCGTCCATTTCCATTGTCTGCTGATGACCCAGATTCAATAGGTACAGCTCCTGCCCTAGATCAGGTTTCACCATCAGTAAACAAAAATGCTCTGATCTAATTTCGCTGTTCAAATCCACTCCAATTTCACTAAAAAGAATGTACGTATGTGTGTGTCTGTGTGTGTGTGTGTTTCCCAGACTCTCTCTGTCACGTGAATAAATCTATGAAATTTAGTCACGGCAAAAAGGATTCCTAAGGCGTCCTTTTGTATTTGCGAGTAACCCCTTTCAGCTGGTAATAGCGTCCTAGATGCACGAGCGATTGGCTTTAACTTGTGTAAAATGTACGTCCCGATGCTGTAGGAGCTAGCATCGCTGGCTACAATGATGTCAAGGTTTGAATCGTAATGAGTCAGGAACAGATCTGATGTAAGGACCTCCTTTATTTTCTCAAATGCTTCCTGGCATTTGGTTGTCCATTCCCACTCTTTATCTTTTCTCAATAATGCATTAAGTGGAGCTCTCAAATTGTGCATTCTTGGGACAAAAACGTTGTAATAATTGGCAAGAACTAAAAAACTTTGAAGTGCCGACAGATTTTTTGGTGTTGGCATATTCTTTATTGCCGTTGCTCTATCTGGCTCGGGACTTCTTCCGTCTTTGTCAATTATTTGCCCCAAGTACTTAATCCTCTCTAAGAAAAAGTCACACATCTCGTCTTTTAAATTTGAATCCGTAATCCTGGATTCTCGTCGACAGCTGCCAAACGTGCGATTTGTGTTCCTCGATGCTCTCGCTTTTCATTAGGACATCATCGGGTAGGCCACTGCAAAATTCAGACCATTTAGCATCGTGTCCATGACCTGTTGAAAAATGGAAGAGACGACCTTAACCTCGAACGGAAGTCTTAAAACTTGTTATAAACCTTTGTAGATGTTTATGCAAAGGAGCTTCGAGCATTCCTTGTCCACAAGTATTTGTAGATATGCGTTTCTTAAGTCAATCTAAGAGAAATATTTTCCTCCACTGAGCTTAGCGAATATCTCCTCTGGACTTAGAAGTGGTTAATGGTGATACTTTAGGGCGCTGTTCAGACCCGTAGAAAAGTCAGTACATACACGAATTTCTTTGCTCTCTTTTTTTAATATAAACTGTGGGAGATGCCCATTCACTATATTCAACCTTTGTCAGAAATCTCATTTCTTCAAGTCGATTCAACTTCTCGTCAGTTTGATTTAACGAGGCAAATGGAACGTTACGTTTTTTCTTAAAAACTGGGTTTACATCTGGCTTTAACTCAATCTTAGCAGACATTTTTGTGCATTTTCCTAGTCCTCCACGGAAAACGCCGGGAAAAATGTATAAAAAAGAGTTCTGTTAATGATTGAACCGCTTCTTTAAAATTCAAGTCGCTGGTTTTCTTAGGCAAAATATAGTTAACAAACTTAGTATATTCTGATGTGCCTAATTTCCCGAGGAGTAGGCGTACCTTTTTATGGTCAGCCCAATTTGCACAATCCGTATTGTATAAGTCATCGTAACGTTTAAAGTCCGAAGCGAATGTAATTTCTCCTTCAGGTGCAAACGTGAAGTTTTCAATGGCACTCCATATAGCATTTTGAGAGAACGCGTTTTTGCTGTCCTCATTTTGGCTTTTGATTGATATATTATACAAGTGTCTTAGCTCGTTTTGTGTTTGAAGGAACATTTCTTCCAGTTTCTGTTGTCTAACCTCAAATTTCTTCTGGTATTCCGATTGGTGTTGGAATTTCTCTGTTTCAACAGTAGTTGTTGTTCCTGTTGGTGTTTTATCAACTCTAGCATTACACTTTTAAATTCGTCCATTTTACTGCGTAAAATTAAGAAATGAGAGGGGAGTTTTTTTCTCTTTACCTTCTTAACCAACAATAAGCCTGTTTGACTTATACGATTCTTTTACTGAAAAATTTAAAAGCGGGAGAGGAGGTACATTTTTACTTTACCCTATTAGCGAAAACAATAAGTCTGACTTGTACAATTCTTGTTGGAATGAAAAAAATAACAAGTTTCACCAACCTTCTTCCCAACCACTGAATTGAAATTGTAAAAATCCTTTTGTTTTGAAGAGTTTCTATTTCACTGTCAGTGTTGTAATTAACACTTGATACCCTTTTGTTTTAATGAAAAGACACATTAGGCCCGTTCCTAATGAAATTCTTGGGCGTTTTTTGTTCAACAAAAGAGACAAAATTATGTCGGAGCACTGCAATTTTGAAGAAAAAGTAAACGAGCACATACGAGATCGTTTGGTTGTAGGTGAAGAACGAGAAGATTCAAGAGCGTCTACTTGGTGAGAGAACACTAGCATTGAAAAAATTTATTGAAATAGCAGAGTCTATGGAATCTACCAGTATGTATTCCAAAGCAATGCAGGGAACACTGCTAAACGAAACCAAATTAATTCACAGGTTACCAGGAAGATGTGAATGCTACCGTTGTGGGAGCACCACACACCTTGTTGACAAATGTCCGTTTTAAAACAAAGAATGATTCAAACGCAGACGAATAGACATACCCGTCAAAAGAGTAGACAAGATGAGAACAGGCTTTCTAATGCAACAGCGCATAATGAGAAGAGAACGATAGTAAAAAATGTGGATGAGAGTTAGCAAAAGAAAAGGAGATATACATGAAAAATTAAATCTGTACACTGTTGCTCTTCTCACAACACCACCTGTACTAGTGGAAGTGTTAATAAACAAGAAAAAGGTATTCATGGAGGTAGACACGGGTTCCTCATTCTCTGTGATGTGTTTGACTAAATTCCAGAAATTGAGTTACCTGCAAGATTTAAAAGTTTGGTGAAGCTGAGAACATAGACCGGCGAGTTGATGAAGCCATACTAGACAACAGAAGTCAAGATATCATATGAAGGTTCGGAGATTCGTTTGCCATTGCTAGTGGTGAAGGATGACGTGCCAACGCCACTAGGTCGGAACTGGTTGCAAAAAGTGAAGTCAGGCTGCAGAACTGTTTTCTCTAAATGAGGAGAAGGCCCTTTTAAAATTGTACGAAATTTGATTCAATGTTTAGCGAAGAAATGGGTTTCCTGAAAGACTTCAAAGAAAAATTCTAACAATAAATGCTACTGCACCATGCGATAATTTCCCGATACCACGAACGGAGGACCTATTCACTACACTAAGAGGCGGCCAGAAGTTTAGCAAACTAGACTTACGCCATGCCTATCAACAATTAGTGCTGGATGAGGAAACACGGGAATTGTTGACGATAAACACACATCGGGGATTATACTAGTGCATCAGATTACAATTTGGGGTTCACAGTGCAACAGGAATTTTTCAACGAGAGATGGATAAGATATTGTAAGGTACGCATTGATGATATCCTGATTTCAGGTAATGATGATGCAAATCATCTAAATAAACCTACAGAACGCATTTGCTGCATTGGATAAGGCAGGACTAAAATAAAAGAGGAGTAAGTTCAAATTCCTTTTCCTGGATGTAACATATCTTAGTTTCAAAATCAACAAGGAGTGCACGGCTCATCTTCCAGAGAAGGTGCCTACTATGATAGAGGCTCCCACACCCAAGACTGTTACAGAGTTGAAAGCTTATCTTGGGGCAGTGAACTACTATCACAGTCATTTAACCAATTTGTCAAGCATACTGGGGTCGCTTGATAGTTTAATGATGAAAGGCACTGCTTGGAGATGGGGGTGCCAATCAGAGGAGAGCTTTGGAAGAAAATGCCGTGTTCTGCACCCCTTATAACTCATTTCGGGCAATTCCCCCTATGAAATGGGAGCTGCAATGGCTCATAAATTTCACGAACGCTTTCTAATGCCAAACGTAATTACGCCTATATCGAAAAGGAAGGGTTGGCCTTAGTTTTGCCGTGAAGAAGCCGCACCAGTATTTGTATGGGAATCGCTTCACAATATTCACTGGCTATAAGCCGTTGTTGGGACTGTTCGCAGAATATTAACCCATTTCCCCTCTTGCTATTGCCAGGGTTCAAAGTTGGGTTCTATTTTTAGAAGCATACAACTATAAGTTGAAGTACCGTGCTGGGTCTCTTAATGGAAACCTGGACTGTCTTAGTCGTCTTCCACTAAGTGCTCAAGAACAGGATTTTTCTTCATCCACAAATCGGGTAAACAGAATGAACCTGGTTGATGTTCCAGTGACTGTGGCAGCGGTGAAATCAGGAACGAAGGGAGACCCCATTTTGAGTCGGGTGAATGAGTATACAATGAAAAGCTGGAGAAACTACACTCCGACTGAAATACTGACGTCATATTTCAACAAACGAGAGGGAGTCGACATTGATGAAGCAGGGTTTGTCATCCCGCCTAAATTAAGACTGAAAGGTGTTGCAACAGATCCACCTGACACACTTATGGATTGTGCACATGAAGGCTCTTGTTCGAAGTTATGTGTGATGGCCAAAATTTAGACATGGACATTGAGAAGACCTGCAGGGTTTGCGGGACCTGCATTGCTTGATCAAAACAACCATAGTAAAGATCCCATCCATTGCTGGGAATATCTGTGTCAGTCTTGAAAGAGAATCCACAGACATTATACCGGTTCATGTTTGTGGCACATATTTTTGATTGTTGTGGATGCTTGTGGACAGAGATATGTGTAATGAAAACATCTACTACTCCAGAAACAATTGAGAAGATGAGATGAATCTTTGCAACACATGGGCTGCCTGTGTTAGCGGTAAGTGATAATGATCCATATTTTACTAGCCAAGATTTTTAAATGTTCATGAAAGTCAACGGAATTTAACACATTTTCACAGCTCCTTATCACTCGTCCTCAAATGAGCAGGTGGAGCACAATGCGCACATAGTCAAGAAAGCACTGAAAAAATGGAGCAGGCAGGAAGACAACATTCGAAATCAAGGTAAACAGATTCTTGTTTACCTTTAGAATAACTCCCCACACAGCAACTGGGGTTCCTCCAGCCAAATTGATGTTCAATCGGCGATTAGGAACTGCCTTTCATTTAATGAAGCCTGACACTTATTGTGTTCTAGATTACAAATGCAAAATGGAACAGGGAACTAAAGTCATGATCCCACTTCGAGAATTCAAAGTTGAGGATCCGAGAGATGCAGACCAACTTTTGAAACTTCCACCCAGGTTTTCACAAGAAGGGATACCTGATGTCCAGGCGGACATTACTACAAATAATTCAGGAATTCCTGTTATTCCTGAAATTGCTGAAGGAATCATGGAACCGGATGGCACACATATCGAAGATGCCGAAGCGGCTCTTGTGGAGATTAGAAGGCCCACTGCACCGGCAATTCGCACATAGAGTCGCATACGAAAACCAAATTGAACGATTATGTTTGCAGTCCCATTTAAGCTTGGAGGGATGTTATATATTGAACCGAGATCTGGAGTTGTGTCCCTTTGTCTCGAGTGACCCGAGTGTTGGGTTATCTGTCCTCTACACCTAGACAGGGCATCTTTTCGTGGAACCTAAGAATAAACGGGAAGTGAGGAACGGCCGCCATATTGAACGGACGCTCGTTTCTGCTCTCTTAAGTAAATTCTGCTTTTGTGGTCTTTATCAGTTTCAGTATATTTTGATGGTACACTATACAATAATGCCCTGTTGCAACACGTTTTGAATTTTCTTTTCAATAAAGTCCCTGTTATCCTTTCCAAAAATGTCATTACTTTTGTGGATTAGGTGACAATTTAGAGAAGCAACTGAAAGAGTTCCACATGGGTTTTATCTGCAAAATTGTAAAGTCAGGTTTAGGAAGTGACTTATAAGTAAGTCCTTTAAAACTTTCAAGGTAACTGACTTATCGTATTTATTAAATTTTAATTTCACAACACAAAGTCGCTAGTCAGATTATTAACAAATGATAATCGGTGATAGACGGCTAAAAATCACAAATATCGAATATGTACATTCATTTCATCCAATTCGATATTTGTGACTTTTACCCATCCATCATCAAGAATATGCTAATGGCTGCTGTAAATCTAGCAAAAAATGAATTTCCTATTAGCGATGGCGAAATAAATATCATAAAGCAGCCACAAAACCTATACTATTTCATAATGGTTATCTGTGAACCAAAAGAATTAACCAAGAATTTAATATTGCTATGGAGGCCTTTGACTCAGCAGAGGCATGTGAATTAGTTGGAATATTATTGTGAAAATTTAGATTTACTTTCAGCATTAAGGACACCGGACTCTATATAGATAACATTATAGTTCTCCTCCGTAAAATAAACCCACGAAATATAGACCGATTGAGAAATGAACTGAAAATTTTTTTAAAGATCCCAAATTAAATTAAAATTAAAGTAAATTTAGAGTATTTTAAAAAAAATGTAAAAAATAAACAGAAACGCCGTAAGCGTAAAATTATATGATTTAATCCACCTTTTAATCGTAATGTTAAAACGAAATTTGATATATAAGCATTTTAATCATTCACACTAAAAAAGATTTTTTAACAAAAATAATGATAAATCACCGATAGAAGAGTTAATAAAATAGATATAACCATATCCCAATATAACAATATAATATTAAACAAATATATTTCCAACAAAGACAACGTAAATATTCCTATAAAAACAAATACAACTGCCGAAAAATATGATCTATCTCTTAAATGATCAATGTATAAAATTATATACCGAGCGAACGTAGATTCTGGTAACAACGTGAAATTGTATTTTCGTTTCACTGAAAATCCTTTGAAATTTCATTTTTACCATCATCGAATGTTCTTAGGTAATATATAATACAAAAACAGCACTGTTCTCGCCAAATATTTATGGCAATTGAAGAATGATGGCATCTCACCCATCAATCAATTGGGATTGTAACTAAATCTAACCGGAAAGGAAATAAATGTAACTTGTTGAAAAGTTACCTTAAAACACTTAAATAACCCTAGCTTATTAAAAAAGAGAAATGAATTCATATATATATATATATATATATATATATATATATATATATATATATATATATATATATATGAAAAAGTGACAAGTAACCTCTGTTTACTAATAAGAAATTAATATTCACTACTCTAAAATAAAAAATTCTTTCATATTTTTCCTTACATATATATATACAACCCCCATTTATTGTAATACAAATGACAAACCCTGCTTCATCATTGTAATGTAATAAATTTAAAACATCTGTAATCCCAGCATAATGTATTGTTACGAATTTGGACCCTGGGGTCAAATTCATATTTCCTCAAAAGTAGAATCTCTGAGACAAAATAATCATCTGAGAAACTGAAAAGACAATAAAAAAGACAAAAATGATAGCGAGAGATAAATCATAAGTGTAAAAAAAAGAAAAAAAAGAAGAGAGAGAAGTTAAAAAAAGAGAAACTTTTTCTTTTCACCCAGCCCGTAGAATGCACACAGAAACATTAATGAAAATGAAAATTTCTTCGCACAGACCTTTCCAGATAAAAAATAGCTGATTTACCCCCAAATTGTTGATATAAGGACATTTTTTTGTCATTTTTATGCTCAGTCAGTTTTATTTTCGCTTAGTTGTTTTTTTTCTTTTTTCGTGTTATAAATAAAATGAGCTTATATTTTTGATCGGGTGTTTTGTGATATCATCATTTTGGTTGTTTGAAAGATTCTGTGTTATATCTTCACCTGTTCGCTTGTGGTGGAGTGACATCCCATAAAATTGTCCAACCCCTTGCCAGCAGTTCACTCGGTGTCGTCCGGACGGTGGGTATAAATATAAGGGTTGTGACTTAATACTTGTCACCCTCGCCGGGAGTGAGCCCCAGTCGGAGAGGTTTCGTGATAATATATATACGTCAACATTACGTTATCCAGATGTCATTTTTAAAATCTAAAATACGTAACTCCCAATCTATACTCAGCACCTGAAATTGCGTTGTGCATGGAACTCCGAGTCGTGCTATCGTTGAGGAATATATATATATATATATATATATATATATATATATATATATATATATATATATATATATATATATATATATATATGTGTGTGTGTGTGTGTGTGTGTGTGTGTGTGAGATCCTCATATCATTATGAGGAGGCACGGTGGATAGCAGCTCGGATTGAGAAATCGGGGAGCCGAGTTCGAATTCCAGTCGAATCAATTACATTCTAGCTTGTATATGTGGGTTTTGGATGATAAATATATATATATACGTGTCTAGTAGGCATTATTTTTTCTTTGAAGTTGTCCGCATGTTGATTTAGGGTCGTTTTTACGTCAACACCGGTCGCGGTAGCTGTAGTTAAATATACATTAAATTCTTTAAGAATGGATTTAATAAATTTTGGTGATATAATATAGTCTTTTTGACGTATGTTTATAGTTGGTAAAATATTTATCAGGGCTCTCTTGAAGTTTTTTTTACTTAAAGAATTATGTGTATGTTTTTTTTGTTTTTTTAAAAATTAGAGTGGCATTTGTTAAATCAAATTTATGGCCAGTCTTGCTCCTATGTATTACAAGTGAATTTAAAGGATTGTTTCTCTTGTGTTCATAGATGCGAGCTTTTAGATTTCGAGACATATCGTTAATGTCATTGCAATCATTTTATTTGATAAATCCCTGCATCTGAATTGGTGTTTGATCTAAATATTTTTTCAATGTATTTCTCTTACCCACCGAGATATTCTGGGTTACCCATTCTAAGGGTTCTGAAGTAGAATCTTTTGATTAGTCCTGATTTTACTTTTTGACTGAAGTGGGAATAGAAATTATTCAGATCGCTTTTGTTAGTAGCTAATTTGCTATTGTGACGTATTAATATGTCGAGGAAATGTAGAGATTGGTCTATTTCAAATTCATATGTGAATTCGAGGGAAGAGTCTAGCTTATTTATTATACCTAGTAAATTTTAATTGTGAGGATATTTAAAGGGACGTCATCTATGTATCTTAGATAAGTGAAGTTTTTATGTATGATGTGTTTAAATGGACCGATCTCTAAAAATTCTAAGAAAACATAAGAAAGGATCCCATAGGTAAGCGGAATTTTTGCTAATAGAAATTTTTAATTAAAAGAGAAGAAACAGTGGTTAGTGATTAATTTGCATAGTTGTATACTTTTATGGACAGGTAGAGGAAGTTTTCTATTGAGTTTTTCAGGTGGTTACTTCACATGTTGAGGCATTTTGTAACAATTTATATATACGAATACTGTTTGGCAAGTCATATATATTATCACTTTAAACGTTATTTTTGTGGATACTCATATTTGAGTATCCACGCTTCGTTTATTTATTTTCATCTACTGGCCTGAATATTCGAGAAATCTTATTAAAAAAAAATATAAGCTCTCCGGCAGGATACGAACCTGATTGAGACAAGCACTATGATTTTCTATGTGACGTCTGACATCGTTAACAGTAACAGAGAATTGGGTCGATCGGATAAGAGACTCAGAGTTAGTTGAGTGTGGTGGAGTAAGCGCTAGGAGTTGAGAGAGAACAGTATACTTACAGTATGTGACGCTGACAATTTGTATATGAACAATACTTAGCAGGTATTAACCAATACCGTGGTTTGGGGTCTGGGAGTCGGAGAACTATATAACACCAGTTTTTCTCAATCGGAAAGAGCGCTCTCGATGTGTTTGTCGGCGTTCTTCTCGGGGTTGGCCTGTAACAGATCACTTTTCGTACGCTCGTGTGAAAAATTGTTTTGAATAACGCCAGAAACTTGCGAAGAAGATTTTTGTTAAGATTTTTTCTTTATTTTATCTATTTTGTTAAGTTTTTTTTTAAGAAACTACTTTCTATTGGTTATATTTAAGACCTTTCTAAGTTTTTTCGTCTAACTTTCTAAGTCGCATTAGGTTTTCACACCGAACTTTGTTTTTTTGTTTGGTAGAAACAGCATTTAAATTTTTTGTTCTTTATTTTTGTTATTGTTAAATATTTCTTTATTTTATTGGTTTCATTTGAGTTTCTTTTTGTTTATACAAAATAATTTTTGTGCTTCGCTAGATAAAAAAGTGGGAAAAGAACATTTCAATAATGGCCGACAAAAGTCGGCATGTTCGGAAAAATCTTTTTGTGTTGGCCTCGAAAGACTATCCCCAGATAAATCCATGGATGAAGCCACAAAAGTTGCTGATGGAAGTGCGGTAACCAAGGACAGCCAAAGTCAAGAGAAAAGTAGGTAGATAGATGTGTTAATCCAAAAGCAGCCAAAACCAATCTAAAAAGATGGTAGCAGAAAATAGTAGTAAAGTGACTAAGGAATCGCCCTCATGCTGGAAGTCCACACCGAAATGTATCATCAACATTGCGGTATTCTTGGAGCGAGCTAGAGGTTACAAACATCTGAGTAAAAAAGGATGGAATTCTGGTGGACCTCAAAGAATTTCAGAAAGTTGAAACAAGAATTGTGTTGGTCTTCGTTGTGGAAAAGCGTTTGCGCAAGATTTATAGCTCCTCGAAAGACACTGTCGTTAAAGCACTGACATCCTTGGGGGTTAAGCCCAAAAGAATAATAAAAGGCAAGGGTTTCTGCACGTGGGACATACAGTTGCCTTCGCTGGAAGATTGACTGACCGCGGCAAACCGCAAAGCGATAACTAAGAATTTAATCATTCGGACCGAATATCAAGGGAGGCGAAGGAACTTTTTAACTGTATACAAGGTCCCTCTTCAAGAGTTGGAGGAACACCTAGCAGCCTACTTCGAGGATTACGGGAAAATACTGGGTGTTTCCCTTGACAATTTGAACAGTGGGTGGAGCTTCGATATAATTCTCGATCGTGAAGCCTTTCAACTCCATTTGCAACTGTCTGGATGCAGCGGATCGGAATGTGCCGATCATTGTGACCCGCCGTAAACTAATTTTCCAATCGACCAAAATTCCTTTCTGGCCGAGTCTATTAAATCAACCTCGCTTTTAGTGGGCATGCCAGTGGCTGGAACCGCTGAGGTCAATCCCCAGGTTAGGTCTCGTCCCATATTCCCTGACAAACGGTTCTGACACAATCAGAAAAAAGAAAAAAAATCAAGCCTCTATACCTTTCTGAGAAAGATGTCTGCCGCGTGTCCTGGGACCAAGTCAGAAGGTTCTTTACCCAAACCCGCAATTCCAGTGCCTATGGAACATCAGATATATAAAGGACAAGGATATTGAAGTACCGAAGAACTTTCTTCCAGCTAAGCGGATGCTAACAGTTGTGCGATCACATCCGAGCACGCGGCAGATATGGGGCATGATTGAGAAGGCCAATACTGCCCTCAAATTATTTCGCCTAGCGGCCTACATGAGAGATGATGACATCACCAAATTACAAGAATTTTGTACAGGGAGGCTCCCCGTTTATGTTCACCCCTCTCTTTATAGGGTTCTCAGACTAACGTTCCCCGGTAACATTGGTGGCCTGTCGCTTGACGGTATTATCAAAAGTGAGATGGGCCAAAGCTCAATGAGGCAGACCCTGGCTAAAGTCGCTTCGTCTCATTGGGATTTATCTGCCCAATGACCATATTAACCGACCTCATTTCTTTCGGCGGATCGAGCTGTTTTTGGGGACATCTCGTCAGGTAATATTACCGGCGATTGGAATGCCATCCTTGACCTCAATGTAGATAGTATAAGGGTAAGATCGGATACTTAACAACCTGGATGTGAAAGCATTTCAGGAATTATCGGCATGTTCGAACTTGTCAATAAGTACCGTAATGGGCACTCCCAAAATGTAGTGTGGACTTGGACTAATAGGGGCGGCTCGACTTGTAGCTACATCGATCGAGTCCTAGTTAAGCGAGTCGACCTAGGACTCTTAGGTTGTCCAAGTTTCCATTCAATAGTTTACACGAATCATAGGCTTGTCCGGGTTCGTGTAAACTTAGATAGGCCTAAGGTTAGGTTGGCTGGCTATTGGAAATTGAACGCATCATTATTTCGTGAGCGAGATTTCCTGAACCAGCTGCTACTAATGTTACAGAGGGAATTGACGGGGCTGTGTTTGGGAATAAGTAGTAGGATATATTTATTTATGATCAATATTCAAAACCCGCTCAGATTGACGCCTATTGAGTTCATTTTCCCTGTCTCGAGGCTGCTAGTGCGAGGGTCCCATTACAGAGTTTGAGATCTTGGAAGCGCTGAAGGTGGTTGGTCGGGAAAAAACTCCGGATGATCTTCCGTATGAACTGTACTTGAGGCAGTCGCTCGTGTTTGTTCCTTTGCTGGAGCTGATCTACGACAACTAGATGAAGCAATGGTCTATACCTCGACTCCTCACCAGGGGGTGTGATCAAGTTACTACGCAAGGACAAAAATGGCGGGATGGGATGGGTAATTTTCGGCCTTTAACGATGTTAAACAGAGTTGAAGATTTTAGCCAGGCTGTCCTCTGTAGTCTGATTGGCTCCGGACAGACGTGTTGTGAAGGGCAGGACTATTCAGGGCAACCTTCATTTAGTACGTTTGATCATCGAGCAAGTCGACGGTGAAGCCGCGCTGATCAATTTAGTTCACTCCAACGCTTTCGATAGGGTTGACCATCTGTTTCTGGAAGCTGTTCTTGCGTCAGCTGGTTTCGGGTCGTACTTTCGCACCTAGATCCGACTTCTGTGTGCGTCCCCAGTGGGCTGGTAGAAGTGTATGATGTAAGATCAGCGTTTTTCATATGGTCTCGATCAAGGTGGTTGTTCACTTTCGCCTTTTCCTTTACGTTCTTGTATTGGAGCCTTTCCTTCGCAAATTAAAGGCGAATACGGTCGTAGGCAGAATTTTCTTACCTGTGCCAGATATTCTGCCTATGCTGACGGCACTTCGGTTCTTGTATCGAGCAGAGCCGAGATTGACGAAGTCGGTAAAGAGATCAGAGGGTACGAAATGATGACAGGAGCCAAGATCAACCGCGATAAGTCTGTTGGGCGCATGGAAGGGAGTTTCTCTTCTCAGGCCTTTCTTCTGGGCGTACGAGTCCGTCAAGATACTCGACGTCTGGCTCGGTCCCGATCTCCTGTTGGAAATGAATTGGTCGGAAGTTCAGGAGAAGGTCAAGTCCACAGCTCGTCTCTGTACTCGGAGGAATCGTTCCTTAAAGGAGAGAGTTGAAGTATGTTTTGCACATCTACCCGATTCTCCTTTACCGACTCTTCGTGCTTCCACTCCCATATTAATGCAATTACTTAGGGTCTTGTTCTCTTTCTTGTGGCGAGGCAAGTACCCATGTTGGAAGATCTGTTACCTCCACCCTTCTGAAAGTGGTCTGGGTATGCCTAGCGTGGAGATTCGTCAACATACACTTCGCGTCGCTTTCCTAGACCGAATGCGTTCGCAACCGAATGGGAACGGCGAATTCTGGAAGGAAGACGGCCGTATGAGAATTGTTCACTCGTACGATGAGCATGCCACCCACTGATGTGAGTGCTCTTATTATTATGAATGTTTTCGAATTGCCCTGAAGCGTCCAGGCGTTATCCCGTAAGGCATTATAGTTAGGGAGTCCGTTCAAAATGATCTGTTAGACGAATTTTTGTGCAAGCTAAACACAATCCAGGCTCCAGACGCAAGTTTTACAGTAATTGCTTCTGATTGGCCAATATATCTCAAAGTCATAATAACGCCTACGCACACGTGTTTAAACACAAAATACCGCCAAAAATCTTGAAATGTGTTCGCGAGCCACACACGTGAACAGGAATGTAAATAAATACGATGCACGAACACAAGTTTACCAGTGAGCTTCGTGACGGATAACCAATTGCTAAACTACTCCAGGTCACTCATACTTTTGAAGTTACAAAGTTAAATTTATTTAACACGAAACAACTCCAATACACTCACTCACCAACCTCTGAAATCACTCCTGAACTTTTACCAATTTTAGAACTCACAATTCCAAACTTTATTCTTCTAAATTACAAGTTCAATATTATTACTTCTTAATATGAACTCCGGTACAACTATTACCAAATCAAAGGGACACGACTCTGTCCTACCTTTTCAGTTCGCATGCTTGTACATCAAACATTAATAAATCTAATTGTTATGTTTTGAAATCATTCCGTTGAGTTTTGTATCTTATTCCATGTATGAATATAGAGATTTTAATGTTAGTGGAAATCGTTAATTTTCACGCAGCCTATTCTCAACAAGTATTTACAATTTATAATTAACACATCCACTACAGATCTTTGTCTTCGAGGCCAGTTCTGTCTGTAGCAATGTGGTGCTGCCGTTGACTAAGACTGAACAGTGTTCTTTTGCTTTTTAGGTGTTATGGACGACACGACAGAAGAAGTCGAGAAGTTTACCTCTTCTCAATTGATCTTGTTCTTTAAGCATCAGCTTAGTCAAGATTAGGACGGAAAGGTGACGACTTCCTCCATCAGAATTTAGCAAAATGTGGGTGAGTCTTGTGCATCTCTGTCGAATGAAAGGAGCTGACTTGGAGTGGTATTTTGATGCCGATTAGGCATTAGGATATTGTCCTTTCTGCATTGAACTTTGGCAACCCTAGTGTAGTTTACGTTTGTCAAAAGACACTAAGGACAAAAACAAAGTTATCTTAGTTAAGTGACTTTTATTTATGTCCCCTCTTTTTTTATTTTAATACCCCCTTCCATTCCCAGTTAGGTAAGAAAGATGTCAGTTCTCTGGTGGATGCGAGACGCCTTTCAAATTTCGTGTCTATATTTCGTATTTGTTGTGTCTGCATGACTATATGTTTCTGTGAGTTGTTAGCCGAGTGATTGTTTTTCAATTATTTTAGTCCTGCATTAATTTCGTCCAGTTAACTGGTGTTTCTGCCACAACGTAAGATTGTGGGGAGTTTTATTACTAACATTATTTCGTTTTGTTTCTTGTATATAGATATCATACATTGGGGTCTAGATTTTTAAAATTGTTGCTTATTATTTTCCCTCCCTCCACAAACAAATTACTTATGGGGACTTCATAGAGACTTGAGGAATTATGGTGATTGTAGTTAGAATGGTAAGTAAGTTGTTTTGATGTAAGAAATACTGTGGTATGTTTGAGTCAGTAATTGTGGCTAAATGAAAATAAAACTTATAAAGCATTAAACATTGCAAATTAATATTTACTTTCGTGAGACACTTAATTTTTCATATATTACGATAAGTTCCTGTGTTTTGTTAAATTATAGTACACATGCGACATTATATCCGAAATTCAGAGACTTCTACCATATATATATATATATGTGTGTGTGTGTGTGTGTGTGTGTGTGTGTGTGTGTGTGTGTGCCAGCTAGATGTTTTCCATAAAAGCTGTCTGCGTGCAATCTGTGGAGTTAAGCTTCAAGATAGGACATCTAACGTAGACCTGTTTAACAGGTGTAATATTGCAGGAATCGAGACTATTATCATAAAGTCTCAGTTACGGTGGACTGGTCATATCTTGAGAATGTCTGATGACAGGATACCCAAGATCCTAATGTTCAGCCAGTTAGATCAGGGCTACAGGAATGTAGGACGCCCATGGCCAAGATACAAAGACAAGCTGAAAAGGAACTTGTCAGCAGTCAATATACCACATAACACCCTTGAGCGCTTAGCTTTGGAGCGGTCAGAATGGAGATTAACGTGTTTTAGTGGACTCAGAATTTTTCAATCTGCTTGTCTGAATCATCTTCAAGAAGCGAGAGCAAGATTTAAAAGGTCAGCCAATCTAACAGTGATCTCATTTCACAATCCTCACACTTGCTCCATATGTGGCCTCCTTTGTAAATCACTAGCGGGTCTTAAATGCCACTTAAGATTATCACACAAAGTTTCATAACTGAATCAATAAGCTATCAGATCCTCATACGTCGAAACCGACGGGAGAGTCCATTATTATTATTATTATTATTATTATTATTATTATTATTATATAATGAAATATAGGAAGTGTGTGATTAGCAAAATCAAATACTGTTTTTAAACAACAAATTTCCCACGATTTTTCTCGAAAGATCCTATCAGCTCGAAGCGTATCTTAACGTAAACAAATGACTGATATATATAATACAAATGACAAATATATTATGAAATAGACTAAGTCCGATAAATTATTTTAATATATTTTCTGTTTATACTTAGAAAGCAATTATTTAAGTAAATGCTCTGTTTATAATAAACAGTATTAAGTACATTTCTCGGTCTGAATTATAGGATATTTTTATAAGGTAAAAAACCCTACGAAAAAAGGGGCATCGTAGAACAAACGTTTGTAGTAAAATTCATATATAAGGCCAAAAGCACACGACAAAGGCAGACAATATGAGCCGAGTTTAGAAAAGAAAATACGTTAAATTTATTGAATACACAAAATGGACGTAATTACACAAATTAAGTGCTTTGTGTACCAAATAATGGCCAATAACATGTAGAATAAAGGATATACCTTTTTTTTACAATAATGAATATACTGCAACCAAAAATGCTGTTTTTACAATAAAAATATAAAATATGCTGGATGATGTCCCCAGAAAGTCATACGACATTAAAACAAATAGAAAATAGTAGTAGGTACAATGTCCGTTCTTGGTAACAGTGAAAGATTACACACCAGTCGATGAATTTTTCTTAGATGGGGGAGCGACCTTGATTTTCTTTTCAATTCTTCTGTGTTCTTCGACCGGAGTGACCTTGATTCATCCAGCAGTTTATGTCGACACGTGGACTGGATTGACCTGGCTTTTCCTTGCAGCTGATCGTGTAGTCTCCTCGATTCAATTAAGTTTTAGATTAATACATCAAGATAGGCTCCAGAATGTGTCTCGGGATTTGGAGGGAAGCCCATTGATTGGTGCCGAAATAAAATCTCACACCGTTATTTTTCCTCAAATCGGAAGGAAGCAAAAATATTTTTTGAAACTCAAAAGTTAAAGCTAGAGCCTGTAGGGTTCAGCGTACCCGGATTAAAAGGAGAATTTAATACGGGATACCCTGCCCACAAAATACAATAGAAAATAGAACATTGTATATTTATTATCTTGTGAATAGGGTAAAAAAGATTAATGCTTTAGCTTTAAGCAAAATGTGATTTTGACAAAAATGTCTGTGTTCGCTGTCTTTCAACAGAGTAGCAGAGTAATGTCTGTTTCTTTTGTTTTTGTATAGGTGTAAAGGAAAAAGAGGCAATCAATTTAAGTTGAAAAAGAGAGTGTGGATGAGAAATAAAAGATAAGAGAAAAATGTACTTATCGGGTTGAATTGTTTTGGAGTCAGTTGTAAATTTGTTGTTGTTGTTGTTGTTGTTTTCCTTTCCCACTCCACTTTCGGCTCTTAGTGTCGGGTTGAGTCAGTGATGGAATTGACTGTCATTCTTCTGTCTTCTATGATCTCTGCACCCTTCTGACTGGTAATTGACTTGAAATTCTCTATTTATTGTTGAATTTGTTTCACACTGGCTCGTTATCTTTTTTTTAGTTTAGCAAATCGCCTCCTTTCATTGGTCAGAAAATTAATTTCACACCTTATTGCGAAATCTGTTTTTAGTTGTTTTGATCCGATTTTGCGGGTGTGCAAATCTACTTTGTGTTTTTTAGTCATTTGTTGGAATGATATAGGATTTGTATACCCCCCTGCAGAAATACGTGCTCAATCAGCTTAATTTTTTTATATTTTCCCCTTAGACAAAGAATCAAGAAATCAACAGTTCTTTTGCGTATAAATTTCATGTTGAAAGCAAGCAAAATACAACGAATACTCTTTTTTTCTTTTTTTAATAGAAGTACAGAATGTAATTCTACAATATTTTTCAGAGCAAATACAATATTACACACACATACAAGAAATTCTTTTTCGCACAATGTCTGTTTGAACCATGTTAGAAATCGTCAGTCTTTTTTTTTTTTTTTAACAATGTTTGAACATGTTAGATTTTTTATGAAAAACAAATGTTATTTCTTCATTTTGGGCATTTGCACAAAATTTTTATTTCCAAATTACCATCAAAACTTGAATGTGGAAACATTTTCCAATTGTTAAAATTAAAAGGCATATTCATTTACAGGGTTAGAACAATATTTATTTTTGTGCTAGTGGTGTGGCGGTATATTCAACTCATAAGCTTGAGCTTGTGTTCACGAGGAAAAACAACAAACACGCGTGAAAAAAAAAAGAAAAACAGAACAAACACTAAAAAACATGGTAAATTGTATGATAATTTAATACAGTTTTATTTATGTATTTGTGTGTATTGGTGTGTGTGTGTGTGTGTGTGTGTGTACATTACAATTGTGATAAAGTTCATGTTATAGAAGGCAGTAAGACACTCCGTAATATCACAAATCCTATCACAGAGGGTTTTTAAACAGTTCTGGGAAAAGAGATTGAATCTCACGTTTCTTGGCGGGATGTTCGTATTTCCAGCAGGAACAGTACCTGTTGCATGCTGTGGGTGTAATTTTATTATTTTTATTCTATTTATGTATTTTAAACGAGGTTTAAATTTTATTTTACTTATAATTTAAATCATTATCATTATTATTATTATTTTATATTTTATTTATTAGTGTCATTATTTTATATATTATTATTATTATTTTATATATTATTATTATTATTATTAAGGTCAGAAATGGCATCATGATACTTTCCACTGACAAAAAAAAATACATAGATAAAGCCCTTCGTAAAGTGTGGCTGTATTTGTCAGAACAATTTTTGTATCTCTTTGAGGCATGGACTTCCAGAAATCCCTTCAGTTAGTCTACTGGAATCTTTTCCAACCAATCCTAGGGCTCCAACTACAACAGGGATTGTTGATGTTCCCATGTACCACATTTTTTGAGATTTCTATTTCAAGGTTCTTGTATTTTAACAGCTTTTTGAATATCTTCAAATATATATTGCAGTCTGCAGGGACTGCCATATCAATAAGGAGGTACTTTTTTTGTTTGTGGTCTCTAATAACAATATCTGGGCGGTTGGTTTTGATTGTTCTGTCTGTGTGTATTGTGTAATCCCATAGAATTGTAACAGGTCCTATCTCCGTAACCGGGTTTTGGTGGTGTTCATATCAGTTTCTTTCAGTTTCCTTCCCGTATAAGTTGCAGATTTTCCAGTGCAGATATTGTCCCACTCTGTCATGCCGGGTTTTATATTTATTGGTTTCCAATATCATGCAACCTGATACAAGATGATCAATTGTTTCTAGATATTTATCACAGAATCTGCATTTTGGGCTAACACAATATTTTAGTATATGTGTTTGATAATTCCTAGTTAACAAGCATTTTGCCATTGTTTCTGTATCTGGTCGGTTGCATTTGTCTTTGCTTTCTTTTTTAATTATTTTTCAGCTTCAGCCGGTGTACTATGCTTTACTTGTATTTCTTCGTCCATTTGAAACTTCATTTTGAATTTGTTGGCTTCCTTTATTACAGAGTAAAGACGCTTACTACTTTCATGTCTTTTATGTTTCAAGACACATACCATCATCCAGTCTTCTGTAGTTTCCAAGTATCTTTAGAGGCCAATTGTTGTAGTTTTGTAGGACAGTTCTAGTTGAACTAATCCTCAGCCTCTTTCGGATCTGGGCATATACAGAAGATCAACATCAGCTTTGAGATGATGCATGCTGTAGCAAGTGAGAAGCTTTCTCGTTTTGGCGACCATTCGCTTAATTTCAGCTATGGTTCAGTTAAGGACATTAAAGCTGTATTGCACCACAGGGACAGCCAAGGTGTTTATGGCTGATATTCTGTTTTTTGAATTTAGCTTGGTATTTAGTACCTGGCGTACACGCTTGTAGTACTCCTTTCTTACATTCTCTTTCATTTGGGGTTGTTGTATGCCATCTCCTTGGCTAATTCCTAGGTACTTATAGGCTTCGTCATGCTCCAGTTCCCTAATCTTTGTAACAAATTCTAAATCTATTAAGGGTGTTTCTGTAATTCTACCTTTCTTGAATGCTACTTTTATTTAATAATAACAAAAACAACAATAATAATAATACCACCACTACAGTGGCACAATATTTAAATTTTCTTTTATTTATTTTATAAACATTAATTCTGGCTTAAAGAAAACAGTTCATTTTTGCATTAATTCACAAATATGTGGAGAGCCTAATACCAAATATAAGGCTCTTTAAGGTCAGAATTTTTATTTTTTATCAGCTGATCTTTTAGATTTTCTAGTAGAATCAGTACCCCCTTATTGAGTAGCAGGAAACAGGTTCATTTTCAGATAGCGGTTTAAAATTGTGTTAAGGGTTATTCCAAAAGATGAAGATGGCTCAAACAGTGAGTTTGAGTCAAGCCATTTCCTCCTAACTGTAACTGAGCCAACCCTTTTCATTTTAATCATTAGATATCCTGTAAAATCTGTTCCTACATGAGAAAATAGTTTGATCAAGTTTACTCTATGTTCAAGAATGTTAGTTAATTTTAGATGAAAGTGCATTATATTTTGCAAAGATAACAGCTGGAAATATAATTTTCTTAGGAACCCAAAACCCTGGTTTATTAAGAGTTCTAGAACTTCCTAAATGCTTACTTCTTGCATGCGTATCCGTTATGATTAGTCTTATTAAATCACGTTACTGTGTAAATAATGTCAAACTGATAGATATTAGTTTTAGACCATTTTCATCTTAAAACAAGTTTAAATCTGTTACTCATTTAGGGATTCGTTCAGTTTGAGGAATTTGTAAATATTGAATTTCTTTACCAAAAGATTCGTTCTGCATCAATTTGAGCAGATACATCCCAAGAAAGATGTTAACGTGTGCCAGAATGTTTTAAATTTTTAGTGAATTTGAACACTAATGTTAATATTCTTAATAATCTAGATAACTTTGAATGTTTCATTGTGAATTAGTGGCTGAAGCTTAACACTACCTCTTTATAGGCACTTTAAATCTATGTGTAAGTAAAATAACATTAACGGAAATAAACGGAATGACTCAGAACGGTAACACCATCATTCTTTACCTTGACCATTCCCTTGTATTTTACCTAGAGACCAATATGGCCTCGGTTTGAAGGGATTGTTTGTGAGAACGGGGTTATCCACCGTCATCTTCGACGATCCATACAAGACCTATATTTTAAAATTCTTTCGGTTCAAATTTTTCAAAGTATAACCCACTAGTTATTAAATCTGACGGGTTTTCTGAAGTGGAAACATATATAAAATTTTTAGGAAAAGAAAATTTTATTTGGACTTCCTCAATTATCCATATAAGACTCGCATTCCAACATTATAATTTTTGTTTACACTTTTCAAAAGATAATTCAGTAGTTATTAAATGCACCGGGTTTTCTGAAGAGGATACAGGCAAAGAAAATTTTGTTTTGATTTCAACAATTATTTTCTAATACTCTTGTGAACAACATAAGCGATAAAACAATACGCGCTCTCAGACTCGTTGCAAAAAATATATAAGATGACAAGTAGTGAATCGTCAAAGGTATCTCAAGGAAAGTTGATCGTATTTAACCGTAATAACATTTTACCTAAGAAAAAAAAAAGCTGATCCCAAGGTATCTCCATAAATCGACCCAAATTATCTTCCCCTTAATCATATCTTATCGAAAAGGGATCGAATACGCTAGAATTTTGAGATGAAATCTTTCCTTCAACAACACTGTTGATATCCTGATAGACGAATCATCAAACACATTATCCTTGTAGCCTGATACTTTTTAAACTACAACCATGTTTAATCAATTTATTTTCTTTTTCCTAACAATCACACGATTTCGACTGAAAATTATCCTTTTCCACTTTTGAAACGGGTTTCTTATATAAAAGTATTGTGGAATCTTCCATATTAACCTTCCACCCCTTTCGGAAAAATGTTTCCTTCTATAAAACAAAGCCTTGACCAATCAACATTACGTTTCAGTAAAATTCAATCTTCTATTGGTTAAAACTGTAGCAAAGTCACAACAGAACGCCGAAGGTACCTGGAGCCGAATTTTAAACACCCAACAAACAAACATATGACTCAATTCAAGTCAGTCAGTCATCAACATCAGTTATGTTTAGTTTATTTTGTGTTTATATTTAGTTTGTTTTGGGGTTCATTCCCACCCCTCTCATTTTTCATCACAGATTTTTAAGTATTTATTATCATTAAATTTTTAGGGCATGGGGCGCGTTTTGTAGGTCCCCCTTGTGAGGATGCGGTATTATGGTGTATGGAGGATTGACTGGTGATGGACGAGTTTTTGTGGTGAATAGACAAATTGTAATGAGTGAATGCGTCGTGAATCGGATTCACCCCCCTCCCCTTCACCGGCCTTGTGCCATAATTGTATTTTTATGCAATAAATACCGTCAGTCATCAAATTTCAAGAGATCTATACAAACTCCACGCTGTTCAATTTACTGACTCGCAACCACTTAAAGTTTCTCAACAAACTCAACGCAGCATTCAAATAACCATTGTCCGCGTGAATATTCATCACCTATAATTGACTTAAAGAGTAAACACTTTCACTACGTCAAAGTAATTGTACATTCATTAATTTAGCCTATCAGTTAAAGGCAAACAACTCTAATTCTGACTCATAAATAACACATGCACACTAACAGTTGAACAATACATTATTTTTGATATTTTACTTACTACGCAGAAACAAAAATTATTTTAATTTTAATAACAAGCCAAAAGCATCAGCATTTATTTACCACAATTCTTCACAACATTATCTCAATTACCAAATCAACAAAAATTCTGTTTATCTTGCATGTGTATTTAAAAATCTCTTTATTGTTTAATCTCTAATCACTTTGTTCAGTCATTCCTTGCTATGCAATTGTCCTTATGTTCTTTGTGTAATCTATTTGTTGTGGGATAATCCAATTGCAAACACGCATAACTTTCACCCTATAAAAATTTACCTTCACTCAGCATACGACCTGCAACAGTATAATCTTATCAGCCGAGTTTTCTGTGTTAATCAGATTATCAACGTAGAAATATTTTACTAATTTTCCTTCAACGCTGGATCCTTGAGAAATATCTCTATGGATGGATCCAAATTTTCAGATTTTCGTTTTGAAACAAAATTCACGTGAGTTTTGTCTCCTCATCACTAAACTCTTCCTTTCATTTTTTGCAAGGTTTCTATCGCCCCACTAGCCTTATCCTTTCGGCAGTCCTTTTCACTAGGACAAGGACATTTTGAATATGGAGCTTACTACTTAATGTACCGACTTTCGTTGCTTCCCTTGGATAATCTTCCCTATATAAATTTTCACTTACTTTTCTATCGTGGATCTGCCATTCCAGATGGGTTTGAATTTTAAATTTAATAAACTCCGTCTTTGAGTTAAGGGGAAAATTGGCCAGAATAGTCTCTTTGAGATTCGTGTCGTTGTTCCGTTGAAAATAAAACCAGAGTAACTATTTTTAACTATCTAAATAAACAACCCTTTCAGAAATACAAATAATTTAACTGTATGACACATCCAACAAAAATTAATATGTTTGAAGTATAGGATTTTTATGATGTAAAAAACCCTACAAAATGACTATCGCAGTAAAAATACGTTTGTGGTAGCGTTAATGTATGTACCAACATGAGATCACTGGAAAATGAGCATAGCAGAATAATAGCGATCTTAAACTTGACGAAAACAAAATTTTATCGTCTAAATGTTTATATTTTTATTAAGAGGAAAGAACAAAGTAATTTTTAATTATTTTTCAAAATTTTTCTGTCTAAAGCATTTATGTCTAAAACATTCTAACTTCTGATTCAAAAACCTCTTTTCTCATCAGCGAATGTCCCACTAAATAACATGGCGGATTTTTTGTGCAGTCATTAATTTTGAAAATCTTGCAAAAATAAAAATAATCGTCGGATTTTAATGAAATTTTCAGAAATTATTCATAAATGATGTAAATTATCATAAATATGATTATTTTTTTTAAAGTCAGGTAAAAAATTTTTTTATATTTATTACCCCCACCTAACTAATTTTAGGAAAACTCTTGAAATTCAAATGTGTACATTTTAAGTGATTAATTAGTTTTGAGGCTTTGAGGAAAGCAAATCATTTTTTTTTTTTTTTAGTTGGCACTCTTCTACCTTAAAATCAGCTCTCAATTGTAAGATACAAAACTCAATAAAACAAAGATATTATTTAATTTCAAAAGCTTTTAGTTGCTTTTACTTGTTTTTATGAATATGGATACTGTTGTCTGAAAGGAAAAACGTTTTCGATGAAAAATACATTTTTACAACAATTATTTGTTATTTCTTAAATTATTTTTTTTTTTTACATTAAAGTTAAATATTCTAAAATTAATAAAAAATCTGTAGTTTAGTCAATGGCGTTATTAAGTAGATAAATATCATTACAGATTATAAAATAAAGCTGATTACAATCAGCAATCTGCAAATAAACAAAAATCTAATATAGCATGATTTTTGTGTCCAGAAATAGCTTAATTCAAATATACGGAAGACCGGAAGCATCATGAAAACAATAGTCCGTCACGTAGTTTGCATTGGTAGTAACGTCACTTGTCAATCAACACCGCTATACAGACCGGCTTTCTCTCTGTTTCAAAATATATTAAATAAACTTTATAATTTCTAATTTTCTTAAATTAATTTAAAAAAATTAAAAAAAAAAAAAATCATAATTGATTTTTTAAAAAAGGATTTTAAACGGAGACTTTCACTTTTGTAAATAAAAGTTTAAAAAAATGGTTGACGATCGATTTTTCTGTCAATTTTGCTGATTAAAAAATGTAAAAAAAATATAAAAAAAATACTTTGGTCTTTTCTCTTGATAATAACAAACATTTAGACGATAAAAAATTATTTTCATCAAGTTTGAGGCCGTTATCATCCTGCTATGCTCATTTTCCAGCGATCTCTTATCGGTACCTACGTTAATGTATCAGGCCAAAGGCAGACGGCACGAGACGAGTTTAGAAACAGAAATATGTTAAATTTAATGAATACAAATGTAACTAATTTCAGAAATTAATAATTACACATACACACACACATTATATATATATATATATATATATATATATATATATATATATATATATATATATATATACACACACAGACACATATGGCAGAGGCGACATCAACCCTGAAATAAAATTAGTAATGATAATAAACGAGGACATGCTGTAAAACAAAACGCCAAGAGAGAGGCGTTTTCGAATGACCAAGATGTTAATATGGTGTAAAGACTTTCAAATGTAAATGTTACAGATAGTTAATTTAGAACACGAAATCTTTGTGTAAGTGTACAAAGGATATAAGATTACTAAGAGAAAATTACTGGAACAAGAAAAACTTGGAACTTTTAAATAAAGACATGGATTTTGTCACTATAAAAATCGAAGTTAAAATTAAGGATGTTTTGATGTAGAATTTATATTTAAAACAAGAATCTCTGTAGTTTACAAAAAACGGCAGAATAATTAATAGCGAAGTGATAAACAATAAGTCTTGATGTGAACCTTGGAAACCAATCGATGTGAACCTTGGAAACTAAATCGTTTATTCTCGAAGGAATGAAGTTATACTTTGGTAGTATATTCACACTAGAAAAAGAGATACATCACCACTCTGGGATATGTGAGACCAGTTATCTTAATAAAGAGGCGAGCCAACCGGAGGAGGGAGACATTTGGGGTTCGTCTAACTTCAAAGGCAGTCAAACTGAGTGGAGAGACAGAGGAAAAGGAAGTGTCAGCTGTGTGCTGCTGAAGCTGAGGGCAAAGAAGCGAAATACTGCTGCTAACATCTAAG
Organism: Acanthosepion lycidas; assembly: GCA_963932145.1. Taxonomy (NCBI): domain Eukaryota; kingdom Metazoa; phylum Mollusca; class Cephalopoda; order Sepiida; family Sepiidae; genus Acanthosepion; species Acanthosepion lycidas. Next base: position 67,350,570 of record OZ010578.1, read on the forward strand.
TAACTCAAATCCAGCTACTACTAATACTACAGAGAACGTTAAGATCGAAGGGTGTAGTAGTAGGCTTAAAAACAGAGGAAACGGGCTAAAACGAAGGCCAACATCTCTCCTTTGCTGAAAGTATTGGAAGAAATTGTGTCTGCTTGGTCATTATTCACAAACAATAAACATTCAACATGAATTATTTTCTTTTGTGCGGGTTTGCTTTTATATATACAAAAAAACTGTTCTTTCAAAATCGAATAGACTTGGATTTATTTTTTTGCCAACCCGATTCTCACCCGACGAAATCGGAGGTGGAGCAATGGAGAGCTTACGGATTTCTACGAACTGATGACCACTCTCCAAGATCAAACAATCACAACTTGGCAAGAGAGTAGAAATTTTG
>OZ010578.1:67354552-67782052 GCA_963932145.1 Acanthosepion lycidas
AGTAGTGAAAAAAGCTAGATTTTGCATGTAAATCGCTATGTAATTAAAAGTTGTGTAAAACATAAAATCTTAAATATAACTTTGTCAAAACTTCTGAAACTAGTTAAAATCAATAAGTTTTGATTGATTTCATATCGATTTTCAATAATTTCATTGTTTTTCTATTGTTTTGAAACAGTTATTGATATTTACAAACTAGCGTTAAAAAGTAGTGAAAAAAGCTCTATTTTGCATGTAAATCGCTATGTAATTAAAAGTTGTGTAAAACATAAAATCTTAAATATAACTTTGTCAAAACTTCTGAAACTAGTTAAAATCAATAAGTTTTGATTGATTTCATATCGATTTTCAATAATTTCATTGTTTTTCTAATGTTTTCAAACAGTCATGGATATTTACAAACTAGCGTTGAAAAGTAGTGAAAAAAGCTAGATTTTGCATGTAAATCGATATGTAATTAAAAGTTGTGTAAAACATAAAATCTTAAATATAACTTTGTCACAACTTCTGAAACTAGTTAAAATCAATAAGTTTTGATTGATTTCATATTGATTTTCAATAATTTCATTGTTTTTCTAATGTTTTCAAACAGTTATTGATATTTACAAACTAGCGTTGAAAAAGTAGTGAAAAAAGCTAGATTTTGCCAGTAAATCGCTATGTAATTAAAAGTTGTGTAAAACATAAAATCTTAAATAAAACTTTGTCAAAACTACTGAAACTAGTTAAAATCAATAAGCTTTGATAGATTTCATATCGATTTTCAATAATTTCATTGTTTTTCTATTGTTTTGAAACAGTTATTGATATTTACAAACTAGCGTTAAAAAGTAGTGAAAAAAGCTAGATTTTGCATGTAAATCGCTATGTGTAAAACAAAGTTGTGTAAAACATAAAATCTTAAATATAACTTTGTCAAAACTTCTGAAACTAGTTAAAATCAATAAGTTTTGATTGATTTCATATCGATTTTCAATAATTTCATTGTTTTTCTAATGTTTTCAAACAGTTATTGATATTTACAAACTACCGTTAAAATGTATTCAAAACAGCTAGATTTTGCATGTAAATCGCGATGAAATTAAAAGTTGTGTAAAACATAAAATCTTAAATAAAACTTTGTCAAAACTACTGAAACTAGTTAAAATCAATAAGCTTTGATTGATTTCATATCGATTTTCAATAATTTCATTGTTTTTCTAATGTTTTCAAACAGTTATTTATATTTACAAACTAGCGTTAAAAAGTAGTCAAAACAGCTAGATTTTGCATGTAAATTGCTATGTAATTAAAAGTTGTGTAAAACATAAAATCTTAAATATAACTTTGTCAAAACTACTGAAACTAGTTAAAAGCAATAAGCTTTGATTGATTTCATATCGATTTTCAATAATTTCATTGTTTTTCTAATGTTTTCAAACAGTTATTGATATTTACAAATTAGCGTTGAAAAAGAAGTGAAAAAAGCTAGATTCTGCATGTAAATCGCTATGTAATTAAAAGTTGTGTAAAACATAAAATCTAAAATATAACTTTGTCAAAACATCTGAAACTAGATAAAATCAATAAGTTTTGATTGATTTCATATCGATTTTCAATAATTTCATTGTTTTTCTAATGTTTTCAAACAGTTATTGATATTTACAAACTAGCGTTAAAAAGTAGTCAAAACAGCTAGATTTTGCATGTAAATCGCTATGTAATTAAAAGTTGTGTAAAACATAAAATCTAAAATATAACTTTGTCAAAACTTCTGAAACTAGTTAAAATCAATAAGTTTTGATTGATTTCATATCGATTTTCAATAATTTCATTGTTTTTCTAACGTTTTCAAACAGTTATTGATATTTACAAACTAGCGTTCGAAAAGTCGTGAAAAAAGCTAGATTTTGCATGTACATCGCTATGTAATTAAAAGTTGTGTACAACATAAAATCTTAATTAAAACTTTGTCAAAACTTCTGAAACTAGTTAAAATCAATAAGTTTTGATTGATTTCATATCGATTTTCAATAATTTCATTGTTTTTCTAATGTTTTCAAAAAGTCATGGATATTTACAAACTAGCGTTGAAAAGTAGTGAAAACAGCTAGATTTTGCATGTAAATCGCTATGTAATTAAAAGTTGTGTAAAACATAAAATCTAAAATATAACTTTGTCAAAACTTCTGAAACTAGTTAAAATCAATAAGTTTTGATTGATTTCATATCGATTTTCATTAATTTCATTGTTTTTCTAACGTTTTCAAACAGTTATTGATATTTACAAACCAGCGTTGAAAAAGTCGTGAAAAAAGCTAGATTTTGCATGTACATCGCTATGTAATTAAAAGTTGTGTACAACATAAAATCTTAATTAAAACTTTGTCAAAACTTCTGAAACTAGTTAAAATCAATAAGTTTTGATTGATTTCATATCGATTTTCAATAATTTCATTGTTTTTCTAATGTTTTCAAACAGTTATTGATATTTACACACTAGCGTTGAAAAAGTAGTGAAAAAAGCTAGATTTTGCATGTAAATCGATATGTAATTAAAAGTTGTGTAAAACATAAAATCTTAAATATAACTTTGTCAAAACTTCTGAAACTAGTTAAAATCAATAAGTTTTGATTGATTTTATATTGATTTTCAATAATTTCATTGTTTTTCTAATGTTTTCAAACAGTTATTGATATTTACAAACTAGAGTTGAAAAAGTAGTGAAAAAAGCTAGATTTTGCCTGTAAATCGCTATGTAATTAAAAGTTGTGTAAAACATAAAATCTTAAATATAACTTTGTCAAAACTTCTGAAACTAGTTAAAATCAATAAGTTTTGATTGATTTCATATCGATTTTCAATAATTTCATTGTTTTTCTAATGTTTTCAAACAGTTATTTATATTTACAAACTAGCGTTGAAAAGTAGTCAAAACAGCTGGATTTTGCATGTAAATCGCTATGTAATTAAAAGTTCTGTAAAACATAAAATCTTAAATATAACTTTGTCAAAACTTCTGAAACTAGTTAAAATCAATAAGTTTTGATTGATTTCATATCGATTTTCAATAATTTCATTGTTTTTCTAATGTTTTCAAACAGTTATTTATATTTACAATCTAGCGTTGAAAAAGTAGTGAAAAAAGCTAGATTTTGCATGTAAATCGCTATGTAATTAAAAATTGTGTAAAACATAAAATCTTAAATATAACTTTGTCAAAACTTCTGAAACTAGTTAAAATCAATAAGTTTTGATTGATTTCATATCGATTTTCAATAATTTCGTTGTTTTTCTAATGTTTTCAAACAGTTATTGATATTTACAAACTAGCGTTAAAAAGTAGTCAAAACAGCTAGATTTTGCATGTAAATCGCTATGTAATTAAAAGTTGTGTAAAACATAAAATCTTAAATATAACTTTGTCAAAACTTCTGAAACTAGTTAAAATCAATAAGTTTTGATTGATTTCATATCGATTTTCAATAATTTCATTGTTTTTCTAATGTTTTCAAACAGTTATTTATATTTACAAACTAGCGTTGAAAAAGTAGTGAAAAAAGCTAGATTTTGCATGTAAATCGCTATGTAATTAAAAGTTGTGTAAAACATAAAATCTTAAATATAACTTTGTCAAAACTTCTGAAACTAGTTAAAATCAATAAGTTTTGATTGATTTCATATCGATTTTCAATAATTTCATTGTTTTTCTATTGTTTTGAAACAGTTATTGATATTTACAAACTAGCGTTAAAAAGTAGTGAAAAAAGCTATATTTTGCATGTAAATCGCTATGTAATTAAAAGTTGTGTAAAACATAAAATCTTAAATATAATTTTCTCAAAACTTCTGAAACTAGTTAAAATCAATAAGTTTTGATTGATTTCATATCGATTTTCAATAATTTCATTGTTTTTCTAATGTTTTCAAACAGTCATGGATATTTACAAACTAGCGTTGAAAAGTAGTGAAAACAGCTAGATTTTGCATGTAAATCGCTATGTAATTAAAAGTTGTGTAAAACATAAAATCTAAAATATAACTTTGTCAAAACTTCGGAAACTAGTTAAAATCAATAAGTTTTGATTGATTTCATATCGATTTTCAATAATTTCATTGTTTTTCTAATGTTTTCAAACAGTTTTTGATATTTACACACTAGCGTTGAAAAAGTAGTGAAAAAAGCTAGATTTTGCATGTAAATCGATATGTAATTAAAAGTTGTGTAAAACATAAAATCTTAAATATAACTTTGTAAAAACTTCTGAAACTAGTTAAAATCAATAAGTTTTGATTGATTTCATATTGATTTTCAATAATTTCATTGTTTTTCTAATGTTTTCAAACAGTTATTGATATTTACAAACTAGCGTTAAAAAGTAGTGAAAAAGGGTAGATTTTGCATGTAAATCACTATGTAATTAAAAGTGGTGTAAAACATAAAATCTTAAATAAAACTTTGACAAATCTTCGGAAACTAGTTAAAATCAATAAGTTTTCATTTATTTCATATTGATTTTCAATAATTTCATTGTTTTTCTAATGTTTTCAAACAGTTATTGATATTTACAAACTAGCGTTAAAAAGTAGTGAAAAAAGCTAGATTTTGCATGTAAATGTCTATGTAATTAAAAGTTGTGTAAAACATGAAATCGTAAATATAACTTTGTCAAAACTTCTGAAACTACTTAAAATCAATAAGTTTTGATTGATTTCATATCGATTTTCAATAATTTCATTGTTTTTCTAATGTTTTCAAACAGTTATTTATATTTACAAACTAGCGTTGAAAAAGTAGTGAAAAAAGCTAGATTTTGCATGTAAATCGCTATGTAATTAAAAGTTGTGTAAAACATAAAATCATAAATAAAACTTTGCCAAAACTTCGGAAACTAGTTAAAATCAATAAGTTTTGATTTATTTCATATTGATTTTCAATAATTTCATTGTTTTTCTAATGTTTTCAAACAGTTATTGATATTTACACACTAGCGTTGAAAAAGTAGTGAAAAAAGCTAGATTTTGCCTGTAAATCGCTATGTAATTAAAAGTTGTGTAAAACATAAAATCTTAAATATAACTTTGTCAAAACTTCTGAAACTAGTTAAAATCAATAAGTTTTGATTGATTTCATATCGATTTTCAATAATTTCATTGTTTTTCTAATGTTTTCAAACAGTTATTGATATTTACAAAATAGCGTTAAAAGGTAGTCAAAACAGCTAGATTTTGCATGTAAATCGCTATGTAATTAAAAGTTGTGTAAAACATAAAATCTTAAATATAACTTTGTCAAAACTTCTGAAACTAGTTAAAATCAATAAGTTTTGATTGATTTCATATCGATTTTCAATAATTTCGTTGTTTTTCTAATGTTTTCAAAGAGTTATTGATATTTACACACTAGCGTTGAAAAAGTAGTGAAAAAAGCTAGATTTTGCATGTAAATCGCTATGTAATTAAAAGTTGTGTAAAACATAAAATATTAAATATAACTTTGTCAAAACTTCTGAAACTAGTTAAAATCAATAAGTTTTGATTGATTTCATATCGATTTTCAATAATTTCGTTGTTTTTCTAATGTTTTCAAACAGTTATTGATATTTACAAACTAGCGTTAAAAAGTAGTCAAAACAGCTAGATTTTGCATGTAAATCGCTATATAATTAAAAGTTGTGTAAAACATAAAATCTTAAATATAACTTTGTCAAAACTTCTGAAACTAGTTAAAATCAATAAGTTTTGATTGATTTCATATCGATTTTCAATAATTTCATTGTTTTTCTAATGTTTTCAAACAGTTATTTATATTTACAAAATAGCGTTGAAAAAGTAGTGAAAAAGCTAGATTTTGCATGTAAATCGCTATGTAATTAAAAGTTGTGTAAAACATAAAATCTTAAATATAACTTTGTCAAAACTTCTGAAACTAGTTAAAATCAATAAGTTTTGATTGATTTCATATCGATTTTCAATAATTTCATTGTTTTTCTATTGTTTTGAAACAGTTATTGATATTTACAAACTAGCGTTAAAAAGTAGTGAAAAAAGCTATATTTTGCATGTAAATCGCTATGTAATTAAAAGTTGTGTAAAACATAAAATCTTAAATATAACTTTGTCAAAACTTCTGAAACTAGTTAAAATCAATAAGTTTTGATTGATTTCATATGGATTTTCAATAATTTCATTGTTTTTCTAATGTTTTCAAACAGTCATGGATATTTACAAACTAGCGTTGAAAAGTAGTGAAAACAGCTAGATTTTGCATGTAAATCGCTATGTAATTAAAAGTTGTGTAAAACATAAAATCTAAAATATAACTTTGTCAAAACTTCGGAAACTAGTTAAAATCAATAAGTTTTGATTGATTTCATATCGATTTTCAATAATTTCATTGTTTTTCTAACGTTTTCAAACAGTTATTGATATTTACAAACTAGCGTTGAAAAAGTCGTGAAAAAAGCTAGATTTTGCATGTACATCGCTATGTAATTAAAAGTTGTGTACAACATAAAATCTTAATTAAAACTTTGTCAAAACTTCTGAAACTAGTTAAAATCAATAAGTTTTGATTGATTTCATATCGATTTTCAATAATTTCATTGTTTTTCTAATGTTTTCAAACAGTTATTGATATTTACACACTAGCGTTGAAAAAGTAGTGAAAAAAGCTAGATTTTGCATGTAAATCGATATGTAATTAAAAGTTGTGTAAAACATAAAATCTTAAATATAACTTTGTCAAAACTTCTGAAACTAGTTAAAATCAATAAGTTTTGATTGATTTCATATTGATTTTCAATAATTTCATTGTTTTTCTAATGTTTTCAAACAGTTATTGATATTTACAAACTAGCGTTGAAAAAGTAGTGAAAAAAGCTATATTTTGCCAGTAAATCGCTATGTAATTAAAAGTTGTGTAAAACATAAAATCTTAAATATAACTTTGTCAAAACTTCTGAAACTAGTTAAAATCAATAAGTTTTGATTGATTTCATATCGATTTTCAATAATTTCATTGTTTTTCTAATGTTTTCAAACAGTTATTGATATTTACAAACTAGCGTTGAAAAAGTAGTGAAAAAAGCTAGATTTTGCCAGTAAATCGCTATGTAATTAAAAGTTGTGTAAAACATAAAATCTAAAATATAACTTTGTCAAAACTTCCGAAACTAGTTAAAATCAATAAGTTTTGATTGATTTCATATCGATTTTCAATAATTTCATTGTTTTTCTAATGTTTTCAAACAGTTATTTATATTTACAAACTAGCGTTGAAAAAGTAGTGAAAAAAGCTAGATTTTGCATGTAAATCGCTATGTAATTAAAAGTTGTGTAAAACATAAAATCTTAAATATAACTTTGTCAAAACTTCTGAAACTAGTTAAAATCAATAAGTTTTGATTGATTTCATATCGATTTTCAATAATTTCATTGTTTTTCTATTGTTTTGAAACAGTTATTGATATTTACAAACTAGCGTTAAAAAGTAGTGAAAAAAGCTATATTTTGCATGTAAATCGCTATGTAATTAAAAGTTGTGTAAAACATAAAATCTTAAATATAATTTTGTCAAAACTTCTGAAACTAGTTAAAATCAATAAGTTTTGATTGATTTCATATCGATTTTCAATAATTTCATTGTTTTTCTAATATTTTCAAACAGTCATGGATATTTACAAACTAGCGTTGAAAAGTAGTGAAAACAGCTAGATTTTGCATGTAAATCGCTATGTAATTAAAAGTTGTGTAAAACATAAAATCTAAAATATAACTTTGTCAAAACTTCGGAAACTAGTTAAAATCAATAAGTTTTGATTGATTTCATATCGATTTTCAATAATTTCATTGTTTTTCTAATGTTTTCAAACAGTTTTTGATATTTACACACTAGCGTTGAAAAAGTAGTGAAAAAAGCTAGATTTTGCATGTAAATCGATATGTAATTAAAAGTTGTGTAAAACATAAAATCTTAAATATAACTTTGTAAAAACTTCTGAAACTAGTTAAAATCAATAAGTTTTGATTGATTTCATATTGATTTTCAATAATTTCATTGTTTTTCTAATGTTTTCAATCAGTTATTGATATTTACAAACTAGCGTTAAAAAGTAGTCAAAACAGCTAGATTTTGCATGTAAATCGCTATGTAATTTAAAGTTGTGTAAAACATAAAATCTTAAATATAACTTTGTCAAAACTTCTGAAACTAGTTAAAATCAATAAGTTTTGATTGATTTCATATCGATTTTTAATAATTTCATTGTTTTTCTAATGTTTTCAAACAGTTATTGATATTTACAAACTAGCGTTAAAAAGTAGTGAAAAAAGGTAGATTTTGCATGTAAATCACTATGTAATTAAAAGTGGTGTAAAACATAAAATCTTAAATAAAACTTTGACAAATCTTCGGAAACTAGTTAAAATCAATAAGTTTTCATTTATTTCATATTGATTTTCAATAATTTCATTGTTTTTCTAATGTTTTCAAACAGTTATTGATATTTACAAACTAGCGTTAAAAAGTAGTGAAAAAAGCTAGATTTTGCATGTAAATCGCTATGTAATTAAAAGTTGTGTAAAACATGAAATCTTAAATATAACTTTGTCAAAACTTCTGAAACTACTTAAAATCAATAAGTTTTGATTGATTTCATATCGATTTTCAATAATTTCATTGTTTTTCTAATGTTTTCAAACAGTTATTTATATTTACAAACTAGCGTTGAAAAAGTAGTGAAAAAAGCTAGATTTTGCATGTAAATCGCTATGTAATTAAAAGTTGTGTAAAACATAAAATCATAAATAAAACTTTGCCAAAACTTCGGAAACTAGTTAAAATCAATAAGTTTTGATTTATTTCATATTGATTTTCTATAATTTCATTGTTTTTCTAATGTTTTCAAACAGTTATTGATATTTACACACTAGCGTTGAAAAAGTAGTGAAAAAAGCTAGATTTTGCCTGTAAATCGCTATGTAATTAAAAGTTGTGTAAAACATAAAATCTTAAATATAACTTTGTCAAAACTTCTGAAACTAGTTAAAATCAATAAGTTTTGATTGATTTCATATCGATTTTCAATAATTTCATTGTTTTTCTAATGTTTTCAAACAGTTATTGATATTTACAAACTAGCGTTAAAAGGTAGTCAAAACAGCTAGATTTTGCATGTAAATCGCTATGTAATTAAAAGTTGTGTAAAACATAAAATCTTAAATATAACTTTGTCAAAACTTCTGAAACTAGTTAAAATCAATAAGTTTTGATTGATTTCATATCGATTTTTAATAATTTCATTGTTTTTCTAATGTTTTCAAACAGTTATTGATATTTACAAACTAGCGTTAAAAAGTAGTGAAAAAAGCTAGATTTTGCATGTAAATCTCTATGTAATTAAAAGTGGTGTAAAACATAAAATCTTAAATAAAACTTTGCCAAATCTTCGGAAACTAGTTAAAATCAATAAGTTTTCATTTATTTCATATTGATTTTCAATAATTTCATTGTTTTTCTAATGTTTTCAAACAGTTATTGATATTTACAAACTAGCGTTAAAAAGTAGTGAAAAAAGCTAGATTTTGCATGTAAATCGCTATGTAATTAAAAGTTGTGTAAAACATAAAATCTTAAATATAACTTTGTCAAAACTTCTGAAACTAGTTAAAATCAATAAGTTTTGATTGATTTCATATCGATTTTCAATAATTTCATTGTTTTTCTAATGTTTTCAAACAGTTATTTATATTTACAAACTAGCATTGAAAAAGTAGTGAAAAAAGCTAGATTTTGCATGTAAATCGCTATGTAATTAAAAGTTGTGTAAAACATAAAATCTTAAATAAAACTTTGCCAAAACTTCGGAAACTAGTTAAAATCAATAAGTTTTGATTTATTTCATATTGATTTTCAATAATTTCATTGTTTTTCTAATGTTTTCAAACAGTTATTGATATTTACACACTAGCGTTGAAAAAGTAGTGAAAAAAGCTAGATTTTGCATGTAAATCGCTATGTAATTAAAATTTGTGTAAAACATAAAATCTTAAATATAACTTTGTCAAAACTTCTGAAACTAGTTAAAATCAATAAGTTTTGATTGATTTCATATCGATTTTCAATAATTTCATTGTTTTTCTAATGTTTTCAAACAGTTATTTATATTTACAAACTAGCGTTGAAAAAGTAGTGAAAAAAGCTAGATTTTGCATGTAAATCGCTATGTAATTAAAAGTTGTGTAAAACATAAAATCTTAAATATAACTTTGTCAAAACTTCTGAAACTAGTTAAAATCAATAAGTTTTGATTGATTTCATATCGATTTTCAATAATTTCGTTGTTTTTCTAATGTTTTCAAAGAGTTATTGATATTTACACACTAGCGTTGAAAAAGTAGTGAAAAAAGCTAGATTTTGCATGTAAATCGCTATGTAATTAAAAGTTGTGTAAAACATAAAATATTAAATATAACTTTGTCAAAACTTCTGAAACTAGTTAAAATCAATAAGTTTTGATTGATTTCATATCGATTTTCAATAATTTCATTGTTTTTCTATTGTTTTGAAACAGTTATTGATATTTACAAACTAGCGTTAAAAAGTAGTGAAAAAAGCTATATTTTGCATGTAAATCGCTATGTAATTAAAAGTTGTGTAAAACATAAAATCTTAAATATAACTTTGTCAAAACTTCTGAAACTAGTTAAAATCAATAAGTTTTGATTGATTTCATATCGATTTTCAATAATTTCATTGTTTTTCTATTGTTTTGAAACAGTTATTGATATTTACAAACTAGCGTTAAAAAGTAGTGAAAAAAGCTATATTTTGCATGTAAATCGCTATGTAATTAAAAGTTGTGTAAAACATAAAATCTTAAATATAACTTTGTCAAAACTTCTGAAACTAGTTAAAATCAATAAGTTTTGATTGATTTCATATCGATTTTCAATAATTTCATTGTTTTTCTAATGTTTTCAAACAGTCATGGATATTTACAAACTAGCGTTGAAAAGTAGTGAAAACAGCTAGATTTTGCATGTAAATCGCTATGTAATTAAAAGTTGTGTAAAACATAAAATCTAAAATATAACTTTGTCAAAACTTCGGAAACTAGTTAAAATCAATAAGTTTTGATTGATTTCATATCGATTTTCAATAATTTCATTGTTTTTCTAACGTTTTCAAACAGTTATTGATATTTACAAACTAGCGTTGAAAAAGTCGTGAAAAAAGCTAGATTTTGCATGTACATCGCTATGTAATTAAAAGTTGTGTACAACATAAAATCTTAATTAAAACTTTGTCAAAACTTCTGAAACTAGTTAAAATCAATAAGTTTTGATTGATTTCATATCGATTTTCAATAATTTCATTGTTTTTCTAATGTTTTCAAACAGTTATTGATATTTACACACTAGCGTTGAAAAAGTAGTGAAAAAAGCTAGATTTTGCATGTAAATCGATATGTAATTAAAAGTTGTGTAAAACATAAAATCTTAAATATAACTTTGTCAAAACTTCTGAAACTAGTTAAAATCAATAAGTTTTGATTGATTTCATATTGATTTTCAATAATTTCATTGTTTTTCTAATGTTTTCAAACAGTTATTGATATTTACAAACTAGCGTTGAAAAAGTAGTGAAAAAAGCTATATTTTGCCAGTAAATCGCTATGTAATTAAAAGTTGTGTAAAACATAAAATCTTAAATATAACTTTGTCAAAACTTCTGAAACTAGTTAAAATCAATAAGTTTTGATTGATTTCATATTGATTTTCAATAATTTCATTGTTTTTCTAATGTTTTCAAACAGTTATTGATATTTACAAACTAGCGTTGAAAAAGTCGTGAAAAAAGCTAGATTTTGCATGTACATCGCTATGTAATTAAAAGTTGTGTACAACATAAAATCTTAATTAAAACTTTGTCAAAACTTCTGAAACTAGTTAAAATCAATAAGTTTTGATTGATTTCATATCGATTTTCAATAATTTCATTGTTTTTCTAATGTTTTCAAACAGTTATTGATATTTACACACTAGCGTTGAAAAAGTAGTGAAAAAAGCTAGATTTTGCATGTAAATCGATATGTAATTAAAAGTTGTGTAAAACATAAAATCTTAAATATAACTTTGTCAAAACTTCTGAAACTAGTTAAAATCAATAAGTTTTGATTGATTTCATATTGATTTTCAATAATTTCATTGTTTTTCTAATGTTTTCAAACAGTTATTGATATTTACATACTAGCGTTGAAAAAGTAGTGAAAAAAGCTAGATTTTGCCAGTAAATCGCTATGTAATTAAAAGTTGTGTAAAACATAAAATCTTAAATATAACTTTGTCAAAACTTCTGAAACTAGTTAAAATCAATAAGTTTTGATTGATTTCATATCGATTTTCAATAATTTCGTTGTTTTTCTAATGTTTTCAAACAGTTATTGATATTTACAAACTAGCGTTAAAAAGTAGTCAAAACAGCTAGATTTTGCATGTAAATCGCTATGTAATTAAAAGTTGTGTAAAACATAAAATCTTAAATATAACTTTGTCAAAACTTCTGAAACTAGTTAAAATCAATAAGTTTTGATTGATTTCATATCGATTTTTAATAATTTCATTGTTTTTCTAATGTTTTCAAACAGTTATTGATATTTACAAACTAGCGTTAAAAAGTAGTGAAAAAATCTAGATTTTGCATGTAAATCTCTATGTAATTAAAAGTGGTGTAAAACATAAAATCTTAAATAAAACTTTGCCAAATCTTCGGAAACTAGATAAAATCAATAAGTTTTCATTTATTTCATATTGATTTTCAATAATTTCATTGTTTTTCTAATGTTTTCAAACAGTTATTGATATTTACAAACTAGCGTTGAAAAAGTAGTGAAAAAAGCTAGATTTTGCATGTAAATCGCTATGTAATTAAAAGTTGTGTAAAACATAAAATCTTAAATATAACTTTGTCAAAACTTCTGAAACTAGTTAAAATCAATAAGTTTTGATTGATTTCATATCGATTTTCAATAATTTCGTTGTTTTTCTAATGTTTTCAAACAGTTATTGATATTTACAAACTAGCGTTAAAAAGTAGTCAAAACAGCTAGATTTTGCATGTAAATCGCTATGTAATTAAAAGTTGTGTAAAACATAAAATCTTAAATATAACTTTGTCAAAACTTCTGAAACTAGTTAAAATCAATAAGTTTTGATTGATGTCATATTGATTTTCAATAATTTCATTGTTTTTCTAATGTTTTCAAACAGTTATTGATATTTACAAACTAGCGTTGAAAAAGTAGTGAAAAAAGCTAGATTTTGCCAGTAAATCGCTATGTAATTAAAAGTTGTGTAAAACATAAAATCTAAAATATAACTTTGTCAAAACTTCGGAAACTAGTTAAAATCAATAAGTTTTGATTGATTTCATATCGATTTTCAATAATTTCATTGTTTTTCTAACGTTTTCAAACAGTTATTGATATTTACAAACTAGCGTTGAAAAAGTCGTGAAAAAAGCTAGATTTTGCATGTACATCGCTATGTAATTAAAAGTTGTGTACAACATAAAATCTTAATTAAAACTTTGTCAAAACTTCTGAAACTAGTTAAAATCAATAAGTTTTGATTGATTTCATATCGATTTTCAATAATTTCATTGTTTTTCTAATGTTTTCAAACAGTTATTGATATTTACACACTAGCGTTGAAAAAGTAGTGAAAAAAGCTAGATTTTGCATGTAAATCGATATGTAATTAAAAGTTGTGTAAAACATAAAATCTTAAATATAACTTTGTCAAAACTTCTGAAACTAGTTAAAATCAATAAGTTTTGATTGATTTCATATTGATTTTCAATAATTTCATTGTTTTTCTAATGTTTTCAAACAGTTATTGATATTTACAAACTAGCGTTGAAAAAGTAGTGAAAAAAGCTAGATTTTGCCAGTAAATCGCTATGTAATTAAAAATGTGTAAAACATAAAATCTTAAATATAACTTTGTCAAAACTTCTGAAACTAGTTAAAATCAATAAGTTTTGATTGATTTCATATCGATTTTCAATAATTTCGTTGTTTTTCTAATGTTTTCAAACAGTTATTGATATTTACAAACTAGCGTTAAAAAGTAGTCAAAACAGCTAGATTTTGCATGTAAATCGCTATGTAATTAAAAGTTGTGTAAAACATAAAATCTTAAATATAACTTTGTCAAAACTTCTGAAACTAGTTAAAATCAATAAGTTTTGATTGATTTCATATCGATTTTTAATAATTTCATTGTTTTTCTAATGTTTTCAAACAGTTATTGATATTTACAAACTAGCGTTAAAAAGTAGTGAAAAAAGCTAGATTTTGCATGTAAATCGCTATGTAATTAAAAGTTGTGTAAAACATAAAATCTTAAATAAAACTTTGCCAAATCTTCGGAAACTTGTTAAAATCAATAAGTTTTGATTTATTTCATATTGATTTTCAATAATTTCATTGTTTTTCTAATGTTTTCAAACAGTTATTGATATTTACAAACTAGCGTTAAAAAGTAGTGAAAAAAGCTAGATTTTCCATGTGAATCGCTATGTAATTAAAAGTTGTGTAAAACATAAAATCTTAAATATAACTTTGTCAGAACTTCTGAAACTAGTTAAAATCAATAAGTTTTGATTGATTTCATATCGATTTTCAATAATTTCATTGTTTTTCTAATGTTTTCAAACAGTTATTTATATTTACAAACTAGCGTTGAAAAAGTAGTGAAAAAAGCTAGATTTTGCATGTAAATCGCTATGTAATTAAAAGTTGTGTAAAACATAAAATCTTAAATAAAACTTTGCCAAAACTTCGGAAACTAGTTAAAATCAATATGTTTTGATTTATTTCATATTGATTTTCAATAATTTCATTGTTTTTCTAATGTTTTCAAACAGTTATTGATATTTACAAACTAGCGTTGAAAAAGTAGTGAAAAAAGCTAGATTTTGCATGTAAATCGCTATGTAATTAAAAGTTGTGTAAAACATAAAATCTTAAATATAACTTTGTCAAAACTTCTGAAACTAGTTAAAATCAATAAGTTTTGATTGATTTCATATCGATTTTCAATAATTTCATTGTTTTTCTAATGTTTTCTAACAGTTATTTATATTTACACACTAGCGTTGAAAAAGTAGTGGAAAAAGCTAGATTTTGCATGTAAATCGCTATGTAATTAAAAGTTGTGTAAAACATAAAATCTTAAATATAACTTTGTCAAAACTTCTGAAACTAGTTAAAATCAATAAGTTTTGATTGATTTCATATCGATTTTCAATAATTTCATTGTTTTTCTATTGTTTTCAAACTGTCATGGATATTTACAAACTAGCGTTGAAAAGTAGTCAAAACAGCTAGATTTTGCATGTAAATCGCTATGTAATTAAAAGTTGTGTAAAACATAAAATCTTAAATATAACTTTGTCAAAACTTCTGAAACTAGTTAAAATCAATAAGTTTTGATTGATTTCATATCGATTTTCAATAATTTCATTGTTTTTCTAATGTTTTCAAACAGTTATTTATATTTACACACTAGCGTTGAAAAAGTAGTGAAAAAAGCTAGATTTTGCATGTAAATCGCTATGTAATTAAAAGTTGTGTAAAACATAAAATCTTAAATATAACTTTGTCAAAACTTCTGAAACTAGTTAAAATCAATAAGTTTTGATTGATTTCATATCGATTTTCAATAATTTCATTGTTTTTCTAATGTTTTCAAACAGTTATTGATATTTACAAACTAGCGTTAAAAAGTAGTCAAAACAGCTAGATTTTGCATGTAAATCGCCATGTAATTAAAAGTTGTGTAAAACATAAAATCTTAAATAAAACTTTGTCAAAACTACTGAAACTAGTTAAAATCAATAAGCTTTGATAGATTTCATATCGATTTTAAATAATTTCATTGTTTTTCTAATGTTTTCAAACAGTTATTGATATTTGCAAACTAGCGTTAAAAAGGAGTGAAAAAAGCTAGATTTTGCATGTAAATCACTATGTAATTAAAAGTTGTGTAAAACATAAAATCTTAAATAAAACTTTGCCAAATCTTCGGAAACTAGTTAAAATCAATAAGTTTTGATTTATTTCATATTGATTTTCAATAATTTCATTGTTTTTCTAATGTTTTCAAACAGTTATTGATATTTACAAACTAGTGTTAAAAAGTAGTGAAAAAAGCTAGATTTTGCATGTAAATCGCTATGTAATTAAAAGTTGTGTAAAACATAAAATCTTAAATATAACTTTGTCAAAACTTCTGAAACTAGTTAAAATCAATAAGTTTGATTGATTTCATATCGATTTTCAATAATTTCATTGTTTTTCTAATGTTTTCAAACAGTTATTTATATTTACAAACTAGCGTTGAAAAAGTAGTGAAAAAAGCTAGATTTTGCATGTAAATCGCTATGTAATTAAAAGTTGTGTAAAACATAAAATCTTAAATATAACTTTGTCAAAACTTCTAAAACTAGTTAAAATCAATAAGTTTTGATTGATTTCATATCGATTTTCAATAATTTCATTGTTTTCTATTGTTTTGAAACAGTTATTGATGTTTACAAACTAGCGTTAAAAAGTAGTGAAAAAAGCTATATTTTGCATGTAAATCGCTATGTAATTAAAAGTTGTGTAAAACATAAAATCTTAAATATAACTTTGTCAAAACTTCTGAAACTAGTTAAAATCAATAAGTTTTGATTGATTTCATATTGATTTTCAATAATTTCATTGTTTTTCTAATGTTTTCAAACAGTTATTGATATTTACAAACTAGCGTTAAAAAGTAGTGAAAAAAGCTAGATTTTGCATGTAAATCGCTATGTAATTAAAAGTTGTGTAAAACATGAAATCTTAAATATAACTTTGTCAAAACTTCTGAAACTACTTAAAATCAATAAGTTTTGATTGATTTCATATCGATTTTCAATAATTTCATTGTTTTTCTAATGTTTTCAAACAGTTATTTATATTTACAAACTAGCGTTGAAAAAGTAGTGAAAAAAGCTAGATTTTGCATGTAAATCGCTATGTAATTAAAAGTTGTGTAAAACATAAAATCATAAATAAAACTTTGCCAAAACTTCGGAAACTAGTTAAAATCAATAAGTTTTGATTTATTTCATATTGATTTTCTATAATTTCATTGTTTTTCTAATGTTTTCAAACAGTTATTGATATTTACACACTAGCGTTGAAAAAGTAGTGAAAAAAGCTAGATTTTGCCTGTAAATCGCTATGTAATTAAAAGTTGTGTAAAACATAAAATCTTAAATATAACTTTGTCAAAACTTCTGAAACTAGTTAAAATCAATAAGTTTTGATTGATTTCATATCGATTTTCAATAATTTCATTGTTTTTCTAATGTTTTCAAACAGTTATTGATATTTACAAACTAGCGTTAAAAGGTAGTCAAAACAGCTAGATTTTGCATGTAAATCGCTATGTAATTAAAAGTTGTGTAAAACATAAAATCTTAAATATAACTTTGTCAAAACTTCTGAAACTAGTTAAAATCAATAAGTTTTGATTGATTTCATATCGATTTTTAATAATTTCATTGTTTTTCTAATGTTTTCAAACAGTTATTGATATTTACAAACTAGCGTTAAAAAGTAGTGAAAAAAGCTAGATTTTGCATGTAAATCTCTATGTAATTAAAAGTGGTGTAAAACATAAAATCTTAAATAAAACTTTGCCAAATCTTCGGAAACTAGTTAAAATCAATAAGTTTTCATTTATTTCATATTGATTTTCAATAATTTCATTGTTTTTCTAATGTTTTCAAACAGTTATTGATATTTACAAACTAGCGTTAAAAAGTAGTGAAAAAAGCTAGATTTTGCATGTAAATCGCTATGTAATTAAAAGTTGTGTAAAACATAAAATCTTAAATATAACTTTGTCAAAACTTCTGAAACTAGTTAAAATCAATAAGTTTTGATTGATTTCATATCGATTTTCAATAATTTCATTGTTTTTCTAATGTTTTCAAACAGTTATTTATATTTACAAACTAGCATTGAAAAAGTAGTGAAAAAAGCTAGATTTTGCATGTAAATCGCTATGTAATTAAAAGTTGTGTAAAACATAAAATCTTAAATAAAACTTTGCCAAAACTTCTGAAACTAGTTAAAATCAATAAGTTTTGATTTATTTCATATTGATTTTCAATAATTTCATTGTTTTTCTAATGTTTTCAAACAGTTATTGATATTTACACACTAGCGTTGAAAAAGTAGTGAAAAAAGCTAGATTTTGCATGTAAATCGCTATGTAATTAAAATTTGTGTAAAACATAAAATCTTAAATATAACTTTGTCAAAACTTCTGAAACTAGTTAAAATCAATAAGTTTTGATTGATTTCATATCGATTTTCAATAATTTCATTGTTTTTCTAATGTTTTCAAACAGTTATTTATATTTACAAACTAGCGTTGAAAAAGTAGTGAAAAAAGCTAGATTTTGCATGTAAATCGCTATGTAATTAAAAGTTGTGTAAAACATAAAATCTTAAATATAACTTTGTCAAAACTTCTGAAACTAGTTAAAATCAATAAGTTTTGATTGATTTCATATCGATTTTCAATAATTTCGTTGTTTTTCTAATGTTTTCAAAGAGTTATTGATATTTACACACTAGCGTTGAAAAAGTCGTGAAAAAGCTAGATTTTGCATGTAAATCGCTATGTAATTAAAAGTTGTGTAAAACATAAAATATTAAATATAACTTTGTCAAAACTTCTGAAACTAGTTAAAATCAATAAGTTTTGATTGATTTCATATCGATTTTCAATAATTTCATTGTTTTTCTATTGTTTTGAAACAGTTATTGATATTTACAAACTAGCGTTAAAAAGTAGTGAAAAAAGCTATATTTTGCATGTAAATCGCTATGTAATTAAAAGTTGTGTAAAACATAAAATCTTAAATATAACTTTGTCAAAACTTCTGAAACTAGTTAAAATCAATAAGTTTTGATTGATTTCATATCGATTTTCAATAATTTCATTGTTTTTCTATTGTTTTGAAACAGTTATTGATATTTACAAACTAGCGTTAAAAAGTAGTGAAAAAAGCTATATTTTGCATGTAAATCGCTATGTAATTAAAAGTTGTGTAAAACATAAAATCTTAAATATAACTTTGTCAAAACTTCTGAAACTAGTTAAAATCAATAAGTTTTGATTGATTTCATATCGATTTTCAATAATTTCATTGTTTTTCTAATGTTTTCAAACAGTCATGGATATTTACAAACTAGCGTTGAAAAGTAGTGAAAACAGCTAGATTTTGCATGTAAATCGCTATGTAATTAAAAGTTGTGTAAAACATAAAATCTAAAATATAACTTTGTCAAAACTTCGGAAACTAGTTAAAATCAATAAGTTTTGATTGATTTCATATCGATTTTCAATAATTTCATTGTTTTTCTAACGTTTTCAAACAGTTATTGATATTTACAAACTAGCGTTGAAAAAGTCGTGAAAAAAGCTAGATTTTGCATGTACATCGCTATGTAATTAAAAGTTGTGTACAACATAAAATCTTAATTAAAACTTTGTCAAAACTTCTGAAACTAGTTAAAATCAATAAGTTTTGATTGATTTCATATCGATTTTCAATAATTTCATTGTTTTTCTAATGTTTTCAAACAGTTATTGATATTTACACACTAGCGTTGAAAAAGTAGTGAAAAAAGCTAGATTTTGCATGTAAATCGATATGTAATTAAAAGTTGTGTAAAACATAAAATCTTAAATATAACTTTGTCAAAACTTCTGAAACTAGTTAAAATCAATAAGTTTTGATTGATTTCATATTGATTTTCAATAATTCATTGTTTTTCTAATGTTTTCAAACAGTTATTGATATTTACAAACTAGCGTTGAAAAAGTAGTGAAAAAAGCTATATTTTGCCAGTAAATCGCTATGTAATTAAAAGTTGTGTAAAAGATAAAATCTTAAATATAACTTTGTCAAAACTTCTGAAACTAGTTAAAATCAATAAGTTTTGATTGATTTCATATTGATTTTCAATAATTTCATTGTTTTTCTAATGTTTTCAAACAGTTATTGATATTTACAAACTAGCGTTGAAAAAGTCGTGAAAAAAGCTAGATTTTGCATGTACATCGCTATGTAATTAAAAGTTGTGTACAACATAAAATCTTAATTAAAACTTTGTCAAAACTTCTGAAACTAGTTAAAATCAATAAGTTTTGATTGATTTCATATCGATTTTCAATAATTTCATTGTTTTTCTAATGTTTTCAAACAGTTATTGATATTTACACACTAGCGTTGAAAAAGTAGTGAAAAAAGCTAGATTTTGCATGTAAATCGATATGTAATTAAAAGTTGTGTAAAACATAAAATCTTAAATATAACTTTGTCAAAACTTCTGAAACTAGTTAAAATCAATAAGTTTTGATTGATTTCATATTGATTTTCAATAATTTCATTGTTTTTCTAATGTTTTCAAACAGTTATTGATATTTACATACTAGCGTTGAAAAAGTAGTGAAAAAAGCTAGATTTTGCCAGTAAATCGCTATGTAATTAAAAGTTGTGTAAAACATAAAATCTTAAATATAACTTTGTCAAAACTTCTGAAACTAGTTAAAATCAATAAGTTTTGATTGATTTTCATATCGATTTTCAATAATTTCGTTGTTTTTCTAATGTTTTCAAACAGTTATTGATATTTACAAACTAGCGTTAAAAAGTTGAAAAAAGCTAGATTTTGCATGTAAATCGCTATGTAATTAAAAGTTGTGTAAAACATAAAATCTTAAATATAACTTTGTCAAAACTTCTGAAACTAGTTAAATTCAATAAGTTTTGATTGATTTCATATCGATTTTCAATAATTTCATTGTTTTTCTATTGTTTTGAAACAGTTATTGATATTTACAAACTAGCGTTAAAAAGTAGTGAAAAAAGCTATATTTTGCATGTAAATCGCTATGTAATTAAAAGTTGTGTAAAACATAAAATCTTAAATATAACTTTGTCAAAACTTCTGAAACTAGTTAAAATCAATAAGTTTTGATTGATTTCATATCGATTTTCAATAATTTCGTTGTTTTTCTAATGTTTTCAAACAGTTATTGATATTTACAAACTAGCGTTAAAATGTAGTCAAAACAGCTAGATTTTGCATGTAAATCGCGATGTAATTAAAAGTTGTGTAAAACATAAAATCTTAAATAAAACTTTGTCAAAACTACTGAAACTAGTTAAAATCAATAAGCTTTGATAGATTTCATATCGATTTTAAATAATTTCATTGTTTTTCTAATGTTTTCAAACAGTTATTGATATTTACAAACTAGCGTTAAAAAGGAGTGAAAAAAGCTAGATTTTGCATGTAAATCACTATGTAATTAAAAGTTCTGTAAAACATAAAATCTTAAATAAAACTTTGCCAAATCTTCGGAAACTAGTTAAAATCAATAAGTTTTGATTTATTTCATATTGATTTTCAATAATTTCATTGTTTTTCTAATGTTTTCAAACAGTTATTGATATTTACAAACTAGTGTTAAAAAGTAGTGAAAAAAGCTAGATTTTGCATGTAAATCGCTATGTAATTAAAAGTTGTGTAAAACATAAAATCTTAAATATAACTTTGTCAAAACTTCTGAAACTAGTTAAAATCAATAAGTTTGATTGATTTCATATCGATTTTCAATAATTTCATTGTTTTTCTAATGTTTTCAAACAGTTATTTATATTTACAAACTAGCGTTGAAAAAGTAGTGAAAAAAGCTAGATTTTGCATGTAAATCGCTATGTAATTAAAAGTTGTGTAAAACATAAAATCTTAAATATAACTTTGTCAAAACTTCTGAAACTAGTTAAAATCAATAAGTTTTGATTGATTTCATATCGATTTTCAATAATTTAATTGTTTTTCTATTGTTTTGAAACAGTTATTGATGTTTACAAACTAGCGTTAAAAAGTAGTGAAAAAAGCTATATTTTGCATGTAAATCGCTATGTAATTAAAAGTTGTGTAAAACATAAAATCTTAAATATAACTTTGTCAAAACTTCTGAAACTAGTTAAAATCAATAAGTTTTGATTGATTTCATATCGATTTTCAATAATTTCATTGTTTTTCTAATGTTTTCAAACAGTCATGGATATTTACAAACTAGCGTTGAAAAAGTAGTGAAAAAAGCTAGATTTTGCCTGTAAATCGCTATGTAATTAAAAGTTGTGTAAAACATAAAATCTTAATTAAAACTTTGTCAAAACTTCTGAAACTAGTTAAAATCAATAAGTTTTGATTGATTTCATATCGATTTTCAATAATTTCATTGTTTTTCTAATGTTTTCAAACAGTTATTGATATTTACAAACTAGCGTTAAAAAAGTCGTGAAAAAAGCTAGATTTCGCATGTAAATCGCTATGTAATTAAAAGTTGTGTAAAACATAAAATCTTAAATAAAACTTTGTCAAAACAACTGCAACTAGTTAAAATCAATATGTTTTGATTGATTTCATATCAATTTTCAATAATTTCATTGTTTGTCTAATGTTTTCAAACAGTTATTGATGTTTACAAACTAGCGTTGAAAAAGTAGTGAAAAAAGCTAGATTTTGCATGTAAATCGCTATGTAATTAAAAGTTGTGTAAAACATAAAATCTTAAATATAACTTTGTCAAAACTTCTGAAACTAGTTAAAATCAATAAGTTTTGATTGATTTCATATCAATTTTCAATAATTTCATTGTTTTTCTAATGTTTTCAAACAGTTATTGATGTTTACAAACTAGCGTTGAAAAAGTAGTGAAAAAAGCTAGATTTTGCATGTAAATTGCTCTGTAATTAAAAGTTGTGTAAAACATAAAATCTTAAATATAACTTTGTCAAAACTTCTGAAACTAGTTAAAATCAATAAGTTTTGATTGATTTCATATCGATTTTCAATAATTTCATTGTTTTTCTAATGTTTTCAAACAGTTATTGATATTTACAAACTAGCGTTAAAAAGTAGTCAAAACAGCTCGATTTTGCATGTAAATCGCTATGTAATTAAAAGTTGTGTAAAACATAAAATCTTAAATGTAACTTTGTCAAGACTTCTGAAACTAGTTAAAATCAATAAGTTTTGATTGATTTCATATCGATTTTCAATAATTTCATTGTTTTTCTAATGTTTTCAAACAGTTATTGATATTTACAAACTAGCGTTAAAAAGTAGTCAAAACAGCTAGATTTTGCATGTAAATCGCTATGTAATTAAAATTGTGTAAAACATGAAATCTCAAATATAACTTTGTCAAAACTTCTGAAACTAGTTAAAATCAATAAGTTTTGATTGATTTCATATCGATTTTCAATAATTTCATTGTTTTTCTAATGTTTTCAAACAGTTATTGATGTTTACACATTAGCGTTGAAAAAGTAGTGAAAAAAGCTAGATTTTGCATGTAAATTGCTATGTAATTAAAAGTTGTGTAAAACATAAAATCTTAAATATAACTTTGTCAAAACTTCTGAAACTAGTTAAAATCAATAAGTTTTGATTGATTTCATATCGATTTTCAATAATTTCATTGTTTTTCTAATGTTTTCAAACAGTTATTGATATTTACAAACTAGCGTTAAAAAGTAGTGAAAAAAGCTATATTTTGCATGTAAATCGCTATGTAATTAAAAGTTGTGTAAAACATAAAATCTTAAATATAACTTTGTCAAAACAACTGCAACTAGTTAAAATCAATATGTTTTGATTGATTTCATATCAATTTTCAATAATTTCATTGTTTGTCTAATGTTTTCAAACAGTTATTGATGTTTACAAACTAGCGTTGAAAAAGTAGTGAAAAAAGCTAGATTTTGCATGTAAATCGCTATGTAATTAAAAGTTGTGTAAAACATAAAATCTTAAATATAACTTTGTCAAAACTTCTGAAACTAGTTAAAATCAATAAGTTTTGATTGATTTCATATCAATTTTCAATAATTTCATTGTTTTTCTAATGTTTTCAAACAGTTATTGATGTTTACAAACTAGCGTTGAAAAAGTAGTGAAAAAAGCTAGATTTTGCATGTAAATTGCTCTGTAATTAAAAGTTGTGTAAAACATAAAATCTTAAATATAACTTTGTCAAAACTTCTGAAACTAGTTAAAATCAATAAGTTTTGATTGATTTCATATCGATTTTCAATAATTTCATTGTTTTTCTAATGTTTTCAAACAGTTATTGATATTTACAAACTAGCGTTAAAAAGTAGTCAAAACAGCTCGATTTTGCATGTAAATCGCTATGTAATTAAAAGTTGTGTAAAACATAAAATCTTAAATGTAACTTTCTCAAGACTTCTGAAACTAGTTAAAATCAATAAGTTTTGATTGATTTCATATCGATTTTCAATAATTTCATTGTTTTTCTAATGTTTTGAAACAGTTATTGATATTTACAAACTAGCGTTAAAAAGTAGTCAAAACAGCTAGATTTTGCATGTAAATCGCTATGTAATTAAAATTGTGTAAAACATGAAATCTCAAATATACCTTTGTCAAAACTTCTGAAACTAGTTAAAATCAATAAGTTTTGATTGATTTCATATCGATTTTCAATAATTTCATTGTTTTTCTAATGTTTTCAAACAGTTATTGATGTTTACAAACTAGCGTTGAAAAAGTAGTGAAAAAAGCTAGATTTTGCATGTAAATTGCTATGTAATTAAAAGTTGTGTAAAACATAAAATCTTAAATATAACTTTGTCAAAACTTCTGAAACTAGTTAAAATCAATAAGTTTTGATTGATTTCATATCGATTTTCAATAATTTCATTGGTTTTCTAATGTTTTGAAACAGTTATTGATATTTACAAACTAGCGTTAAAAAGTAGTCAAAACAGCTAGATTTTGCATGTAAATCGCTATGTAATTAAAAGTTGTGTAAAACATAAAATCTTAAATATAACTTTGTCAAAACTTCTGAAACTAGTTAAAATCAATAAGTTTTGATTGATTTCATATCGATTTTCAAGAATTTCATTGTTTTTCTAATGTTTTGAAACAGTTATTGATATTTACAAACTAGCGTTAAAAAGTAGTCAAAACAGCTCGATTTTGCAAGTAAATCGCTATGTAATTAAAAGTTGTGTAAAACATAAAATCTTAAATATAACTTTGTCAAAACTTCTGAAACTAGTTAAAATCAATAAGTTTTGATTGATTTCATATCGATTTTCAATAATTTCATTGTTTTTCTAATGTTTTGAAACAGTTATTGATATTTACAAACTAGCGTTAAAAAGTAGTGAAAAAAGGTATATTTTGCATGTAAATCGCAATGTAATTAAAAGTTGTGTAAAACATAAAATCTTAAATATAACTTTGTCAAAACTTCTGAAACTAGTTAAAATCAATAAGTTTTGATTGATTTCATATCGATTTTCAATAATTTCATTGTTTTTCTAATGTTTTGAAACAGTTATTGATATTTACAAACTAGCGTTAAAAAGTAGTCAAAACAGCTAGATTTTGCATGTAAATCGCTATGTAATTAAAAGTTGTGTAAAACATAAAATCTTAAATATAACTTTGTCAAAACTTCTGAAACTAGTTAAAATCAATAAGTTTTGATTGATTTCATATCGATTTTCAAGAATTTCATTGTTTTTCTAATGTTTTGAAACAGTTATTGATATTTACAAACTAGCGTTAAAAAGTAGTCAAAACAGCTCGATTTTGCATGTAAATCGCTATGTAATTAAAAGTTGTGTAAAACATAAAATCTTAAATATAACTTTGTCAAAACTTCTGAAACTAGTTAAAATCAATAAGTTTTGATTGATTTCATATCGATTTTCAATAATTTCATTGTTTTTCTAATGTTTTCAAACAGTCATGGATATTTACAAACTAGCGTTGAAAAAGTAGTGAAAAAAGCTAGATTTTGCCTGTAAATCGCTATGTAATTAAAAGTTGTGTAAAACATAAAATCTTAATTAAAACTTTGTCAAAACTTCTGAAACTAGTTAAAATCAATAAGTTTTGATTGATTTCATATCGATTTTCAATAATTTCATTGTTTTTCTAATGTTTTCAAACAGTTATTGATATTTACAAACTAGCGTTAAAAAAGTCGTGAAAAAAGCTAGATTTCGCATGTAAATCGCTATGTAATTAAAAGTTGTGTAAAACATAAAATCTTAAATAAAACTTTGTCAAAACAACTGCAACTAGTTAAAATCAATATGTTTTGATTGATTTCATATCAATTTTCAATAATTTCATTGTTTGTCTAATGTTTTCAAACAGTTATTGATGTTTACAAACTAGCGTTGAAAAAGTAGTGAAAAAAGCTAGATTTTGCATGTAAATCGCTATGTAATTAAAAGTTGTGTAAAACATAAAATCTTAAATATAACTTTGTCAAAACTTCTGAAACTAGTTAAAATCAATAAGTTTTGATTGATTTCATATCAATTTTCAATAATTTCATTGTTTTTCTAATGTTTTCAAACAGTTATTGATGTTTACAAACTAGCGTTGAAAAAGTAGTGAAAAAAGCTAGATTTTGCATGTAAATTGCTCTGTAATTAAAAGTTGTGTAAAACATAAAATCTTAAATATAACTTTGTCAAAACTTCTGAAACTAGTTAAAATCAATAAGTTTTGATTGATTTCATATCGATTTTCAATAATTTCATTGTTTTTCTAATGTTTTCAAACAGTTATTGATATTTACAAACTAGCGTTAAAAAGTAGTCAAAACAGCTCGATTTTGCATGTAAATCGCTATGTAATTAAAAGTTGTGTAAAACATAAAATCTTAAATGTAACTTTGTCAAGACTTCTGAAACTAGTTAAAATCAATAAGTTTTGATTGATTTCATATCGATTTTCAATAATTTCATTGTTTTTCTAATGTTTTCAAACAGTTATTGATATTTACAAACTAGCGTTAAAAAGTAGTCAAAACAGCTAGATTTTGCATGTAAATCGCTATGTAATTAAAATTGTGTAAAACATGAAATCTCAAATATAACTTTGTCAAAACTTCTGAAACTAGTTAAAATCAATAAGTTTTGATTGATTTCATATCGATTTTCAATAATTTCATTGTTTTTCTAATGTTTTCAAACAGTTATTGATGTTTACACATTAGCGTTGAAAAAGTAGTGAAAAAAGCTAGATTTTGCATGTAAATTGCTATGTAATTAAAAGTTGTGTAAAACATAAAATCTTAAATATAACTTTGTCAAAACTTCTGAAACTAGTTAAAATCAATAAGTTTTGATTGATTTCATATCGATTTTCAATAATTTCATTGTTTTTCTAATGTTTTCAAACAGTTATTGATATTTACAAACTAGCGTTAAAAAGTAGTGAAAAAAGCTATATTTTGCATGTAAATCGCTATGTAATTAAAAGTTGTGTAAAACATAAAATCTTAAATATAACTTTGTCAAAACAACTGCAACTAGTTAAAATCAATATGTTTTGATTGATTTCATATCAATTTTCAATAATTTCATTGTTTGTCTAATGTTTTCAAACAGTTATTGATGTTTACAAACTAGCGTTGAAAAAGTAGTGAAAAAAGCTAGATTTTGCATGTAAATCGCTATGTAATTAAAAGTTGTGTAAAACATAAAATCTTAAATATAACTTTGTCAAAACTTCTGAAACTAGTTAAAATCAATAAGTTTTGATTGATTTCATATCAATTTTCAATAATTTCATTGTTTTTCTAATGTTTTCAAACAGTTATTGATGTTTACAAACTAGCGTTGAAAAAGTAGTGAAAAAAGCTAGATTTTGCATGTAAATTGCTCTGTAATTAAAAGTTGTGTAAAACATAAAATCTTAAATATAACTTTGTCAAAACTTCTGAAACTAGTTAAAATCAATAAGTTTTGATTGATTTCATATCGATTTTCAATAATTTCATTGTTTTTCTAATGTTTTCAAACAGTTATTGATATTTACAAACTAGCGTTAAAAAGTAGTCAAAACAGCTCGATTTTGCATGTAAATCGCTATGTAATTAAAAGTTGTGTAAAACATAAAATCTTAAATGTAACTTTCTCAAGACTTCTGAAACTAGTTAAAATCAATAAGTTTTGATTGATTTCATATCGATTTTCAATAATTTCATTGTTTTTCTAATGTTTTGAAACAGTTATTGATATTTACAAACTAGCGTTAAAAAGTAGTCAAAACAGCTAGATTTTGCATGTAAATCGCTATGTAATTAAAATTGTGTAAAACATGAAATCTCAAATATACCTTTGTCAAAACTTCTGAAACTAGTTAAAATCAATAAGTTTTGATTGATTTCATATCGATTTTCAATAATTTCATTGTTTTTCTAATGTTTTCAAACAGTTATTGATGTTTACAAACTAGCGTTGAAAAAGTAGTGAAAAAAGCTA
This sequence comes from Acanthosepion lycidas, assembly GCA_963932145.1. Classification (NCBI taxonomy): domain Eukaryota; kingdom Metazoa; phylum Mollusca; class Cephalopoda; order Sepiida; family Sepiidae; genus Acanthosepion; species Acanthosepion lycidas. The sequence continues at coordinate 67,382,989 of OZ010578.1, forward strand.
GATTTTGCATGTAAATTGCTATGTAATTAAAAGTTGTGTAAAACATAAAATCTTAAATATAACTTTGTCAAAACTTCTGAAACTAGTTAAAATCAATAAGTTTTGATTGATTTCATATCGATTTTCAATAATTTCATTGGTTTTCTAATGTTTTGAAACAGTTATTGATATTTACAAACTAGCGTTAAAAAGTAGTCAAAACAGCTAGATTTTGCATGTAAATCGCTATGTAATTAAAAGTTGTGTAAAACATAAAATCTTAAATATAACTTTGTCAAAACTTCTGAAACTAGTTAAAATCAATAAGTTTTGATTGATTTCATATCGATTTTCAAGAATTTCATTGTTTTTCTAATGTTTTGAAACAGTTATTGATATTTACAAACTAGCGTTAAAAAGTAGTCAAAACAGCTCGATTTTGCAAGTAAATCGCTATGTAATTAAAAGTTGTGTAAAACATAAAATCTTAAATATAACTTTGTCAAAACTTCTGAAACTAGTTAAAATCAATAAGTTTTGATTGATTTCATATCGATTTTCAATAATTTCATTGTTTTTCTAATGTTTTGAAACAGTTATTGATATTTACAAACTAGCGTTAAAAAGTAGTGAAAAAAGGTATATTTTGCATGTAAATCGCAATGTAATTAAAAGTTGTGTAAAACATAAAATCTTAAATATAACTTTGTCAAAACTTCTGAAACTAGTTAAAATCAATAAGTTTTGATTGATTTCATATCGATTTTCAATAATTTCATTGTTTTTCTAATGTTTTGAAACAGTTATTGATATTTACAAACTAGCGTTAAAAAGTAGTCAAAACAGCTAGATTTTGCATGTAAATCGCTATGTAATTAAAAGTTGTGTAAAACATAAAATCTTAAATATAACTTTGTCAAAACTTCTGAAACTAGTTAAAATCAATAAGTTTTGATTGATTTCATATCGATTTTCAAGAATTTCATTGTTTTTCTAATGTTTTGAAACAGTTATTGATATTTACAAACTAGCGTTAAAAAGTAGTCAAAACAGCTCGATTTTGCATGTAAATCGCTATGTAATTAAAAGTTGTGTAAAACATAAAATCTTAAATATAACTTTGTCAAAACTTCTGAAACTAGTTAAAATCAATAAGTTTTGATTGATTTCATATCGATTTTCAATAATTTCATTGTTTTTCTAATGTTTTCAAACAGTCATGGATATTTACAAACTAGCGTTGAAAAAGTAGTGAAAAAAGCTAGATTTTGCCTGTAAATCGCTATGTAATTAAAAGTTGTGTAAAACATAAAATCTTAATTAAAACTTTGTCAAAACTTCTGAAACTAGTTAAAATCAATAAGTTTTGATTGATTTCATATCGATTTTCAATAATTTCATTGTTTTTCTAATGTTTTCAAACAGTTATTGATATTTACAAACTAGCGTTAAAAAAGTCGTGAAAAAAGCTAGATTTCGCATGTAAATCGCTATGTAATTAAAAGTTGTGTAAAACATAAAATCTTAAATAAAACTTTGTCAAAACAACTGCAACTAGTTAAAATCAATATGTTTTGATTGATTTCATATCAATTTTCAATAATTTCATTGTTTGTCTAATGTTTTCAAACAGTTATTGATGTTTACAAACTAGCGTTGAAAAAGTAGTGAAAAAAGCTAGATTTTGCATGTAAATCGCTATGTAATTAAAAGTTGTGTTAAACATAAAATCTTAAATATAATTTTGTCAAAACTTCTGAAACTAGTTAAAATCAATAACTTTTGATTGATTTCATATCAATTTTCAATAATTTCATTGTTTTTCTAATGTTTTCAAACAGTTATTGATGTTTACAAACTAGCGTTGAAAAAGTAGTGAAAAAAGCTAGATTTTGCATGTAAATTGCTCTGTAATTAAAAGTTGTGTAAAACATAAAATCTTAAATATAACTTTGTCAAAACTTCTGAAACTAGTTAAAATCAATAAGTTTTGATTGATTTCATATCGATTTTCAATAATTTCATTGTTTTTCTAATGTTTTCAAACAGTTATTGATATTTACAAACTAGCGTTAAAAAGTAGTCAAAACAGCTAGATTTTGCATGTAAATCGCTATGTAATTAAAAGTTGTGTAAAACATAAAATCTTAAATGTAACTTTGTCAAGACTTCTGAAACTAGTTAAAATCAATAAGTTTTGATTGATTTCATATCGATTTTCAATAATTTCATTGTTTTTCTAATGTTTTGAAACAGTTATTGATATTTACAAACTAGCGTTAAAAAGTAGTAAAAACAGCTAGATTTTGCATGTAAATCGCTATGTAATTAAAATTGTGTAAAACATGAAATCTCAAATATAACTTTGTCAAAACTTCTGAAACTAGTTAAAATCAATAAGTTTTGATTGATTTCATATCGATTTTCAATAATTTGATTGTTTTTCTAATGTTTTCAAACAGTTATTGATGTTTACAAACTAGCGTTGAAAAAGTAGTGAAAAAAGCTAGATTTTGCATGTAAATTGCTATGTAATTAAAAGTTGTGTAAAACATAAAATCTTAAATATAACTTTGTCAAAACTTCTGAAACTAGTTAAAATCAATAAGTTTTGATTGATTTCATATCGATTTTCAATAATTTCATTGTTTTTCTAATGTTTTGAAACAGTTATTTATATTTACAAACTAGCGTTAAAAAGTAGTCAAAACAGCTAGATTTTGCATGTAAATCGCTATGTAATTAAAAGTTGTGTAAAACATAAAATCTTAAATATAACTTTGTCAAAACTTCTGAAACTAGTTAAAATCAATAAGTTTTGATTGATTTCATATCGATTTTCAATAATTTCATTGTTTTTCTAATGTTTTGAAACAGTTATTGATATTTACAAACTAGCGTTAAAAAGTAGTCAAAACAGCTCGATTTTGCATGTAAATCGCTATGTAATTAAAAGTTGTGTAAAACATAAAATCTTAAATGTAACTTTGTCAAAACTTCTGAAACTAGTTAAAATCAATAAGTTTTGATTGATTTCATATCGATTTTCAATAATTTCATTGTTTTTCTAATGTTTTGAAACAGTTATTGATATTTACAAACTAGCGTTAAAAAGTAGTCAAAACAGCTAGATTTTGCATGTAAATCGCTATGTAATTAAAATTGTGTAAAACATAAAATCTTAAATATAACTTTGTCAAAACTTCTGAAACTAGTTAAAATCAATAAGTTTTGATTGATTTCATATCGATTTTCAATAATTTCATTGTTTTTCTAATGTTTTCAACGAGTTATTAATATTTACAAACTAGCGTTAAAAAGTAGTGAAAAAAGCTAGATTTTGCATGTAAATCGCTATGTAATTAAAAGTTGTGTAAAACATAAAATCTTAAATAAAACTTTGTCAAAACTTCTGAAACTAGTTAAAATCACTAAGTTTTGATTGATTTCATATCGATTTTCAATAATTTCAACGTTTTTTCTAATGTTTTCAAACAGTTATTGGTATTTACAAACTAGCGTTTAAAAGTAGTGAAAACAGCTAGATTTTGCATGTAAATCGCTATGTAATTAAAAGTTGTGTAAAACATAAAATCTTAAATATAACTTTGTCAAAACTTCTGAAACTAGTTAAAATCAATAAGTTTTGATTGATTTCATATTGATTTTCAATAATTTCATTGTTTTTCTAATGTTTTCAAACAGTTATTGATATTTACAAACTAGCGTTGAAAAAGTAGTGAAAAAAGCTAGATTTTGCCTGTAAATCGCTATGTAATTAAAAGTTGTGTAAAACATAAAATCTTAAATATAACTTTGTCAAAACTTCTGAAACTAGTTAAAATCAATAAGTTTTGATTGATTTCATATCGATTTTCAATAATTTCATTGTTTTTCTAATGTTTTCATCAGTTATTTATATTTACAAACTAGCGTTAAAAAGTAGTCAAAACAGCTAGATTTTGCATGTAAATCGCTATGTAATTAAAAGTTGTGTAAAACATAAAATCTTAAATATAACTTTGTCAAAACTTCTGAAACTAGTTAAAATCAATAAGTTTTGATTGATTTCATATCGATTTTTAATAATTTCATTGTTTTTCTAATGTTTTCGAACAGTTATTGATATTTACAAACTAGCGTTGAAAAAGTAGTGAAAAAAGCTAGATTTTGTATGTAAATCGCTATGTAATTAAAAGTTGTGTAAAACATAAAATCTTAAATATAACTTTGCCAAAACTTCGGAAACTAGTTAAAATCAATAAGTTTTGATTGATTTCATATCGATTTTCAATAATTTCATTGTTTTTCTGTTGTTTTGAAACAGTTATTGATATTTACAAACTAGCGTTAAAAAGTAGTGAAAAAAGCTAGATTTTGCATGTAAATCGCTATGTAATTAAAAGTTGTGTAAAACATAATATCTTAAATATAACTTTGTCAAAACTTCTGAAACTAGTTAAAATCAATAAGTTTTGATTGATTTCATATCGATTTTCAATAATTTCATTGTTTTTCTAATGTTTTCAAACAGTTATTGATATTTACAAACTAGCGTTAAAAAGTAGTGAAAAAAGCTAGATTTTGCATGTAAATCGCTATGTAATTAAAAGTTGTGTAAAACATAAAATCTTAAATAAAACTTTGTCAAAACTACTGAAACTAGTTAAAATCAATAAGCTTTGATAGATTTCATATCGATTTTCAATAATTTCATTGTTTTTCTAATGTTTTCAAACAGTTATTTATATTTAAAAACTAGCGTTAAAAAGTAGTCAAAACAGCTAGATTTTGCATGTAAATTGCTATGTAATTAAAAGTTGTGTAAAACATAAAATCTTAAATATAACTTTGTCAAAACTACTGAAACTAGTTAAAATCATTAAGCTTTGATTGATTTCATATCGATTTTCAATAATTTCATTGTTTTTCTAATGTTTTCAAAGAGTTATTTATATTTACAAATTAGCGTTGAAAAAGTAGTGAAAAAAGCTAGATTTTGCATGTAAATCGCTATGTAATTAAAAGTTGTGTAAAACATAAAATCTAAAATATAACTTTGTCAAAACATCTGAAACTAGATAAAATCAATAAGTTTTGATTGATTTCATATCGATTTTCAATAATTTCATTGTTTTTCTAATGTTTTCAAACAGTTATTGATATTTACAAACTAGCGTTAAAAAGTAGTCAAAACAGCTAGATTTTGCATGTAAATCGCTATGTAATTAAAAGTTGTGTAAAACATAAAATCTTAAATATAACTTTGTCAAAACTTCTGAAACTAGTTAAAATCAATAAGTTTTGATTGATTTCATATCGATTTTCAATAATTTCATTGTTTTTCTAATGTTTTCAAAGAGTTATTGATATTTACACACTAGCGTTGAAAAAGTAGTGAAAAAAGATAGATTTTGCATGTAAATCGGTATGTAATTAAAAGTTGTGTAAAACAAAATCTTAAATATAACTTTGTCAAAACTTCTGAAACTAGTTAAAATCAATAAGTTTTGATTGATTTCATATTGATTTTCAATAATTTCATTGTTTTTCTAATGTTTTCAAACAGTTATTGATATTTACAAACTAGCGTTGAAAAAGTAGTGAAAAAAGCTAGATTTTGCCTGTAAATCGCTATGTAATTAAAAGTTGTGTAAAACATAAAATCTAAAATATAACTTTGTCAAAACATCTGAAACTAGATAAAATCAATAAGTTTTGATTGATTTCATATCGATTTTCAATAATTTCATTGTTTTTCTAATGTTTTCAAACAGTTATTGATATTTACAAACTAGCGTTAAAAAGTAGTCAAAATAGCTAGATTTTGCATGTAAATCGCTATGTAATTAAAAGTTGTGTAAAACATAAAATCTAAAATATAACTTTGTCAAAACATCTGAAACTAGATAAAATCAATAAGTTTTGATTGATTTCGTATCGATTTTCAATAATTTCATTGTTTTTCTAACCTTTTCAAACAGTTATTGATATTTACAAACTAGCGTTGAAAAAGTCGTGAAAAAAGCTAGATTTTGCATGTACATCGCTATGTAATTAAAAGTTGTGTACAACATAAAATCTTAATTAAAACTTTGTCAAAACTTCTGAAACTAGTTAAAATCAATAAGTTTTGATTGATTTCATATCGATTTTCAATAATTTCATTGTTTTTCTAATGTTTTCAAACAGTTATTGATATTTACACACTAGCGTTGAAAAAGTAGTGAAAAAAGCTAGATTTTGCATGTAAATCGATATGTAATTAAAAGTTGTGTAAAACATAAAATCTTAAATATAACTTTGTCAAAACTTCTGAAACTAGTTAAAATCAATAAGTTTTGATTGATTTTATATTGATTTTCAATAATTTCATTGTTTTTCTAATGTTTTCAAACAGTTATTGATATTTACAAACTAGCGTTGAAAAAGTAGTGAAAAAAGCTAGATTTTGCCTGTAAATCGCTATGTAATTAAAAGTTGTGTAAAACATAAAATCTTAAATATAACTTTGTCAAAACTTCTGAAACTAGTTAAAATCAATAAGTTTTGATTGATTTCATATCGATTTTCAATAATTTCATTGTTTTTCTAATGTTTAAAACAGTTATTTATATTTACAAACTAGCGTTAAAAAGTAGTCAAAACAGCTAGATTTTGCATGTAAATCGCTATGTAATTAAAAGTTGTGTAAAACATAAAATCTTAAATATAACTTTGTCAAAACTTCTGAAACTAGTTAAAATCAATAAGTTTTGATTGATTTCATATCGATTTTCAATAATTTCATTGTTTTTCTAACCTTTTCAAACAGTTATTGATATTTACAAACTAGCGTTGAAAAAGTCGTGAAAAAAGCTAGATTTTGCATGTACATCGCTATGTAATTAAAAGTTGTGTACAACATAAAATCTTAATTAAAACTTTGTCAAAACTTCTGAAACTAGTTAAAATCAATACGTTTTGATTGATTTCATATCGATTTTCAATAATTTCATTGTTTTTCTAATGTTTTCAAACAGTTATTGATATTTACAAATTAGCGTTAAAAAGTAGTGAAAAAAGCAAGATTTTGCATGTAAATCGCTATGTAATTAAAAGTTGTGTAAAACATAAAATCTTAAATATAACTTTGTCAAAACTTCTGAAACTAGTTAAAATCAATAAGTTTTGATTGATTTCATATCGATTTTCAATAATTTCATTGTTTTTCTAATGTTTTCAAACAGTTATTTATATTTACAAACTAGCGTTGAAAAAGTAGAGAAAAAAGCTAGATTTTGCATGTAAATCGCTATGTAATTAAAAGTTGTGTAAAACATCAAATCTTAAATATAACTTTGTCAAAACTTCTGAAACTAGTTAAAATCAATAAGTTTTGATTGATTTCATATCGATTTTCCATAATTTCGTTGTTTTTCTAATGTTTTCAAACAGTTATTGATATTTACAAACTAGCGTTAAAAAGTAGTCAAAACAGCTAGATTTTGCATGTAAATCGCTATGTAATTAAAAGTTGTGTAAAACATAAAATCTTAAATATAACTTTGTCAAAACTTCTGAAACTAGTTAAAATCAATAAGTTTTGATTGATTTCATATCGATTTTTAATAATTTCATTGTTTTTCTAATGTTTTCAAACAGTTATTGATATTTACAAACTAGCGTTAAAAAGTAGTGAAAAAAGCTAGATATTGCATGTAAATCGCTATGTAATTAAAAGTTGTGTAAAACATAAAATCTTAAATAAAACTTTGCCAAAACTTCGGAAACTAGTTAAAATCAATAAGTTTTGATTTATTTCATATTGATTTTCAATAATTTCATTGTTTTTCTAATGTTTTCAAACAGTTATTGATATTTACAAACTAGCGTTGAAAAAGTAGTGAAAAAAGCTAGATTTTGCATGTAAATCGCTATGTAATTAAAAGTACTGTAAAACATAAAATCTTAAATATAACTTTGTCAAAACTTCTGAAACTAGTTAAAATCAATAAGTTTTGATTGATTTCATATCGATTTTCAATAATTTCATTGTTTTTCTAATGTTTTCAAACAGTTATTTATATTTACAAACTAGCGTTGAAAAAGTACTGAAAAAAGCTAGATTTTGCATGTAAATCGCTATGTAATTAAAAGTTGTGTAAAACATAAAATCTTAAATATAACTTTGTCAAAACTTCTGAAACTAGTTAAAATCAATAAGTTTTGATTGATTTCATATCGATTTTCAATAATTTCATTGTTTTTCTATTGTTTTGAAACAGTTATTGATATTTACAAACTAGCGTTAAAAAGTAGTGAAAAAAGCTAGATTTTGCATGTAAATCGCTATGTAATTAAAAGTTGTGTAAAACATAAAATCTTAAATATAACTTTGTCAAAACTTCTGAAACTAGTTAAAATCAATAAGTTTTGATTGATTTCATATCGATTTTCAATAATTTCATTGTTTTTCTAATGTTTTCAAACAGTCATGGATATTTACAAACTAGCGTTGAAAAGTAGTGAAAACAGCTAGATTTTGCATGTAAATCGCTATGTAATTAAAAGTTGTATAAAACATAAAATCTTAAATAAAACTTTGCCAAATCTTCGGAAACTAGTTAAAATCAATAAGTTTTGATTTATTTCATATTGATTTTCAATAATTTCATTGTTTTTCTAATGTTTTCAAACAGTTATTGATATTTACAAACTAGCGTTAAAAAGTAGTGAAAAAAGCTAGATTTTGCATGTAAATCGCTCTGTAATTAAAAGTTGTGTAAAACATAATATCTTAAATATAACTTTGTCAAAACTTCTGAAACTAGTTAAAATCAATAAGTTTTGATTGATTTCATATCGATTTTCAATAATTTCATTGTTTTTCTAATGTTTTCAAACAGTTATTTATATTTACAAACTAGCGTTGAAAAAGTAGTGAAAAAAGCTAGATTTTGCATGTAAATCGCTATGTAATTAAAAGTTGTGTAAAACATAAAATCTTAAATATAACTTTGTCAAATCTTCTGAAACTAGTTAAAATCAATAAGTTTTGATTGATTTCATATCGATTTTCAATAATTTCGTTGTTTTTCTAATGTTTTCAAACAGTTATTGATATTTACAAACTAGCGTTAAAAAGTAGTCAAAACAGCTAGATTTTGCATGTAAATCGCTATGTAATTAAAAGTTGTGTAAAACATAAAATCTAAAATATAACTTTGTCAAAACTTCGGAAACTAGTTAAAATCAATATGTTTTGATTGATTTCATATCGATTTTCAATAATTTCATTGTTTTTCTAACGTTTTCAAACAGTTATTGATATTTACAAACTAGCGTTGAAAAAGTCGTGAAAAAAGCTAGGTTTTGCATGTACATCGCTATGTAATTAAAAGTTGTGTACAACATAAAATCTTAATTAAAACTTTGTCAAAACTTCTGAAACTAGTTAAAATCAATAAGTTTTGATTGATTTCATATCGATTTTCAATAATTTCATTGTTTTTCTAATGTTTTCAAACAGTTATTGATATTTACACACTAGCGTTGAAAAAGTAGTGAAAAAAGCTAGATTTTGCATGTAAATCGATATGTAATTAAAAGTTGTGTAAAACATAAAATGTTAAATATAACTTTGTCAAAACTTCTGAAACTAGTTAAAATCAATAAGTTTTGATTGATTTCATATTGATTTTCAAAAATTTCATTGTTTTTCTAATGTTTTCAAACAGTTATTGATATTTACAAACTAGCGTTGAAAAAGTAGTGAAAAAAGCTAGATTTTGCCAGTAAATCGCTATGTAATTAAAAGTTGTGTAAAACATAAAATCTTAAATAAAACTTTGTCAAAACTACTGAAACTAGTTAAAATCAATAAGCTTTGATAGATTTCATATCGATTTTCAATAATTTCATTGTTTTTCTATTGTTTTGAAACAGTTATTGATATTTACAAACTAGCGTTAAAAAGTAGTGAAAAAAGCTAGATTTTGCATGTAAATCGCTATGTGTAAAACAAAGTTGTGTAAAACATAAAATCTTAAATAAAACTTTGTCAAAACTACTGAAACTAGTTAAAATCAATAAGCTTTGATAGATTTCATATCGATTTTCAATAATTTCATTGTTTTTCTAATGTTTTCAAACAGTTATTTATATTTACAAACTAGCGTTAAAAAGTAGTCAAAACAGCTAGATTTTGCATGTAAATCGCTATGTAATTAAAAGTGGTGTAAAACATAAAATCTTAAATAAAACTTTGCCAAATCTTCGGAAACTAGTTAAAATCAATAAGTTTTCATTTATTTCATATTGATTTTCAATAATTTCATTGTTTTTCTAATGTTTTCAAACAGTTATTGATATTTACAAACTAGCGTTAAAAAGTAGTGAAAAAAGCTAGATTTTGCATGTAAATCGCTATGTAATTAAAAGTTGTGTAAAACATAAAATCTTAAATATAACTTTGTCAAAACTTCTGAAACTAGTTAAAATCAATAAGTTTTGATTGATTTCATATCGATTTTCAATAATTTCATTGTTTTTCTAATGTTTTCAAACAGTTATTTATATTTACAAACTAGCGTTGAAAAAGTAGTGAAAAAAGCTAGATTTTGCATGTAAATCGCTATGTAATTAAAAGTTGTGTAAAACATAAAATCTTAAATAAAACTTTGCCAAAACTTCGGAAACTAGTTAAAATAAATAAGTTTTGATTTATTTCATATTGATTTTCAATAATTTCATTGTTTTTCTAATGTTTTCAAACAGTTATTGATATTTACACACTAGCGTTGAAAAAGTAGTGAAAAAAGCTAGATTTTGCATGTAAATCGCTATGTAATTAAAACTTGTGTAAAACATAAAATCTTAAATATAACTTTGTCAAAACTTCTGAAACTAGTTAAAATCAATAAGTTTTGATTGATTTCATATCCATTTTCAATAATTTCATTGTTTTTCTAATGTTTTCAAACAGTTATTTATATTTACAAACTAGCGTTGAAAAAGTAGTGAAAAAAGCTAGATTTTGCATGTAAATCGCTATGTAATTAAAAGTTGTGTAAAACATAAAATCTTAAATATAACTTTGTCAAAACTTCTGAAACTAGTTAAAATCAATAAGTTTTGATTGATTTCATATCGATTTTCAATAATTTCGTTGTTTTTCTAATGTTTTCAAAGAGTTATTGATATTTACACACTAGCGTTGAAAAAGTAGTGAAAAAAGCTAGATTTTGCATGTAAATCGCTATGTAATTAAAAGTTGTGTAAAACATAAAATCTTAAATATAACTTTGTCAAAACTTCTGAAACTAGTTAAAATCAATAAGTTTTGATTGATTTCATATCGATTTTCAATAATTTCGTTGTTTTTCTAATGTTTTCAAACAGTTATTGATATTTACAAACTAGCGTTAAAAAGTAGTCAAAACAGCTAGATTTTTCATGTAAATCGCTATGTAATTAAAAGTTGTGTAAAACATAAAATCTTAAATATAACTTTGTCAAAACTTCTGAAACTAGTTAAAATCAATAAGTTTTGATTGATTTCATATCGATTTTTAATAATTTCATTGTTTTTCTAATGTTTTCAAACAGTTATTGATATTTACAAACTAGCGTTAAAAAGTAGTGAAAAAAGCTAGATATTGCATGTAAATCGCTATGTAATTAAAAGTTGTGTAAAACATAAAATCTTAAATAAAACTTTGCCAAAACTTCGGAAACTAGTTAAAATCAATAAGTTTTGATTTATTTCATATTGATTTTCAATAATTTCATTGTTTTTCTAATGTTTTCAAACAGTTATTGATATTTACAAACTAGCGTTGAAAAAGTAGTGAAAAAAGCTAGATTTTGCATGTAAATCGCTATGTAATTAAAAGTTCTGTAAAACATAAAATCTTAAATATAACTTTGTCAAAACTTCTGAAACTAGTTAAAATCAATAAGTTTTGATTGATTTCATATCGATTTTCAATAATTTCATTGTTTTTCTAATGTTTTCAAACAGTTATTTATATTTACAAACTAGCGTTGAAAAAGTAGTGAAAAAAGCTAGATTTTGCATGTAAATCGCTATGTAATTAAAAGTTGTGTAAAACATAAAATCTTAAATATAACTTTGTCAAAACTTCTGAAACTAGTTAAAATCAATAAGTTTTGATTGATTTCATATCGATTTTCAATAATTTCATTGTTTTTCTATTGTTTTGAAACAGTTATTGATATTTACAAACTAGCGTTAAAAAGTAGTGAAAAAAGCTATATTTTGCATGTAAATCGCTATATAATTAAAAGTTGTGTAAAACATAAAATCTTAAATATAACTTTGTCAAAACTTCTGAAACTAGTTAAAATCAATAAGTTTTGATTGATTTCATATCGATTTTCAATAATTTCATTGTTTTTCTAATGTTTTCAAACAGTCATGGATATTTACAAACTAGCGTTGAAAAGTAGTGAAAACAGCTAGATTTTGCATGTAAATCGCTATGTAATTAAAAGTTGTGTAAAACATAAAATCTAAAATATAACTTTGTCAAAACTTCGGAAACTAGTTAAAATCAATAAGTTTTGATTGATTTCATATCTATTTTCAATAATTTCATTGTTTTTCTAACCTTTTCAAACAGTTATTGATATTTACAAACTAGCGTTGAAAAAGTCGTGAAAAAAGCTAGATTTTGCATGTACATCGCTATGTAATTAAAAGTTGTGTACAACATAAAATCTTAATTAAAACTTTGTCAAAACTTCTGAAACTAGTTAAAATCAATAAGTTTTGATTGATTTCATATCGATTTTCAATAATTTCATTGTTTTTCTAATGTTTTCAAACAGTTATTGATATTTACACACTAGCGTTGAAAAAGTAGTGAAAAAAGCTAGATTTTACATGTAAATCGATATGTAATTAAAAGTTGTGTAAAACATAAAATCTTAAATATAACTTTGTCAAAACTTCTGAAACTAGTTAAAATCAATAAGTTTTGATTGATTTCATATTGATTTTCAATAATTTCATTGTTTTTCTAATGTTTTCAAACAGTTATTGATATTTACAAACTAGCGTTGAAAAAGTAGTGAAAAAAGCTAGATTTTGCCAGTAAATCGCTATGTAATTAAAAGTTGTGTAAAACATAAAATCTTCAATATAACTTTGTCAAAACTTCTGAAACTAGTTAAAATCAATAAGTTTTGATTGATTTCATATCGATTTTCAATAATTTCGTTGTTTTTCTAATGTTTTCAAACAGTTATTGATATTTACAAACTAGCGTTAAAAAGTAGTCAAAACAGCTAGATTTTGCATGTAAATCGCTTTGTAATTAAAAGTTGTGTAAAACATAAAATCTTAAATATAACTTTGTCAAAACTTCTGAAACTAGTTAAAATCAATAAGTTTTGATTGATTTCATATCGATTTTTAATAATTTCATTGTTTTTCTAATGATTTCAAACAGTTATTGATATTTACAAACTAGCGTTAAAAAGTAGTGAAAAAAGCTAGATTTTGCATGTAAATCACTACGTAATTAAAAGTGGTGTAAAACATAAAATCTTAAATAAAACTTTGACAAATCTTCGGAAACTAGTTAAAATCAATAAGTTTTCATTTATTTCATATTGTTTTTCAATAATTTCATTGTTTTTCTAATGTTTTCAAACAGTTATTGATATTTACAAACTAGCGTTAAAAAGTAGTGAAAAAAGCTAGATTTTGCATGTAAATCGCTATGTAATTAAAAGTTGTGTAAAACATAAAATCTTAAATATAACTTTGTCAAAACTTCTGAAACTACTTAAAATTAATAAATTTTGATTGATTTCATATCGATTTTCAATAATTTCATTGTTTTTCTAATGTTTTCAAACAGTTATTTATATTTACAAACTAGCGTTGAAAAAGTAGTGAAAAAAGCTAGATTTTGCATGTAAATCGCTATGTAATTAAAAGTTGTGTAAAACATAAAATCTTAAATAAAACTTTGCCAAAACTTCGGAAACTAGTTAAAATCAATAAGTTTTGATTTATTTCATATTGATTTTCAATAATTTCATTGTTTTTCTAATGTTTTCAAACAGTTATTGATATTTACACACTAGCGTTGAAAAAGTAGTGAAAAAAGCTAGATTTTGCATGTAAATCGCTATGTAATTAAAAGTTGTGTAAAACATAAAATCTTAAATATAACTTTGTCAAAACTTCTGAAACTAGTTAAAATCAATAAGTTTTGATTGATTTCATATCGATTTTCAATAATTTCATTGTTTTTCTAATGTTTTCAAACAGTTATTGATATTTACAAACTAGCGTTAAAAGGTAGTCTAAACAGCTAGATTTTGCATGTAAATCGCTATGTAATTAAAAGTTGTGTAAAACATAAAATCTTAAATATAACTTTGTCAAAACTTCTGAAACTAGTTAAAATCAATAAGTTTTGATTGATTTCATATCGATTTTTAATAATTTCATTGTTTTTCTAATGTTTTCAAACAGTTATTGATATTTACAAACTAGCGTTAAAAAGTAGTGAAAAAAGCTAGATTTTGCATGTAAATCTCTATGTAATTAAAAGTGGTGTAAAACATAAAATCTTAAATAAAACTTTGCCAAATCTTCGGAAACTAGTTAAAATCAATAAGTTTTCATTTATTTCATATTGATTTTCAATAATTTCATTGTTTTTCTAATGTTTTCAAACAGTTATTGATATTTACAAACTAGCGTTAAAAAGTAGTGAAAAAAGCTAGATTTTGCATGTAAATCGCTATGTAATTAAAAGTTGTGTAAAACATAAAATCTTAAATATAACTTTGTCAAAACTTCTGAAACTAGTTAAAATCAATAAGTTTTGATTGATTTCATATCGATTTTCAATAATTTCATTGTTTTTCTAATGTTTTCAAACAGTTATTTATATTTACAAACTAGCGTTGAAAAAGTAGTGAAAAAAGCTAGATTTTGCATGTAAATCGCTATGTAATTAAAAGTTGTGTAAAACATAAAATCTTAAATAAAACTTTGCCAAAACTTCGGAAACTAGTTAAAATAAATAAGTTTTGATTTATTTCATATTGATTTTCAATAATTTCATTGTTTTTCTAATGTTTTCAAACAGTTATTGATATTTACACACTAGCGTTGAAAAAGTAGTGAAAAAAGCTAGATTTTGCATGTAAATCGCTATGTAATTAAAACTTGTGTAAAACATAAAATCTTAAATATAACTTTGTCAAAACTTCTGAAACTAGTTAAAATCAATAAGTTTTGATTGATTTCATATCCATTTTCAATAATTTCATTGTTTTTCTAATGTTTTCAAACAGTTATTTATATTTACAAACTAGCGTTGAAAAAGTAGTGAAAAAAGCTAGATTTTGCATGTAAATCGCTATGTAATTAAAAGTTGTGTAAAACATAAAATCTTAAATATAACTTTGTCAAAACTTCTGAAACTAGTTAAAATCAATAAGTTTTGATTGATTTCATATCGATTTTCAATAATTTCGTTGTTTTTCTAATGTTTTCAAAGAGTTATTGATATTTACACACTAGCGTTGAAAAAGTAGTGAAAAAAGCTAGATTTTGCATGTAAATCGCTATGTAATTAAAAGTTGTGTAAAACATAAAATCTTAAATATAACTTTGTCAAAACTTCTGAAACTAGTTAAAATCAATAAGTTTTGATTGATTTCATATCGATTTTCAATAATTTCGTTGTTTTTCTAATGTTTTCAAACAGTTATTGATATTTACAAACTAGCGTTAAAAAGTAGTCAAAACAGCTAGATTTTGCATGTAAATCGCTATGTAATTAAAAGTTGTGTAAAACATAAAATCTTAAATATAACTTTGTCAAAACTTCTGAAACTAGTTAAAATCAATAAGTTTTGATTGATTTCATATCGATTTTTAATAATTTCATTGTTTTTCTAATGTTTTCAAACAGTTATTGATATTTACAAACTAGCGTTAAAAAGTAGTGAAAAAAGCTAGATATTGCATGTAAATCGCTATGTAATTAAAAGTTGTGTAAAACATAAAATCTTAAATAAAACTTTGCCAAAACTTCGGAAACTAGTTAAAATCAATAAGTTTTGATTTATTTCATATTGATTTTCAATAATTTCATTGTTTTTCTAATGTTTTCAAACAGTTATTGATATTTACAAACTAGCGTTGAAAAAGTAGTGAAAAAAGCTAGATTTTGCATGTAAATCGCTATGTAATTAAAAGTTCTGTAAAACATAAAATCTTAAATATAACTTTGTCAAAACTTCTGAAACTAGTTAAAATCAATAAGTTTTGATTGATTTCATATCGATTTTCAATAATTTCATTGTTTTTCTAATGTTTTCAAACAGTTATTTATATTTACAAACTAGCGTTGAAAAAGTATTGAAAAAAGCTAGATTTTGCATGTAAATCGCTATGTAATTAAAAGTTGTGTAAAACATAAAATCTTAAATATAACTTTGTCAAAACTTCTGAAACTAGTTAAAATCAATAAGTTTTGATTGATTTCATATCGATTTTCAATAATTTCATTTTTTTTCTATTGTTTTGAAACAGTTATTTATATTTACAAACTAGCGTTAAAAAGTAGTGAAAAAAGCTATATTTTGCATGTAAATCGCTATGTAATTAAAAGTTGTGTAAAACATAAAATCTTAAATATAACTTTGTCAAAACTTCTGAAACTAGTTAAAATCAATAAGTTTTGATTGATTTCATATCGATTTTCAATAATTTCATTGTTTTTCTAATGTTTTCAAACAGTCATGGATATTTACAAACTAGCGTTGAAAAGTAGTGAAAACAGCTAGATTTTGCATGTAAATCGCTATGTAATTAAAAGTTGTGTAAAACATAAAATCTAAAATATAACTTTGTCAAAACTTCGGAAACTAGTTAAAATCAATAAGTTTTGATTGATTTCATATCTATTTTCAATAATTTCATTGTTTTTCTAACGTTTTCAAACAGTTATTGATATTTACAAACTAGCGTTGAAAAAGTCGTGAAAAAAGCTAGATTTTGCATGTACATCGCTATGTAATTAAAAGTTGTGTACAACATAAAATCTTAATTAAAACTTTGTCAAAACTTCTGAAACTAGTTAAAATCAATAAGTTTTGATTGATTTCATATCGATTTTCAATAATTTCATTGTTTTTCTAATGTTTTCAAACAGTTATTGATATTTACACACTAGCGTTGAAAAAGTAGTGAAAAAAGCTAGATTTTACATGTAAATCGATATGTAATTAAAAGTTGTGTAAAACATAAAATCTTAAATATAACTTTGTCAAAACTTCTGAAACTAGTTAAAATCAATAAGTTTTGATTGATTTCATATTGATTTTCAATAATTTCATTGTTTTTCTAATGTTTTCAAACAGTTATTGATATTTACAAACTAGCGTTGAAAAAGTAGTGAAAAAAGCTAGATTTTGCCAGTAAATCGCTATGTAATTAAAAGTTGTGTAAAACATAAAATCTTCAATATAACTTTGTCAAAACTTCTGAAACTAGTTAAAATCAATAAGTTTTGATTGATTTCATATCGATTTTCAATAATTTCGTTGTTTTTCTAATGTTTTCAAACAGTTATTGATATTTACAAACTAGCGTTAAAAAGTAGTCAAAACAGCTAGATTTTGCATGTAAATCGCTATGTAATTAAAAGTTGTGTAAAACATAAAATCTTAAATATAACTTTGTCAAAACTTCTGAAACTAGTTAAAATCAATAAGTTTTGATTGATTTCATATCGATTTTTAATAATTTCATTGTTTTTCTAATGTTTTAGAACAGTTATTGATATTTACAAACTAGCGTTAAAAAGTAGTGAAAAAATCTAGATTTTGCATGTAAATCTCTATGTAATTAAAAGTTGTGTAAAACATAAAATCTTAAATAAAACTTTGCCAAATCTTCGGAAACTAGTTAAAATCAATAAGTTTTCATTTATTTCATATTGATTTTCAATAATTTCATTGTTTTTCTAATGTTTTCAAACAGTTATTGATATTTACAAACTAGCGTTAAAAAGTAGTGAAAAAAGCTAGATTTTGCATGTAAATCGCTATGTAATTAAAAGTTGTGTAAAACATAAAATCTTAAATATAACTTTGTCAAAACTTCTGAAACTAGTTAAAATCAATAAGTTTTGATTGATTTCATATCGATTTTCAATAATTTCATTGTTTTTCTAATGTTTTCAAACAGTTATTTATATTTACAAACTAGCGTTGAAAAAGTAGTGAAAAAAGCTAGATTTTACATGTAAATCGCTATGTAATTAAAAGTTGTGTAAAACATAAAATCTTAAATAAAACTTTGCCAAAACTTCGGAAACTAGTTAAAATCAATAAGTTTTGATTTATTTCATATTGATTTTCAATAATTTCATTGTTTTTCTAATGTTTTCAAACAGTTATTGATATTTACACACTAGCGTTGAAAAAGTAGTGAAAAAAGCTAGATTTTGCATGTAAATCGCTATGTAATTAAAAGTTGTGTCAAACATAAAATCTTAAATAAAACTTTGCCAAATCTTCGGAAACTAGTTAAAATCAATAAGTTTTGATTTATTTCATATTGATTTTCAATAATTTCATTGTTTTTCTAATGTTTTCAAACAGTTATTGATATTTACAAACTAGCGTTAAAAAGTAGTGAAAAAAGCTAGATTTTGCATGTAAATCGCTATGTAATTAAAAGTTGTGTAAAACATAAAATCTTAAATATAACTTTGTCAAAAATTCTGAAACTAGTTAAAATCAATAAGTTTTGATTGATTTCATATCGATTTTCAATAATTTCATTGTTTTTCTAATGTTTTCAAACAGTTATTTATATTTACAAACTAGCGTTGAAAAAGTAGTGAAAAAAGCTAGATTTTGCATGTAAATCGCTATGTAATTAAAAGTTGTGTAAAACATAAAATCTTAAATATAACTTTGTAAAAACTTCTGAAACTAGTTCAAATCAATAAGTTTTGATTGATTTCATATCGATTTTTAATAATTTCATTGTTTTTCTAATGTTTTCAAACAGTTATTGATATTTACACACTAGCGTTAAAAAGTAGTGAAAAAAACTAGATTTTGCATGTAAATCGCTATGTAATTAAAAGTTGTGTAAAACATAAAATCTTAAATATAACTTTGTCAAAACTTCTGAAACTAGTTAAAATCAATAAGTTTTCATTTATTTCATATCGATTTTCAATAATTTCATTGTTTTTCTAATGTTTTCAAACAGTTATTTATATTTACAAACTAGCGTTGAAAAAGTAGTGAAAAAAGCTAGTTTTTGCATGTAAATCGCTATGTAATTAAAAGTTGTGTAAAACATAAAATCTTAAATATAACTTTGTCAAAACTTCTGAAACTAGTTAAATTCAATAAGTTTTGATTGATTTCATATCGATTTTCAATAATTCCATTGTTTTTCTATTGTTTTGAAACAGTTATTGATATTTACAAACTAGCGTTAAAAAGTAGTGAAAAAAGCTATATTTTGCATGTAAATCGCTATGTAATTAAAAGTTGTGTAAAACATAAAATCTTAAATATAACTTTGTCAAAACTTCTGAATTAGTTAAAATCAATAAGTTTTGATTGATTTCATATCGATTTTCAATAATTTCATTGTTTTTCTAATGTTTTCAAACAGTTATTGATATTTACAAACTAGCGTTAAAAAGTAGTCAAAACAGCTAGATTTTGCATGTAAATCGCGATGTAATTAAAAGTTGTGTAAAACATAAAATCTTAAATAAAACTTTGTCAAAACTACTGAAACTAGTTATAATCAATAAGCTTTGATAGATTTCATATCGATTTTAAATAATTTCATTGTTTTTCTAATGTTTTCAAACAGTTATTGATATTTACAAACTAGCGTTAAAAAGGAGTGAAAAAAGCTAGATTTTGCATGTAAATCACTATGTAATTAAAAGTTGTGTAAAACATAAAATCTTAAATAAAACTTTGCCAAATCTTCGGAAACTAGTTAAAATCAATAAGTTTTGATTTATTTCATATTAATTTTCAATAATTTCATTGTTTTTCTAATGTTTTCAAACAGTTATTGATATTTACAAACTAGTGTTAAAAAGTAGTGAAAAAAGCTAGATTTTGCATGTAAATCGCTATGTAATTAAAAGTTGTGTAAAACATAAAATCTTAAATATAACTTTGTCAAAACTTCTGAAACTAGTTAAAATCAATAAGTTTGATTGATTTCATATCGATTTTCAATAATTTCATTGTTTTTCTAATGTTTTCAAACAGTTATTTATATTTACAAACTAGCGTTTAAAAAGTAGTGAAAAAAGCTAGATTTTGCATGTAAATCGCTATGTAATTAAAAGTTGTGTAAAACATAAAATCTTAAATATAACTTTGTCAAAACTTCTGAAACTAGTTAAAATCAATAAGTTTTGATTGATTTCATATCGATTTTCAATAATTTCATTGTTTTTCTATTGTTTTGAAACAGTTATTTATGTTTACGAACTAGCGTTAAAAAGTAGTGAAAAAAGCTATATTTTGCATGTAAATCGCTATGTAATTAAAAGTTGTGTAAAACATAAAATCTTAAATATAACATTGTCAAAACAACTGCAACTATTTAAAATCAATATGTTTTGATTGATTTCATATCAATTTTCAATAATTTCATTGTTTGTCTAATGTTTTCAAACAGTTATTGATGTTTACAAACTAGCGTTGAAAAAGTAGTGAAAAAAGCTAGATTTTGCATGTAAATCGCTATGTAATTAAAAGTTGTGTAAAACGTAAAATCTTAAATATAACTTTGTCAAAACTTCTGAAACTAGTTAAAATCAATAAGTTTTGATTGATTTCATATCGATTTTCAATAATTTCATTGTTTTTCTAATGTTTTCAAACAGTTATTGATGTTTACAAACTAGCGTTGAAAAAGTAGTGAAAAAAGCTAGATTTTGCATGTAAATTGCTCTGTAAGTAAAAGTTGTGTAAAACATAAAATCTTAAATATAACTTTGTCAAAACTTCTGAAACTAGTTAAAATCAATAAGTTTTGATTGATTTCATATCGATTTTCAATAATTTCATTGTTTTTCTAATGTTTTCAAACAGTTATTGATATTTACAAACTAGCGTTAAAAAGTAGTCAAAACAGCTCGATTTTGCATGTAAATCGCTATGTAATTAAAAGTTGTGTAAAACATAAAATCTTAAATGTAACTTTGTCAAGACTTCTGAAACTAGTTAAAATCAATAAGTTTTGATTGATTTCATATCGATTTTCAATAATTTCATTGTTTTTCTAATGTTTTCAAACAGTTATTGATATTTACAAACTAGCGTTAAAAAGTAGTCAAAACAGCTAGATTTTGCATGTAAATCGCTATGTAATTAAAATTGTGTAAAACATGAAATCTCAAATATAACTTTGTCAAAACTTCTGAAACTAGTTAAAATCAATAAGTTTTGATTGATTTCATATCGATTTTCAATAATTTCATTGTTTTTCTAATGTTTTCAAACAGTTATTGATGTTTACACACTAGCGTTGAAAAAGTAGTGAAAAAAGCTAGATTTTGCATGTAAATTGCTATGTAATTAAAAGTTGTGTAAAACATAAAATCTTAAATATAACTTTGTCAAAACTTCTGAAACTAGTTAAAATCAATAAGTTTTGATTGATTTCATATCGATTTTCAATAATTTCATTGTTTTTCTAATGTTTTGAAACAGTTATTGATATTTACAAACTAGCGTTAAAAAGTAGTGAAAAAAGCTATATTTTGCATGTAAATCGCTATGTAATTAAAAGTTGTGTAAAACATAAAATCTTAAATATAACTTTGTCAAAATTTCTGAAACTAGTTAAAATCAATAAGTTTTGATTGATTTCATATCGATTTTCAATAATTTCATTGTTTTTCTAATGTTTTCAAACAGTCATGGATATTTACAAACTAGCGTTGAAAAAGTAGTGAAAAAAGCTAGATTTTGCCTGTAAATCGCTATGTAATTAAAAGTTGAGTAAAACATAAAATCTTAATTAAAACTTTGTCAAAACTTCTGAAATTAGTTAAAATCAGTAAGTTTTGATTGATTTCATATCGATTTTCAATAATTTCATTGTTTTTCTAATGTTTTCAAACAGTTATTGATATTTACAAACTAGCGTTAAAAAAGTCGTGAAAAAAGCTAGATTTCGCATGTAAATCGCTATGTAATTAAAAGTTGTGTAAAACATAAAATCTTAAATATAACTTTGTCAAAACTTCTGAAACTAGTTAAAATCAATAAGTTTTGATTGATTTCATATCAATTTTCAATAATTTCATTGTTTTTCTAATGTTTTCAAACAGTTATTTATGTTTACAAACTAGCGTTGAAAAAGTAATGAAAAAAGCTAGATTTTGCATGTAAATTGCTATGTAATTAAAAGTTGTGTAAAACATAAAATCTTAAATATAACTTTGTCAAAACTTCTGAAACTAGTTAAAATCAATAAGTTTTGATTGATTTCATATCGATTTTCAATAATTTCATTGTTTTTCTAATGTTTTCAAACACTTATTGATATTTACAAACTAGCGTTAAAAAGTAGTCAAAACAGCTAGATTTTGCATGTAAATCGCTATGTAATTAAAAGTTGTGTAAAACATAAAATCTTAAATATAACTTTGTCAAAACTTCTGAAACTAGTTAAAATCAATAAGTTTTGATTGATTTCATATCGATTTTCAATAATTTCATTGTTTTTCTAATGTTTTGAAACAGTTATTGATATTTACAAACTAGCGTTAAAAAGTAGTCAAAACAGCTAGATTTTGCATGTAAATCGCTATGTAATTAAAATTGTGTAAAACATGAAATCTCAAATATAACTTTGTCAAAATTTCTGAAACTAGTTAAAATCAATAAGTTTTGATTGATTTCATATCGATTTTCAATAATTTCATTGTTTTTCTAATGTTTTCAAACAGTTATTGATGTTTACAAACTAGCGTTGAAAAAGTAGTGAAAAAAGCTAGATTTTGCATGTAAATTGCTATGTAATTAAAAGTTGTGTAAAACATAAAATCTTAAATATAACTTTGTCAAAACTTCTGAAACTAGTTAAAATCAATAAGTTTTGATTGATTTCATATCGATTTTCAATAATTTCATTGTTTTTCTAATGTTTTGAAACAGTTATTTATATTTACAAACTAGCGTTAAAAAGTAGTCAAAACAGCTAGATTTTGCATGTAAATCGCTATGTAATTAAAAGTTGTGTAAAACATAAAATCTTAAATATAACTTTGTCAAAACTTCTGAAACTAGTTAAATCAATAACTTTTGATTGATTTCATATCGATTTTCAATAATTTCATTGTTTTTCTAATGTTTTGAAACAGTTATTGATATTTACAAACTAGCGTTAAAAAGTAGTCAAAACAGCTCGATTTTGCATGTAAATCGCTATGTAATTAAAAGTTGTGTAAAACATAAAATCTTAAATGTAACTTTGTCAAAACTTCTGAAACTAGTTAAAATCAATAAGTTTTGATTGATTTCATATCGATTTTCAATAATTTCATTGTTTTTCTAATGTTTTCAAACAGTTATTGATATTTACAAACTAGCGTTAAAAAGTAGTCAAAACAGCTAGATTTTGCATGTAAATCGCTATGTAATTAAAAGTTGTGTAAAAACATAAAATCTTAAATAAAACTTTGTCAAAACTTCTGAAACTAGTTAAAATCAATAAGTTTTGATTGATTTCATATCGATTTTCAATAATTTCATTGTTTTTCTAATGTTTTGAAACAGTTATTGATATTTACAAACTAGCGTTAAAAAGTAGTCAAAACAGCTAGATTTTGCATGTAAATCGCTATGTAATTAAAATTGTGTAAAACATAAAATCTTAAATATAACTTTGTCAAAACTTCTGAAACTAGTTAAAATCAATAAGTTTTGATTGATTTCATATCGATTTTCAATAATTTCATTGTTTTTCTAATGTTTTCAAACAGTTATTGATGTTTACAAACTAGCGTTGAAAAAGTAGTGAAAAAAGCTAGATTTTGCATGTAAATTGCTATGTAATTAAAAGTTTTGTAAAACATAAAATCTTAAATATGACTTTGTCAAAACTTCTGAAACTAGTTAAAATCAATATGTTTTGATTGATTTCATATCGATTTTCAATAATTTCATCGTTTTTTCTAATGTTTTCAAACAGTTATTGGTATTTACAAACTAGCGTTTAAAAGTAGTGAAAACAGCTAGATTTTGCATGTAAATCGCTATGTAATTAAAAGTTGTGTAAAACATAAAATCTTAAATATAACTTTGTCAAAACTTCTGAAACTAGTTAAAATCAATAAGTTTTGATTGATTTCATATCGATTTTCAATAATTTCATTGTTTTTCTAATGTTTTCAAACAGTTATTGATGTTTACAAACTAGCGTTGAAAAAGTAGTGAAAAAAGCTAGATTTTGCATGTAAATTGCTCTGTAATTAAAAGTTGTGTAAAACATAAAATCGTAAATATAACTTTGTCAAAACTTCTAAAACTAGTTAAAATCAATAAGTTTTGATTGATTTCATATCGATTTTCAATAATTTCATTGTTTTTCTAATGTTTTGAAACAGTTATTGATATTTACAAACTAGCGTTAAAAAGTAGTCAAAACAGCTCGATTTTGCATGTAAATCGCTATGTAATTAAAAGTTGTGTAAAACATAAAATCTTAAATATAACTTTGTCAAAACTTCTGAAACTAGTTAAAATCAATAAGTTTTGATTGATTTCATATCGATTTTCAATAATTTCATTGTTTTTCTAATGTTTTCAACGAGTTATTAATTTTTACAAACTAGCGTTAAAAAGTAGTGAAAAAAGCTAGATTTTGCATGTAAATCGCTATGTAATTAAAAGTTGTGTAAAACATAAAATCTTAAATAAAACTTTGTCAAAACTTCTGAAATTAGTTAAAATCAATAAGTTTTGATTGATTTCATATCGATTTTCAATAATTTCATTGTTTTTTCTAATGTTTTCAAACAGTTATTGGTATTTACAAACTAGCGTTTAAAAGTAGTCAAAACAGCTAGATTTTGCATGTAAATCGCTATGTAATTAAAAGTTGTGTAAAACATAAAATCTTAAATATAACTTTGTCAAAACTTCTGAAAATAGTTAAAATCAATAAGTTTTGATTGATTTCATATCGATTTTTAATAATTTCATTGTTTTTCTAATGTTTTCAAACAGTTATTGATATTTACAATCTAGTGTTAAAAAGAAGTCAAAACAGCTAGATTTTGCATGTAAATCGCTATGTTATTAAAAGTTGTGTAAAACATAAAATCTTAAATATAACTTTGTCAAAACTTCTGGAACTAGTTAAAATCAATAAGTTTTGATTGATTTCATATCGATTTTCAATAATTTCATTGTTTTCTAATGTTTTCAAACAGTTATTGATATTTACAAACTAGCGTTAAAAAGTAGTCAAAACAGCTAGATTTTGCATGTAAATCGCGATGTAATTAAAAGTTGTGTAAAACATAAAATCTTAAATAAAACTTTGTCAAAACTACTGAAACTAGTTAAAATCAATAAGCTTTGATAGATTTCATATCGATTTTCAATAATTTCATTGTTTTTCTAATGTTTTCAAACAGTTATTGATATTTACAAACTAGCGTTAAAAAGTAGTCAAAACAGCTAGATTTTGCATGTAAATCGCGATGTAATTAAAAGTTGTGTAAAACATAAAATCTTAAATAAACCTTTGTCAAAACTACTGAAACTAGTTAAAATCAATAAGCTTTGATAGATTTCATATCGATTTTAAATAATTTCATTGTTTTTCTAATGTTTTCAAACAGTTATTGATATTTACACACTAGTGTTAAAAAGTAGTCAAAACAGCTAGATTTTGCATGTAAATCGCTATGTTATTAAAAGTTGTGTAAAACATAAAATCTTAAATATAACTTTGTCAAAACTTCTGAAACTAGTTAAAATCAATAAGTTTTGATTGATTTCATATCGATTTTCAATAATTACATTGTTTTTTCTAATGTTTTCAAACAGTTATTGGTATTTACAAACTAGCGTTTAAAAGTAGTGAAAACAGCTAGATTTTGCATGTAAATCGCTATGTAATTAAAAGTTGTGTAAAACATAAAATCTTAAATATAACTTTGTCAAAACTTCTGAAACTAGTTAAAATCAATAAGTTTTGATTGATTTCATATCGATTTTCAATAATTTCATTGTTTTTCTAATGTTTTCAAACAGTTATTGATGTTTACAAATTAGCGTTGAAAAAGTAGTGAAAAAAGCTAGATTTTGCATGTAAATTGCTATGTAATTAAAAGTTGTGTAACACATAAAATCTTAAATATAACTTTGTCAAAACTTCTGAAACTAGTTAAAATCAATAAGTTTTGATTGATTTCATATCGATTTTCAATAATTTCATTGTTTTTCTAATGTTTTGAAACAGTTATTGATATTTACAAACTAGCGTTAAAAAGTAGTCAAAAGAGCTCGATTTTGCATGTAAATCGCTATGTAATTAAAAGTTGTGTAAAACATAAAATCTTAAATGTAACTTTGTCGAAACTTCTGAAACTAGTTAAAATCAATAAGTTTTGATTGATTTCATATCGATTTTCAATAATTTCATTGTTTTTCTAATGTTTTGAAACAGTTATTGATGTTTACAAACTAGCGTTGAAAAAGTAGTCAAAAGAGCTCGATTTTGCATGTAAATCGCTATGTAATTAAAAGTTGTGTAAAACATAAAATCTTAAATATAACTTTGTCAAAACTTCTGACACTAGTTAAAATCAATAAGTTTTGATTGATTTCATATCGATTTTCAATAATTTCATTGTTTTTCTAATGTTTTGAAACAGTTATTGATATTTACAAACTAGCGTTAAAAAGTAGTCAAAACAGCTCGATTTTGCATGTAAATCGCTATGTAATTAAAAGTTGTGTAAAACATAAAATCTTAAATGTAACTTTGTCAAAACTTCTGTAACTAGTTAAAATCAATAAGTTTTGATTGATTTCATATCGATTTTCAATAATTTCATTGTTTTTCTAATGTTTTCAAACAGTTATTGATATTTACAAACTAGCGTTAAAAAGTAGTCAAAACAGCTAGATTTTGCATGTAAATCGCTATGTAATTAAAAGTTGTGTAAAAACATAAAATCTTAAATAAAACTTTGTCAAAACTTCTGAAACTAGTTAAAATCAATAAGTTTTGATTGATTTCATATCGATTTTCAATAATTTCATTGTTTTTCTAATGTTTTCAACGAGTTATTAATTTTTACAAACTAGCGTTAAAAAGTAGTGAAAAAAGCTAGATTTTGCATGTAAATCGCTATGTAATTAAAAGTTGTGTAAAACATAAAATCTTAAATAAAACTTTGTCAAAACTTCTGAAACTAGTTAAAATCAATAAGTTTTGATTGATTTCATATCGATTTTCAATAATTTCATTGTTTTTTCTAATGTTTTCAAACAGTTATTGGTATTTACAAACTAGCGTTGAAAAAGTAGTGAAAAAAGCTAGATTTTGCATGTAAATTGCTCTGTAATTAAAAGTTGTGTAAAACATAAAATCTTAAATATAACTTTGTCAAAACTTCTGAAACTAGTTAAAATCAATAAGTTTTGATTGATTTCATATCGATTTTCAATAATTTCATTGTTTTTCTAATGTTTTCAAACAGTTATTGATATTTACAAACTAGCGTTAAAAAGTAGTCAAAACAGCTAGATTTTGCATGTAAATCGCTATGTAATTAAAATTGTGTAAAACATAAAATCTTAAATATAACTTTGTCAAAACTTCTGAAACTAGTTAAAATCAATAAGTTTTGATTGATTTCATATCGATTTTCAATAATTTCATTGTTTTTCTAATGTTTTGAAACAGTTATTGATATTTACAAACTAGCATTAAAAAGTAGTCAAAACAGCTCGATTTTGCATGTAAATCGCTATGTAATTAAAAGTTGTGTAAAACATAAAATATTAAATGTAACTTTGTCGAAACTTCTGAAACTAGTTAAAATCAATAAGTTTTGATTGATTTCATATCGACTTTCAATAATTTCATTGTTTTTCTAATGTTTTCAAACAGTTATTGATATTTACAAACTAGCGTTTAAAAGTAGTCAAAAGAGCTCGATTTTGCATGTAAATCGCTATGTAATTAAAAGTTGTGTAAAACATAAAATCTTAAATATAACTTTGTCAAAACTTCTGAAACTAGTTAAAATCAATAAGTTTTGATTGATTTCATATCGATTTTCAATAATTTCATTGTTTTTCTAATGTTTTCAAACAGTTATTGATGTTTACAAACTAGCGTTGAAAAAGTAGTGAAAAAAGCTAGATTTTGCATGTAAATTGCTGTGTAATTAAAAGTTGTGTAAAACATAAAATCTTAAATATAACTTTGTCAAAACTTCTGACACTAGTTAAAATCAATAAGTTTTGATTGATTTCATATCGATTTTCAATAATTTCATTGTTTTTCTAATGTTTTGAAACAGTTATTGATATTTACAAACTAGCGTTAAAAAGTAGTCAAAACAGCTCGATTTTGCATATAAATCGCTATGTAATTAAAAGTTGTGTAAAACATAAAATCTTAAATGTAACTTTGTCAAAACTTCTGAAACTAGTTAAAATCAATAAGTTTTGATTGATTTCATATCGATTTTCAATAATTTCATTGTTTTTCTAATGTTTTCAAACAGTTATTGATATTTACAAACTAGCGTTAAAAAGTAGTCAAAACAGCTAGATTTTGCATGTAAATCGCTATGTAATTAAAAGTTGTGTAAAAACATAAAATCTTAAATAAAACTTTGTCAAAACTTCTGAAACTAGTTAAAATCAATAAGTTTTGATTGATTTCATATCGATTTTCAATAATTTCATTGTTTTTCTAATGTTTTCAACGAGTTATTAATTTTTACAAACTAGCGTTAAAAAGTAGTGAAAAAAGCTAGATTTTGCATGTAAATCGCTATGTAATTAAAAGTAGTGTAAAACATAAAATCTTAAATAAAACTTTGTCAAAACTTCTGAAACTAGTTAAAATCAATAAGTTTTGATTGATTTCATATCGATTTTCAATAATTGTTTTGTTTTCTAATGTTTTCAAACAGTTATTGATATTTACAAACTAGCGTTAAAAAGTAGTCAAAACAGCTAGATTTTGCATGTAAATCGCGATGTAATTAAAAGTTGTGTAAAACATAAAATCTTAAATAAACCTTTGTCAAAACTACTGAAACTAGTTAAAATCAATAAGCTTTGATATATTTAATATCGATTTTAAATAATTTCATTGTTTTTCTAAGGTTTTCAAACAGTTATTGATATTTACACACTAGTGTTAAAAAGTAGTCAAAACAGCTAGATTTTGCATGTAAATCGCTATGTTATTAAAAGTTGTGTAAAACATAAAATCTTAAATATAACTTTGTCAAAACTTCTGAAACTAGTTAAAATCAATAAGTTTTGATTGATTTCATATCGATTTTCAATAATTTCATTGTTTTTCTAATGTTTTGAAACAGTTATTGATATTTACAAACTAGCGTTAAAAAGTAGTCAAAACAGCTAGATTTTGCATGTAAATCGCTATGTAATTAAAAGTTGTGTAAAACATAAAATCTTAAATGTAACTTTGTCAAAACTTCTGAAACTAGTTAAAATCAATAAATTTTGATTGATTTCATATCGATTTTCAATAATTTCATTGTTTTTCTAATGTTTTGAAACAGTTATTGATATTTACAAACTAGCGTTAAAAAGTAGTCAAAACAGCTAGATTTTGCATGTAAATCGCTATGTAATTAAAAGTTGTGTAAAAACATAAAATCTTAAATAAAACTTTGTCAAAACTTCTGAAACTAGTTAAAATCCATAAGTTTTGATTGATTTCATATCGATTTTCTATAATATCATTGTTTTTCTAATGTTTTCAACGAGTTATTAATATTTACAAACTAGCGTTAAAAAGTAGTGAAAAAAGCTAGATTTTGCATGTAAATCGCTATGTAATTAAAAGTTGTGTAAAACATAAAATCTTAAATAAAACTTTGTCAAAACTTCGGAAACTAGTTAAAATCAATAAGTTTTGATTGATTTCGTATCGATTTTCAATAATTTCATTGTTTTTTCTAATGTTTTCAAACAGTTATTGGTATTTACAAACTAGCGTTTAAAAGTAGACAAAACAGCTAGATTTTACATGTAAATCGCTATGTAATTAAAAGTTGTGTAAAACATAAAATCTTAAATATAACTTTGTCAAAACTTCTGAAAATAGTTAAAATCAATATGTTTTGATTGATTTCATATCGATTTTTAATAATTTCATTGTTTTTCTAATATTTTCAAACAGTTATTGATATTTACAAACTAGTGTTAAAAAGTAGTCAAAACAGCTAGATTTTGCATGTAAATCGCTATGTTATTAAAAGTTGTGTAAAACATAAAATCTTAAATATAACTTTGTTAAAACTTCTGGAACTAGTTAAAATCAATAAGTTTTGATTGATTTCATATCGATTTTCAATAATTGCCTTGTTTTCTAATGTTTTCAAACAGTTATTGATATTTACAAACTAGCGTTAAAAAGTAGTCAAAACAGCTAGATTTTGCATGTAAATCGCGATGTAATTAAAAGTTGTGTAAAACATAAAATCTTAAATAAACCTTTGTCAAAACTACTGAAACTAGTTAAAATCAATAAGCTTTGATAGATTTCATATCGATTTTAAATAATTTCATTGTTTTTCTAAGGTTTTCAAACAGTTATTGATATTTACACACTAGTGTTAAAAAGTAGTCAAAACAGCTAGATTTTGCATGTAAATCGCTATGTTATTAAAAGTTGTGTAAAACATAAAATCTTAAATATAACTTTGTCAAAACTTCTGAAACTAGTTAAAATCAATAAGTTTTGATTGATTTCATATCGATTTTCAATAATTTCATTGTTTTTCTAATGTTTTGAAACAGTTATTGATATTTACAAACTAGCGTTAAAAAGTAGTCAAAACAGCTAGATTTTGCATGTAAATCGCTATGTAATTAAAAGTTGTGTAAAACATAAAATCTTAAATGTAACTTTGTCAAAACTTCTGAAACTAGTTAAAATCAATAAGTTTTGATTGATTTCATATCGATTTTCAATAATTTCATTGTTTTTCTATTGTTTTGAAACAGTTATTGATATTTACAAACTAGCGTTAAAAAGTAGTCAAAACAGCTAGATTTTGCATGTAAATCGCTATGTAATTAAAAGTTGTGTAAAAACATAAAATCTTAAATAAAACTTTGTCAAAACTTCTGAAACTAGTTAAAATCAATAAGTTTTGATTGATTTCATATCGATTTTCAATAATTTCATTGTTTTTCTAATGTTTTCAACGAGTTATTAATTTTTACAAACTAGCGTTAAAAAGTAGTGAAAAAAGCTAGATTTTGCATGTAAATCGCTATGTAATTAAAAGTTGTGTAAAACATAAAATCTTAAATGTAACTTTGTCAAAACTTCTGAAACTAGTTAAAATCAATAAGTTTTGATTGATTTCATATCGATTTTCAATAATTTCATTGTTTTTCTAATGTTTTCAAACAGTTATTGATGTTTACAAACTAGCGTTGAAAAAGTAGTGAAAAAAGCTAGATTTTGCATGTAAATTGCTCTGTAATTAAAAGTTGTGTAAAACATAAAATCTTAAATATAACTTTGTCAAAACTTCTGAAACTAGTTAAAATCAATAAGTTTTGATTGATTTCATATCGATTTTCAATAATTTCATTGTTTTTCTAATGTTTTGAAACAGTTATTGATATTTACAAACTAGCGTTAAAAAGTAGTCAAAACAGCTCGATTTTGCATGTAAATCGCTATGTAATTAAAAGTTGTGTAAAACATAAAATCTTAAATGTATCTTTGTCAAAACTTCTGAAACTAGTTAAAATCAATAAGTTTTGATTGATTTCATATCGATTTTCAATAATTTATTGTTTTTCTAATGTTTTGAAACAGTTATTGATATTTACAAACTAGCGTTAAAAAGTAGTCAAAACAGCTAGATTTTGCATGTAAATCGCGATGTAATTAAAAGTTGTGTAAAACATAAAATCTTAAATAAAACTTTGTCAAAACTACTGAAACTAGTTAAAATCAATAAGCTTTGATAGATTTCATATCGATTTTCAATAATTTCATTGTTTTTCTAATGTTTTCAAACAGTTATTGATATTTACACACTAGTGTTAAAAAGTAGTCAAAACAGCTAGATTTTGCATGTAAATCGCTATGTTATTAAAAGTTGTGTAAAACATAAAATCTTAAATATAACTTTGTCAAAACTTCTGAAACTAGTTAAAATCAATAAGTTTTGATTCATTTCATATCGATTTTCAATAATTTCATTGTTTTTCTAATGTTTTGAATCAGTTATTGATATTTACAAACTAGCGTTAAACAGTAGTCAAAACAGCTCGATTTTGCATGTAAATCGCTATGTAATTAAAAGTTGTGTAAAACATAAAATCTTAAATGTAACTTTGTCAAAACTTCTGAAACTAGTTAAAATCAATAAGTTTTGATTGATTTCATATCGATTTTCAATAATTTCATTGTTTTTCTAATGTTTTCAACGAGTTATTAATTTTTACAAACTAGCGTTAAAAAGTAGTGAAAAAAGCTAGATTTTGCATGTAAATCGCTATGTAATTAAAAGTTGTGTAAAACATAAAATCTTAAATAAAACTTTGTCAAAACTTCTGAAACTAGTTAAAATCAATAAGTTTTGATTGATTTCATATCGATTTTCAATAATTTCATTGTTTTTTCTAATGTTTTCAAACAGTTATTGGTATTTACAAACTAGCGTTTAAAAGTAGTGAAAACAGCTAGATTTTGCATGTAAATCGCTATGTAATTAAAAGTTGTGTAAAACATAAAATATTAAATATAACTTTGTCAAAACTTCTGAAACTAGTTAAAATCAATAAGTTTTGATTGATTTCATATCGATTTTCAATAATTTCATTGTTTTTCTAATGTTTTCAAACAGTTATTGATGTTTACAAACTAGCGTTGAAAAAGTAGTGAAAAAAGCTAGATTTTGCATGTAAATTGCCCTGTAATTAAAAGTTGTGTAAAACATAAAATCTTAAATATAACTTTGTCAAAACTTCTGAAACTAGTTAAAATCAATAAGTTTTGATTGATTTCATATCGATTTTCAATAATTTCATTGTTTTTCTAATGTTTTCAAACAGTTATTGATATTTACAAACTAGCGTTAAAAAGTAGTCAAAAGAGCTCGATTTTGCATGTAAATCGCTATGTAATTAAAAGTTGTGTAAAACATAAAATGTTAAATGTAACTTTGTCGAAACTTCTGAAACTAGTTAAAATCAATAAGTTTTGATTGATTTCATATCGACTTTCAATAATTTCATTGTTTTTCTAATGTTTTCAAACAGTTATTGATATTTACAAACTAGCGTTAAAAAGTAGTCAAAACAGCTAGATTTTGCATGTAAATCGCTATGTAATTAAAATTGTGTAAAACATAAAATCTTAAATATAACTTTGTCAAAACTTCTGAAACTAGTTAAAATCAATAAGTTTTGATTGATTTCATATCGATTTTCAATAATTTCATTGTTTTTCTAATGTTTTCAAACAGTTATTGATGTTTACAAACTAGCGTTGAAAAAGTAGTGAAAAAAGCTAGATTTTGCATGTAAATTGCTATGTAATTAAAAGTTGTGTAAAACATAAAATCTTAAATATAACTTTGTCAAAACTTCTGACACTAGTTAAAATCAATAAGTTTTGATTGATTTCATATCGATTTTCAATAATTTCATTGTTTTTCTAATGTTTTGAAAGAGTTATTGATATTTACAAACTAGCGTTAAAATGTAGTCAAAACAGCTCGATTTTGCATGTAAATCGCTATGTAATTAAAAGTTGTGTAAAACATAAAATCTTAAATGTAACTTTGTCAAAACTTCTGAAACTAGTTAAAATCAATAAGTTTTGATTGATTTCATATCGATTTTCAATAATTTCATTGTTTTTCTAATGTTTTCAAACAGTTATTGATATTTACAAACTAGCGTTAAAAAGTAGTCAAAACAGCTAGATTTTGCATGTAAATCGCTATGTAATTAAAAGTTGTGTAAAAACATAAAATCTTAAATAAAACTTTGTCAAAACTTCTGAAACTAGTTAAAATCAATAAGTTTTGATTGATTTCATATCGATTTTCAATAATTTCATTGTTTTTCTAATGTTTTCAACGAGTTATTAATTTTTACAAACTAGCGTTAAAAAGTAGTGAAAAAAGCTAGATTTTGCATGTAAATCGCTATGTAATTAAAAGTTGTGTAAAACATAAAATCTTAAATAAAACTTTGTCAAAACTTCTGAAACTAGTTAAAATCAATAAGTTTTGATTGATTTCATATCGATTTTCAATAATTTCATTGTTTTTTCTAATGTTTTCAAACAGTTATTGGTATTTACAAACTAGCGTTTAAAAGTAGTGAAAACAGCTAGATTTTGCATGTAAATCGCTATGTAATTAAAAGTTGTGTAAAACATAAAATCTTAAATATAACTTTGTCAAAACTTCTGAAACTAGTTAAAATCAATAAGTTTTGATTGATTTCATATCGATTTTCAATAATTTCATTGTTTTTCTAATGTTTTCAAACAGTTATTGATGTTTACAAACTAACGTTGAAAAAGTAGTGAAAAAAGCTAGATTTTGCATGTAAATTGCCCTGTAATTAAAAGTTGTGTAAAACATAAAATCTTAAATATAACTTTGTCAAAACTTCTGAAACTAGTTAAAATCAATAAGTTTTGATTGATTTCATATCGATTTTCAATAATTTCATTGTTTTTCTAATGTTTTGAATCAGTTATTGATATTTACAAACTAGCATTAAAAAGTAGTCAAAACAGCTCGATTTTGCATGTAAATCGCTATGTAATTAAAAGTTGTGTAAAATATAAATTCTTAAATGTAACTTTGTCAAAACTTCTGAAACTAGTTAAAATCAATAAGTTTTGATTGATTTCATATCGATTTTCAATAATTTCATTGTTTTTCTAATGTTTTCAAACAGTTATTGATATTTACAAACTAGCGTTAAAAAGTAGTCAAAACAGCTAGAATTTGCATGTAAATCGCTATGTAATTAAAAGTTGTGTAAAAACATAAAATCTTAAATAAAACTTTGTCAAAACTTCTGAAACTAGTTAAAATCAATAAGTTTTGATTGATTTCATATCGATTTTCAATAATTTCATTGTTTTTCTAATGTTTTCAACGAGTTATTAATTTTTACAAACTAGCGTTAAAAAGTAGTGAAAAGAGCTCGATTTT
Source organism: Acanthosepion lycidas (assembly GCA_963932145.1). Taxonomy (NCBI): domain Eukaryota; kingdom Metazoa; phylum Mollusca; class Cephalopoda; order Sepiida; family Sepiidae; genus Acanthosepion; species Acanthosepion lycidas. The sequence continues at coordinate 67,418,454 of OZ010578.1, forward strand.
GCATGTAAATCGCTATGTAATTAAAAGTTGTGTAAAACATAAAATCTTAAATGTAACTTTGTCGAAACTTCTGAAACTAGTTAAAATCAATAAGTTTTGATTGATTTCATATCGACTTTCAATAATTTCATTGTTTTTCTAATGTTTTCAAACAGTTATTGATATTTACAAACTAGCGTTAAAAAGTAGTCAAAACAGCTAGATTTTGCATGTAAATCGCTATGTAATTAAAATTGTGTAAAACATAAAATCTTAAATATAACTTTATCAAAACTTCTGAAACTAGTTAAAATCAATAAGTTTTGATTGATTTCATATCGATTTTCAATAATTTCATTGTTTTTCTAATGTTTTCAAACAGTTATTGATGTTTACAAACTAGCGTTGAAAAAGTAGTGAAAAAAGCTAGATTTTGCATGTAAATTGCTGTGTAATTAAAAGTTGTGTAAAACATAAAATCTTAAATATAACTTTGTCAAAACTTCTGACACTAGTTAAAATCAATAAGTTTTGATTGATTTCATATCGATTTTCAATAATTTCATTGTTTTTCTAATGTTTTGAAACAGTTATTGATATTTACAAACTAGCGTTAAAAAGTAGTCAAAACAGCTCGATTTTGCATGTAAATCGCTATGTAATTAAAAGTTGTGTAAAACATAAAATCTTAAATGTAACTTTGTCAAAACTTCTGAAACTAGTTAAAATCAATAAGTTTTGATTGATTTCATATCGATTTTCAATAATTTCATTGTTTTTCTAATGTTTTCAAACAGTTATTGATATTTACAAACTAGCGTTAAAAAGTAGTCAAAACAGCTAGATTTTGCATGTAAATCGCTATGTAATTAAAAGTTGTGTAAAAACATAAAATCTTAAATAAAACTTTGTCAAAACTTCTGAAACTAGTTAAAATCAATAAGTTTTGATTGATTTCATATCGATTTTCAATAATTTCATTGTTTTTCTAATGTTTTCAACGAGTTATTAATTTTTACAAACTAGCGTTAAAAAGTAGTGAAAAAAGCTAGATTTTGCATGTAATCGCTATGTAATTAAAAGTTGTGTAAAACATAAAATCTTAAATAAAACTTTGTCAAAACTTCGGAAACTAGTTAAAATCAATAAGTTCTGATTGATTTCGTATCGATTTTCAATAATTTCATTGTTTTTTCTAATGTTTTCAAACAGTTATTGGTATTTACAAACTAGCGTTTAAAAGTAGTCAAAACAGCTAGATTTTACATGTAAATCGCTATGTAATTAAAAGTTGTGTAAAACATAAAATCTTAAATATAACTTTGTCAAAACTTCTGAAAATAGTTAAAATCAATAAGTTTTGATTGATTTCATATCGATTTTTAATAATTTCATTGTTTTTCTAATGTTTTCAAACAGTTATTGATATTTACAAACTAGTGTTAAAAAGTAGTCTAAACAGCTAGATTTTGCATGTAAATCGCTATGTTATTAAAAGTTGTGTAAAACATAAAATCTTAAATATAACTTTGTTAAAACTTCTGGAACTAGTTAAAATCAATAAGTTTTGATTGATTTCATATCGATTTTCAATAATTGCCTTGTTTTCTAATGTTTTCAAACAGTTATTGATATTTACAAACTAGCGTTAAAAAGTAGTCAAAACAGCTAGATTTTGCATGTAAATCGCGATGTTATTAAAAGTTGTGTAAAACATAAAATCTTAAATAAACCTTTGTCAAAACTACTGAAACTAGTTAAAATCAATAAGCTTTGATAGATTTCATATCGATTTTCAATAATTTCATTGTTTTTCTAATGTTTTCAAACAGTTATTGATATTTACACACTAGTGTTAAAAAGTAGTCAAAACAGCTAGATTTTGCATGTAAATCGCTATGTTATTAAAAGTTGTGTAAAACATAAAATCTTAAATATAACTTTGTCAAAACTTCTGAAACTAGTTAAAATCAATAAGTTTTGATTGATTTCATATCGATTTTCAATAATTTCATTGTTTTTCTAATGTTTTGAAACAGTTATTGATATTTACAAACTAGCGTTAAAAAGTAGTCAAAACAGCTAGATTTTGCATGTAAATCGCGATGTAATTAAAAGTTGTGTAAAACATAAAATCTTAAATAAAACTTTGTCAAAACTACTGAAACTAGTTAAAATCAATAAGCTTTGATAGATTTCATATCGATTTTCAATAATTTCATTGTTTTTCTAATGTTTTCAAACAGTTATTGATATTTACACACTAGTGTTAAAAAGTAGTCAAAACAGCTAGATTTTGCATGTAAATCGCTATGTTATTAAAAGTTGTGTAAAACATAAAATCTTAAATATAACTTTGTCAAAACTTCTGAAACTAGTTAAAATCAATAAGTTTTGATTGATTTCATATCGATTTTCAATAATTTCATTGTTTTTCTAATGTTTTGAAACAGTTATTGATATTTACAAACTAGCGTTAAAAAGTAGTCAAAACAGCTAGATTTTGCATGTAAATCGCGATGTAATTAAAAGTTGTGTAAAACATAAAATCTTAAATAAAACTTTGTCAAAACTACTGAAACTAGTTAAAATCAATAAGCTTTGATAGATTTCATATCGATTTTCAATAATTTCATTGTTTTTCTAATGTTTTCAAACAGTTATTGATATTTACACACTAGTGTTAAAAAGTAGTCAAAACAGCTAGATTTTGCATGTAAATCGCTATGTTATTAAAAGTTGTGTAAAACATAAAATCTTAAATATAACTTTGTCAAAACTTCTGAAACTAGTTAAAATCAATAAGTTTTGATTGATTTCATATCGATTTTCAATAATTTCATTGTTTTTCTAATGTTTTGAAACAGTTATTGATATTTACAAACTAGCGTTAAAAAGTAGTCAAAACAGCTCGATTTTGCATGTAAATCGCTATGTAATTAAAAGTTGTGTAAAACATAAAATCTTAAATGTAACTTTGTCAAAACTTCTGAAACTAGTTAAAATCAATATGTTTTGATTGATTTCATATCGATTTTCAATAATTTCATTGTTTTTCTAATGTTTTCAAACAGTTATTGATATTTACAAACTAGCGTTAAAAAGTAGTCAAAACAGCTAGATTTTGCATGTAAATCGCTATGTAATTAAAAGTTGTGTAAAAACATAAAATCTTAAATAAAACTTTGTCAAAACTTCTGAAACTAGTTAAAATCAATAAGTTTTGATTGATTTCATATCGATTTTCAATAATTTCATTGTTTTTCTAATGTTTTCAACGAGTTATTAATTTTTACAAACTAGCGTTAAAAAGTAGTGAAAAAAGCTAGATTTTGCATGTAAATCGCTATGTAATTAAAAGTTGTGTAAAACATAAAATCTTAAATAAAACTTTGTCAAAACTTCTGAAACTAGTTAAAATCAATAAGTTTTGATTGATTTCATATCGATTTTCAATAATTTCATTGTTTTTTCTAATGTTTTCAAACAGTTATTGGTATTTACAAACTAGCGTTTAAAAGTAGTGAAAACAGCTAGATTTTGCATGTAAATCGCTATGTAATTAAAAGTTGTGTAAAACATAAAATCTTAATTAAAACTTTGTCAAAACTTCTGAAACTAGTTTAAATCAATAAGTTTTGATTGATTTCATATCGATTTTCAATAATTTCATTGTTTTTCTAATGTTTTCAAACAGTTATTGATATTTACAAACTAGCGTTAAAAAGTAGTCAAAACAGCTAGATTTTGCATGTAAATCGCTATGTAATTAAAAGTTGTGTAAAACATAAAATCTTAAATAAAACTTTGTCAAAACTTCTGAAACTAGTTAAAATCAATAAGTTGTGATTGATTTCATATCGATTTTTAATAATTTCATTGTTTTTCTAATGTTTTCAAAGAGTTATTGATATTTACAAACTAGCGTTTAAAAGTAGTCAAAAGAGCTAGATTTTGCATGTAAATCGCTATGTAATTAAAAGTTGTGTAAAACATAAAATCTTAAATATAACTTTGTCAAAACTTCTGAAACTAGTTAAAATCAATAAGTTTTGATTGATGTCATATCGATTTTCAATAAGTTCATTGTTTTTCTAATGTTTTCAAACAGTTATTGATATTTACAAACTAGCGTTTAAAAGTAGTCAAAACAGCTAGATTTTGCATGTAAATCGCTATGTAATTAAAAGTTGTGTAAAACATAAAATCTTAAATATAACTTTGTCAAAACTTCTGAAACTAGTTAAAATCAATAAGTTTTGATTGATTTCATATCGATTTTTAATAATTTCATTGTTTTTCTAATGTTTTTAAACAGTTATTGATATTTACAAAGTAGCGTTAAAAAGTAGTCAAAACAGCTAGATTTTGGATGTAAATCGCTATGTAATTAAAAGTTGTGTAAAACATAAAATCTTAAATATAACTTTGTCAAAACTTCTGAAACTAGTTAAAATCAATAAGTTTTGATTGATTTCATATCGATTTTCAATAATTTCATTGTTTTTCTAATGTTTTCAAACAGTTATTGATATTTACAAACTAGCGTTAAAATTAGTCAAAACAGCTAGATTTTGCATGTAAATCGCTATGTAATTAAAAGTTGTGTAAAACATAAAATCTTAAATATAACTTTGTCAAAACTTCTGAAACTTGTTAAAATCAATAAGTTTTGATTGATTTCATATCGATTTTCAATAATTTCATTGTTTTTCTAATGTTTTCAAACAGTTATTGATATTTACAAACTAGCGTTGAAAACGTAGTGAAAAAAGGTAGATTTTGCCTGTAAATCGCTATGTAATTAAAAGTTGTGTAAAACATAAAATCTTAAATATAACTTTTTCAAAACTTCTGAAACTAGTTAAAATCAATAAGTTTTGATTGATTTCATATCGATTTTCAATAATTTCATTGTTTTTCTAATGTTTTTAAACAGTTATTGATATTTGTAAACTACCGTTGAAAAAGTAGTGTAAACAGCTTGATTTTGCATGTAAATCGCTGTGTAATGAAAACCTTTGCAAAACATAAAATTTGTGATAAAACTTTTTCAAAACTTATGAAACTAGTTGAAAACAAAAAGATTTGATTGATTTCATATCGATTTTCAATAATTTAATTGTTTTTCTAATGTTTTTAAAAAGTTATGTATATTTGCAAACTAGCGTTGAAAAAGTAGTGAAAACAGCCTAATTTTGCATGTAAATCGCTACGTAATTAAAACCTTTGAGAAACTTAAAATTTGGGTTAAAAATTTGTCAAAACCTAAGAAACTAGTTGAAATCTATAAGTTTTGATTGATTTCATATCGATTTTCAATAATTTCATTGTTTTTCTAATGTTTTCAAAAAGTTATGTATATTTGCACACTAGCGTTGAAAAAGTAGTGAAAACAGCCAGATTTTGCATGTAATTCGCTATGTAATGAAAACCTTTGCAAAACATAAAATTTGTAATAAAACTTTGTCAAAACTTATGAAACTAGTTGAAATCAATAAGTTTTGATTGATTTCATATCTATTTTCAATAATTTAATTGTTTTTCAAATGTTTTCAAAAAGTTATGTATATTTGCACACTAGCGTTGAAAAAGTAGTGAAAACAGCTAGATTTTGCATGTAAATCGCTATATAATGAAAACCTTTGCAAAACATAAAATTTGTAATAATACTTTGTCAAACCTTATGAAAATAGTTGAAAACAATAAGTTTTGATTGATTTCATATCCATTTTCAATAATTTAATTGTTTTTCTAATGTTTTCAAAAAGTTATGTATATTTGCAAACTAGCGTTGAAAAAGTAGTGAAAACAGCTAGATTTTGCATGTAAATCGCTACGTAATGAAAACCATTGAAAAACTTAAAATTTGTAATAAAACTTTGTCAAAACTTATGAAACTAGTTGAAATCAATTAGTTTTGATTGATTTCATATCCATTTTCAATAATTTAATTGTTTTTCTAATGTTTTCAAAAAGTTATGTATATTTGTAAATTAGCGTTGAAAAAGTAGTGAATACAGGTTGATTTTGCATGTAAATCGCTATTTAATGAAAACCTTTGCAAAACATAAAATTTGTAATAAAACTTTGTCGAAACTTATGAAACTAGTTGAAATCAATAAGTTTTGATTGATTTCATATCGATTTTCAATAATTTAATTGTTTTTCTAATGTTTTCAAAAATTATGTATATTTGCAAACTAGCGTAAAAAAGTAGTGAAAACAGCTAGATTTTGCATGTAATTCGCTATGTAATGAAAACCTGTGCAAAACATAAAATTTGTAATAAAACTTTGTCAAAACTTGTGAAACTAGTTGAAATCAATATGTTTTGATTGATTTCATATCCATTTTCAATAATTTAATTGTTTTTCTAATGTTTTCAAAAATTATGTATATTTGCAAACTAGCGTTGAAAAAGTCGTGAAAAAAGCTTGATTTTGCATGTAAATCGCTATGTAATGAAAACCTTTGCAAAACAAAAATTTCTAATAAATCTTTTTTTCAATAATTTAATTGTTTTTCTAACGTTTTCAAAAAGTTATGTATATTTGAAAACTAGCGTTGAAAAATAGTGAAAACAGGTAGATTTTGTACGTAAATCGCTATGTAATTGAAACCTTTAAAAAACATAAAATTTGTAATAAAACGTTGTCAAAATTATGAAACAACTTGAAAACCATAATTTTCGATTGATTTCATATCGATTTTCAATAATTTAATTGTTTTTCTAATGTTTTCAAAAAGTTATTTATATTTGTAAACTAGCGTTGAAAAAGTAGTGAAAACAGCAAGATTTTTCATGTAAATCCTTATGTAATGAAATCCTATGCAAAACATAAAATTTGTAATGAAACTTTGTCAAAAAATATGAAACTATTTGAAATCAATAAGTTATGATTGATTTCATATCGATTTGCAATAATTTAATTGTTTTTCTAATGTTTTCAAAAAGTTATTTATATTTGTAAACTAGCGTTGAAAAAGTAGTGAAAACACCAAGATTTTGCATTTAAATCGCTATGTAATGAAAACCTTTGCAAAACATAAAATTTGTAATAAAGCTTTGTCAAAAGCTATGAAACTAGTTGAAAACAATAAATTTTGATTGATTTCATATCGATTTTCAATAATTTCATTGTTTTTCTAATGTTTTCAAAAAGTTATGTATATTTGCAAACTAGCGTTGAAAAAGTAGTGAAAACAGCCTAATTTTGCATGTAAATCGCTACGTAATTAAAACCTTTGAAAAACTTAAAATTTGGGTTAAATCTTTGTCAAAACCTATGAAACTAGTTGAAATCAATAAGGTTTGATTGATTTCATATCCATTTTCAATAATTTAATTGTTTTTCTAATTTTTTCAAAAAGTTATTTATATTTGCAAACTAGCGTTGAAAAAGTAGTGAAAACAGCTAGATTTTGCATGTAAATCGCTACGTAATTAAAACCATTGAAAAACTTAAAATTTGAAATGAAACTTTGTCAAAGTTATGTAACTAGTTGAAAACAATAAATTTTGATTGACTTCATATCGATTTTCAATAATTTCATTGTTTTTCTAATGTTTTCAAAAAGTTTTGTATATTTGCAAACTGGCGTTGAAAAAGTAGTGAAAACAGGTAGAATTTGCATGTAAATCGCTGTGTATTAAACCTTTGAAAAACTTAAAATTTATGATAAATCTTTATCAAAATTTATGAAACTAGTTAAAAACAATAAGTTTTGATTGATTTCATACCGATTTTCAATAATATATTTGTTTTTCTAACGTTTTCAAAAAGTTACGTATTGTTTTCAACTAGTTTCATAAGTTTTGTCAAAGTTTTATTACAAATTTTATGTTTTGCAAAGATTGTAATTACATAGCGATTTACGTACAAAATCTGCATGCATTCACTATTTTTCAACGCTAGTTTACAAATAGAAATAACTTTTTGAAAACATTAGAAAAACAATTAAATTATTGAAAATCGATATGAAATCAATCATAACTTATTGATTTCAACTAGTTTCATAACTTTTGACAAAGTTTTATTACAAATTTTGTTTTGCAAAGGTTTTCATTACATAGCTATTTACATGCAAAATCAAGCTGTTTTCAGTACTTTTTCAACGCTAGTTTACTAATATACATAACTTTTTGAAAACATTAAAAAAACAATTAAATTATTGAAAATCGATATGAAATCAATCAAAAATTATTGTTTTCAACTAGTTTCATAAGTTTTGACAAAGTTTTAATACAAATTTTATGTTTTGCAAAGGTTTTCATTACATAGCGATTTTCAGGGAAAATCTAGCTGTTTTCACTATTTTTTCAACGATAGTTTACAAATATAAATAACTTTTTGAAAACATTAGAAAAACAATTAAATTATTGAAAATCGATATGAAATCAATCAAAGCTTATTGATTTCAACTAGTTTCATAAGTTTTGACAAAGTTTTATTACAAATTTTATGTTTTGCAAAGGTTTTCATTACATAGCGATTTACAATGTAAAATCTAGCTGTTTACACTACTTTTTCAACGCTAGTTTGCAAATATATATAACTGTCTGAAAACATTAGAAAAACAATTAAGTTATTGAAAATCGATATGAAATCAATCAAAAATTATTGTTTTCAAATAGTTTCATAAGTTTTGACAAAGTTTTATTACAAATTTTATATTTTGCAAAGGTTTTCATTACACAGCGATTTATATACAAAATCTAGCTGTTTTCACTACTTTTTTAACGCTTGTTTACAAATATACATAACTTTTTGAAAACATTACAAAAACAATTAAATTATTGAAAATCGATATGAAATCAATCAAAACTTATTGTTTTCAACTAGTTTCATAAGTTTTGACCAAGGGTTATTATAAGTTTTATGTTTTGCAAAGGTTTTCATTACATAGCGATTTACATGCAAAATCTAGCTGTTTTCACTACTTATTCAGCTCTAGTATACAGATATAAATAACTTAATGAAAACATTAGAAAAACATGTAAATTATTGAAAATCGATATGAAATCAATCAAAACTTATTGTTTTCAACTAGTTTCATAAGTTTTGACAATTTTTATTACAAATATTATGTTTTTCAAAGGTTTTAATTACATAGCGATTTACATGCAAAATCTACCTGTTTTCACTACTTTTTCAACACTAGTATACGAATATACATAACTTTTTGAAAACATTAGAAAAACAATTAAATTATTGAAAATCGATATGAAATCAATCAAAACTTATTGATTTCAACTATTTTCATATGTTTTAACAAAGTTTTATTATAAATTTTATGTTTTGCAAAGGTTTTCATTACATAGCGATTTACATAAAAAATCGGGCTGTTTTCACTACTTTTTCAACGCTAGTTTAGAAATATAAATAACTGTTTGAAAACATTAGAGAAACAATTAAATCATTGAAAATCGATATGAAATCAATCAAAACTTTTTGATTTCAACTAGTTTCATAAGTTTTGACAAAGTTTTATTACAAATTTTATGTTTTGCAAAGGTTTTCATTGCATAGCGATTTAAATGCAAAATCTAGCAGTTTTGAGTACTTTTTCAACGCTAGTTTACAAATATAAATAACTTTTTGAAAACATTAGAAAAACAAATAAATTATTGAAAATCGATATGAAATCAATCAAAACTTTTTGATTTCAACTAGTTTCATAAGTTTTGACAATGTTTTATTACAAATTTTATGTTTTTCTAACTGTTTGATTACATAGCGATTTACATGCAAAATCTAGCTGTTTTCACTACTTTTTCAACGCTAGTTTGAAACATGTAAATAACTTTTTGAAAACATTAGAAAAATATTTAAATTATTGAAAATCGATATGAAATCAATCAAAACTTATCGATTTTAACTAGTTTCTTAAGTTTTGACAAAGTTTTATTGCAAATTTTATGTTTTGCAAACTTTTTAATTACATAGCGATTTACATGCAAAATCTAACTGCTTTGACTACTTTTTCAACGCTAGTTTGAAAATATAAATAACTGTTTGAAAACATTAGAAAAACTATTGAATTATTGAAAATCGATATGAAATCAATCAAAATGTATTGATTTTAAGTAGTTTCAGAAGTTTTGACAAAGTGATATTACATAATTTATGTTTTACAAATGTTTTAATTACATAGCGATTTACATGCAAAATCTTGCTGTTTTGACTACTTTCTCAACGCTAGTTTGAAAATATGCATAAATTTTTGAAAACATTAGAAAGTCATGGAAATTATTGAAAATCGATATGCAATCAATCAAAATGTATTGATTTTAACTAGTTTCATAACATGTGACAATGTTATACGACAAATTTTATGTTTTACAATGGTTTGAATTACATAATGATTTACATGCAACATCTAGCTGTTTTCATTACTTTTTCAACGCTAGTTTGAAAATATAAATAACTCTTAGAAAACCTTCGAAAAACATTCAAATTATTAAAAATCGATATGAAATTAATCAAAACATATTGATTTTAGTAGTTTCATACGTTTTGACAAAGTTATATTAAAAATTTTGTTTTACAAATGTTTTAATTACATAGCCATTTACATGCAAAATCTCTCTGTTTTGACTACTTTTTCAACGCTAGCTTGAAAATATAAACATCTCTTTGAAAACATTAGAAAGTCAATGAAATTACTGAAAATCGATATGCTATCAATCAAATATATTGATTTTAATAAGTTTCATAAGTTTTGACGAAGGTATATTACAAATTTTATGTTTTACAAAGGTTTCAATTACATAGTGATTTACATGCAAAATCTTGCTGTTTGACTACTTTTTCACCGTTAAACACGCTAGCTTGAAAATATAAACAACTCTTTGAAAACATTAGAAACTCAATGAAATTATTGAAAATCGATATGCAATCAATCAAATATATTGATTTTTATTAGTTTCATAAGTTTTGACGAAGGTATATTACTTGGTACCTCCACTTTTTCGCGGGAAAACTGCATAGCGTAATAAACAAATGCCACAAACTTAACGAAAATAAATTTTTATCGTCAAAACACTTATGTTATTATTAAGATGAAAGACCAAAGTATATTTTAATTATTTTTTCATATTTTTTCATATTTTTTAACACGTTTGAAATTTTGTTATATTTTTCTTTTTTTTACGTCATCGCGGTGCTGTTAAAATAACATTGTTTTTTTTTGCGCTTTTTTTCCGTTGAAAATCCATTGATTTGGAAATTCTTTTAAAATTAAACTATTTGTCCGATTTTAATGACATTTTCTGGACTTATTCACAAATGAATGAAATTATTTTTGAAATATTTCTTTTTAGTAAATTTTAGTAAAAAGTATTTTTTTTTTAATATGTTACACCCCACTTACTTATTGTCCCGAAATTTCGTTAAATCCTTTTTATTTCCTTAAAATTTTTTTTGTTTAAAGTAAGACTCATTGGAGATGGTAAATCACCTACTTTTTTTTTCAAATTTGTTCCAACTCACGGAAAATGAGCTCTGAATAGAAAAATAATGAATCCAATAAAACTATGATATTACTTAATTAGAAAAGCTTTTAATTGCTTTTTATAAATAAGTAATATTAAGGTCATTATTGCCTGAAGAAATAAATTTTTTCTGATGAATAATTAAATTTTACAAGAATTTTTTATTTGTTTTACATTTTGATTATAATAATTTATAATAGTTTAAAAATCGTGCAAAACTCTGTATTAGCCTATTTCCTTGTGATAATTAGTAATTAAGTAGAAACAAAATTTACGAGTTCAAAATTGCAAAGTTTAATAAATTTAGTGATTCCGCTTTTTTTTCAAATAATTTTTTATGTTGTATTTTTCTACTTAATACATTCCTTATTTCCATGTACGGTAGACTGAAATAGCCATTATTATAAAAAGAGTTTTGTCCCTTTATTCTAATAAATAAACATAACAGAAAAACTAAAAATAAAAGGGTTCACTCAGATTTTCTAGTAATTTTCATTTATGGTCATCCGTAGTAGCTGTCATCACTTGTCAAATCAACACATGGATCAAGTATTGGATCAAAATTACGGTACCAATCGTTAATAATTCGTTGTATATTTCTTTTTTATGCTATAATTAAGTAATATTTTTTTTAAATCAGATTAATTTAAATTAATTTCTAATTTTACTAAAATGACGTGTCAGAAATCTTTTTAAATATTTTTAAAATCGATAAATTTGTGTTTGTTTACAAATTTCTTAAAATTAAGAAAATGGCGGGTTTTAAGAAAATTTAAAAATTTGAAATTAAATTTGACATTCCAATGTATATACTTTCTATCTGAAATATACCAGAATTGTTTACTTAATGGAAATAATAAATTTAATGATTCAACTTTCAAGTAAAGCTAAAATGAAATCTTCAACCATATTTTTTCATTTTAAAAAATGCATTTTAAACTTAGGTATCGATAATTTATGCCGAAAAAGTGGAGGTACCTCTATTACAAATTTTATGTTTTACAAAGGTTTCAATTACATAGTTATTTACATGCAATATCTTGCTGTTTTGACTACTACGCTAAAACTTTTGGTACGATATGGTAACGATTAAATCACATTGATTTTAACATATGTCAACCCTTCTTACAAAGTTTTATTTTGAATTATACGTTTTACAATGATTTCACAAGTATTAATTTTTTAATGTAAAAGCAATCTGTTTTGGCTACTTTTTGAACGTTCACCGTCCTCGTACGACCGGTGTTTGACCATCTTCTGCTGTTGTCTGCGGACTATTCTGTTTTTTTCAACTGTTATTTCGTCAAATTCCTTTCGATTTGATCTTCCGTTTTTTATTACTGACTTTTTTGTGAAAAGTTTTATTCTTTGTTTTCTTTTCCCCTCATTTTGTTTTTACCCTCATTTCTGTTTCTTTAAATTTGTTTTTGAATTTCTTTTTCTTTTTCAGTAATCCCCCAGTTAAATTATACGTCCTATTCTACGTCGTCATTTCTTTGTTCACATTTTATTTATACGTGTTATTTGTTCTTTGTCGTTCCTTATTTAATATTTGTTAAATATTCTGTGGTCTCTCTTTTAATTTTTGGTTTGTTAATTGTACATTTTCGTTGTATTTGCTGTGTTATCGTTTGTCGGACTGACAAGAATTTTCTGGTAGCCGTCATATTATTTTGTAAACTTGTTTTTTACTTTTCGTTCCGTACTTTCTGTTGTTTTATTTTTATAAATAGATGTCTTTTCTTTATTTTCTGTTTTAATTTGTCTTTTTCTCGTTCGCGTACTCGTTGTCTGTAATTTGTAGCTGCTAATTTTTTATTTTTACCGTTCATTGTCATTTTTGTACGTAATCATTTTTTACCCATTTTTTTGTTTGTTTATCTGTTTGATTACATATAAAATTTTCTTTTTTGTTCTTCTTTTGTAAAATTACATATTTTGTTATTGTGAACAGAATTTAAAAAAATATATCTTGTCTGAAAAGAGAATATGAGTAGAACTGCTTGAAAAAACTTATTTGTCACAAATAAAAAGAATATGACGCTCCTGACAAAAATTCCGAAAAACAGATATAGATGCAGAATACCCCACGAAATTTATTCCAAATTCTTCTCAAAATGTAAAAGTAAAAAGTAGTCCTGGAAAAAGTATGGTGGCCGCTAATGGCGAAAATTCTACAAGTGAAGCCACTTTACAAGAAGAAGTTATGGTGGTGCTAATGATGAAAATTCTACAACAGAAACCAGTTTACAAAAAGAAGGTATGGTAGCCCAAGTTGGCAAAAATTCTGAAACCGATAAAGTTTCACAAGACGGAAGTATGGTAGCTGATAACGGCCAAAGTTCCATAAATAAACAAGACGAAAATATGGTGGCTGAATGTAAACGAAACTCTGAAAATAAGAATCCCAAGAATAATGACGCGGCCGGAGAGACACCCTCATGCTGGAAGTCCCCGCCTAAATGTAAGATCAACATGACGGAGTTCCTGGGGAAAGCCAAGAGCTACGCACATCTGGTGACAGCATATAGACTCTTGTCCAATCCCGTACCGATGAAAAAAGAATTATGTCAGTCTTTGTGGTGGACAAGCGTTCCCGCAAGATTTGACGCTCCACAAAAGAGAGTCATTAATGCTTTGACTTCTCTTGGCATCAAACATCAGGAGGTCATTAAAGGGAAAGGATTCTTCATGTGGGACTTACTGTTGTCCACGCCTGCCGATTGTGAGGAAACTTCAACGCGTGACCTCATAACAAAAAACCTCATATTGCGGACCGAGTATGACGGCAGGCAGAGGACCAACGTTTCAGTATACGAGGTTCCTCCTCAGATTGTCGGGAGCATTTGGCCGCTTATCTGTGCCAGTTTGGACAGATACTCAGTGCTTCCTTAGACGATCTGAACGGTGGGGTGGAGTTTTGAGTTGATGATCACTCAAAAAGCCTTCCTCTCCATCCCCAACGGCCTGGATTTAGAGGGCTAGAAGATGCCAATAATAGTTACGGGTCGAAAACCGGCATGTTAGAAGTGTGGAAAGATTGGTCACCTTTCCTCTTCCTGCACAGAGAAGAAGGCCTCTGATGTTCTGGCCCCCAGCTAAACAAATCCCCCTTTGGTCGAGTCTGTTCAATCCGTCTCGACTGTAGTGGGCATATTTGCGACCAGGACCGGTGTGGAAAATCCCCCGGTTGGGTCTAAATCTCAGCCCTCATTACTCGAAAAGACTTTGCCCGCAGCTAGTGCGGTTAGGGAGAAGGAAGAGGGGGAATGGCAGGCCGTGGGTAAGGCGAAAGGGAAGACCCAGGCAGCGGGACCTCGTCCTACACCCAAAACAGCAAATGACACATACAGCCCCACTAAATAAACCAGTGCTAAGGGCGACTCTCCGGTCAGCTATTCGGCGAAACTGCGGCAGAATATGATTAGATATGAGCCGTCCTATGAAAAAAAGGAAAAGTTACTACTTCTCCAGGAATCTTTAAAAACAAAAAGACATAACACAGAAAAGAAAACTGGCATCTCTTTTTCGGCACCGTCTTCTCCTGTCACAAAACAGCAGCCTATGGTCCCTCCTCCAAGTCTCAAGTCCTTAAGCAATGTTCAACCACACTTGACAACACTGAAGAAGGCAACCAAATCATCATCTCCCATCCCTTCCCCATATCTTTCCCCTAAGAAAACACCCATCAATTCCCCCCATAAACCTGATAAACAAAAAAGACAACGTAGTCCATAGTCCATCGCAATAGTGGACAAAAAGATAAAACCAAAACCCATTTTCAATACAGGGGAAGACGTGTGCCGAATCTCGAAAGATGTTGAAGAAAAGACTTTAATCCACGCCAACAAAGTGAAAAATATAAAACCTCTTTTAAAATTCCGAAAAATACACAACTTAGACGTAGAGGACCCTAGAAATTTTCCTAAAGCAAAGAGGGTCCTCACCTTTGTTTGGTCAGGAGTTGCTGGAAAGCCGATATGGGCGATGATGGCGGAATGTAATGAAACATTTGGAATGTTCCCGCCCATGGCTTGTTTCGACGACGAGGCTGTGAAGAATCTACAACAATATTGTTCAGGGAGGTTCCCAGTTTTTGTTCACCCCTCCCTGTATAGAGCGTTAAAATTAACCTTCCCCCTGGACATTGGCGGCTTGTCTCCTGGTGGTTCCATCAATAGTGAGATGGGTACTGGCTCATTTTGAGAGGCCGTCGGTGTCCTGACCCCGGCCATATTCAATGCAGGAGAGCAACCCTAATCGGTTTTCATCATGGCTCTCTGGTTAGCAAGTGTGAATGCCCGAGGCCTGAGGACGAGGCTCTCTTGCGACCTTCAGCGTCTTGGAGTGAATATTTGTTGTGTAGAAGAGACCCGATTTTCCACTCACGACTATGAGAACATACTGTCTAGCGGGTTCTCCCTCTATTCAGCCTGTTTTGATGGCCGTACGAGAGGTGTCTCTTGGCTGGTAAGGAAGTATTTGAAGGCTGTGTGTGTCCTTGTCTTCGCGGATCCAGCGGGCAGAATTTGCGTGCTGGATGTTACCATAAAGGATAAGGCTCTTCGTCTCAGTGGAGTTTATGCGCCAATGCCCATTCTGAGCGGCCTGCTTTGTTTCGGCGGATCGAGACGTTTTTGACGACTTAACGGCGGATAGTTTTAGTGGATGATTGGAATGCCGTCCTTGATCCCGATATAAGATCGTATAGGGCCAATTTCAGGTACTAACAGTTTCGGGACTTTGTCTAAGGTTTTGTAGTGTAGACTTGGATTAATAGTGGCGGCTAGGCTAGTTATGTAGACCGAGTCTTAGTTAGGAGAGTCGATGTAGGTCTCTTAGGGTGTCCAAGTTTCCATGTGATAGCTTATACGGATCATAGGCTTGTCCGGGTCCCTGTAAACTTAGATAAACCTAAGGTTAGGATGGCTATATACTGGAAATTAAACTCATCATTATTTGGTGAGAAAGATTTCCGGGACCAGCTGCTACTAATGATACAGAGGGAACTGACGGGAGCGGTTGTGGGAAATGCCTAGTGTGATAATTTAAAATCCAAATGTAGAACGTTTGCTGCTGATTATCGTCGTCGGCTCAATCTACATAGATTAGCGGCGCAAACGGCTTTAGTGCAGAAGGTTGATCGGGCGGTCAAATACCGTGTTAGTGGGGACATAGCATTAGCTAAGCAGAGATGGCCTCCTTGCTTATCAAGAAGGATCACGCTCATATAGTTAGGGCTAGGTTAAAACGAATGTCCTCTGAGGCAACGAATATGGCCGCTGAATTTGCGCGCAGAGAAAGCTCGGAATGCATTCACGGAGAAATATCGCATGCGTCACATTGCTGTATAATCGGACCGTGATTACAAACGAGGGCGCCTTCTGGAAGGAAGACGCACGTAAGAACTTCCCATCCCTGAGAAGTGTGCACTCGTGCGAGGAGGAGGCACGCCGTTTACCTCGAGCCGAATGCGCCTTCAATCGCGAATCTCGTGTTGCTGTGAAGCGACTCTTAAGGGCGTCGGATGGCCTCTCCAACGTCCAGGCGTTGTCTCGTAGGGCATTATATCAAGTATTAGTCAGGGGGCCCGTTCATGATAATCTGATTGACGATCTCGGTCTTACGAAGCAGGATCCTTGCTAAATATGGCCTTAACGAGGAGGCATCACTCACCTAGCTGGTGATTCGTGGGTCGCCAAAAGATTTTGTTCAGCTGGCTGCCGTCGCTGTGTTTAAGAGGTCGAGACCGTGTGTCACGCCTTCTTTCAGTGCAGCCTGGTAGTGCCGTTGTGCAAGTTTGTTGAAGGTTTCATGATCCGCATGCTGCGGGGAAGTTTTGTCTTTGAAGCCTCCTCCGTTTGTAGCAATGTGGCACCGCCGATGACGAAGGCTGAACAATGCGTGTTCCACTGCTTGCTAGGAGTTATGAGAGTCGTAATTTGGACGACGCGACAGAAGGGATTCTATGGAGGCGAGAAGTTCAACTGATCTTGTACTTTAAGCATCAGATTAAATTCAAGATTAGGACGGAAAGGCAGAAGCTCTCTTCATCTTCTTTCGTGTGAAAGGGGCTGACATTGAGTGGCATTTATTCAGTTAACATAGCTAGGGTATGTATGATGATTGGTCCCTTTTATTTCTGTCCCTATTTTTCTTAAAGTTTAATTACCCATCCCCTCACTCTTTAAGTGGTCAGTGATGTCAGTTCTCCGGTGCATGCGTGCGCCTTTCGATTCGTGTGAGTGTTTTCTTAATTGTTGTTGTGTTTGAATGAGTGTGTGTTAGTGTGTGTGCGTGGGATGAATGATTGTTTATACTATTATAGTCCCGCATTGATTTCGGCCAGAGAACTGGTATTTCGGCCATATTTATTGATTGTTGGTGGTTATTACTAATAATATTTCCTTTAGTTTCTTGTAAATAGATTTCTGATCATATTATAAATACTCATTGGGGTTAATTTTTAGAATTATTGTTTTATTCCCCTCCCCACACAGACATTGATTTGTATATATGGGGATTAGTTAGTTGTTTCATAGAGACGATGAGGTATTATGGTGTTTGTAGTTTGAAAGGTACGTATGAATGTGTTGTTTCGGTGTAAGGAATATTATTCGTACGATTGGGTCAGTGTTTGCTGCTAGCTAAGTTATAATTAACACAAACGTAGACCGTCCTCTCCCCATTCCCCTATTCCGACCTGGTGCCACATTTCTGTTTAAATACAGAAGAAATATCATAGTTATTTACATGAAAAAGCAAACTGTTTTGACTACTTTTCCAACGTTAAAAACGCTAGTTCAAAATTTAATTAACCCTTTAAAAACATTAGAACGTCAATGAAATCATTGAAAATTGATATGCAATCGATCAAAATGTATTGATTTAGTTATAGTTTCATAAGTTTTGACAAAGTTATATTACAAATTGTATGTTTTACAAAGGTTTGAATTACATAGTGATTTACAAGCAACATCAAGCTGTTTAGACTACATTTTCGACGTTAAACACGCTAGCTTCAAAATATAAGTAACTCTTTGGAAACATTAGAAAGTCAATGAAATTATTGAAAATCGATATGCAATCGATCAAAATCTATTGATTTTAACAAGTTTCATAAGTTTTGACAAAGTTATATTACAAATTTCATGTTTTAGCAGTATTGAATTACATAGTGATTTACATGCAATATAAAGCTGTTTTCATTAATTTTTCAGCGTTAAACACGCTAGCTTTAAAATATAAATAAGTCTTTGGAAACATTAGAAAGTCAACGAAATTATTGAAAATCGATATGGAATCGATCAAAATGTATTGATTTTAACTAGTTTCATTAGTTTTGACAAAGTTACATTAAAATTTTATGTTCTACAAAGGTTTGTAATACATAGTGATTTACTTGAAAATGCAATCTGTTTTGACTATTTTTTAACGTTAAACACACTAGCCTCAAAATATAAATAACTCTTTGGAAACATGAGAAAGTCAATTAAATTTTTGAAAATCGATATGCAATCGATCAAAATGTATTGATTTTAAATAGTTTCATAAGTTTTGACAAAGTTATATTAGGAATTTTATCTTTTACAAATATTTGAATTACATAGAGATTTACATGCATAATCAAGCTGTTTTGATTACTTTTTCAACGTTAAACACGCTAGGTTCGAAATATAAATAACTCTTTGGAAACATTAGAAAGTCAATGAAATTATTGAAAATCGATATGCAAACGATCAAAATGCATTGATTTTAAATGGTTTCATAATTTTTGCCAATGATATATTAGAAATTTCATGTTTTACAAAGGTTTGAATTACATATTGATTTACATGCAAATTCAAGTTGTTTTGACTCTCTTCGTTAAACACGCTAGCTTCAAAATATAAATAACTCTTTAGAAACATGAGAATATCAATGAAATTATTAAAAATCGATATGCAATCAATCAAAACATATTGATTTTACCTATTTTCATAAGTTTTGACTAGGTTAATTTAAAAAATTTATGTTTTACAACCATTTGAATTACATAGTGATTTACACGCAAAATCCAGCTGTTTTGACTACTTTTTCAACGTCAAACACGCTAGCTACAAAGTATAAATAACACTTTGGAAACATTAGGAAGTCATTAAAATTATTGAAAATCGATATGCAATCGATCAAAATGTATTAATTTTAACAAGTTTTATAAGTTTTGACAAAGTTATATGACAAATATTATATTTTACAAAGATTTGAATTACATAGTGCTTTACATGCAAAATCAAGCTGTTTTGACTACTTTTTCAACGAGGGGTCCGCTACAAATTTCTGATACCTCGATGTGATCTGACTAGTCTCGACAATATGGCGACACAATACAATCTATGCATATTTAACGTTGAGCGACCAGCAGACCTGCAACACCATTTTCTACGAACTCTTTTCTCTCTTCTTCTGGACTGAAATATATAAAGTGTGAACTAAACCACTAAAAACGGCTCACCGTCCTATATTTTCAAACAACATTGGTGATTCCGACATGGTAGCAACACTCATGTTTCACTGGAATAAACGTACAATTTTCTCTGGGCGACTCACTGCTCCATTATATACGATGCGACATCACTGAGGATTTGCATGCACGTAATTCGTCCCTACTAATATTGAAAATTCCGCTCTCTTTCAATATATGCTCCTTGTCATAGGATTTAGCATCTTGTTCCATCCTGAAGCTCAAAATGCGCGCGCATACATTTTTCCTACACCACGTGGCGACATTTTCAAGCCATTACTTGCTTCTCATTCTTCAAGGTTTATTTTTTGGGACGACTTACAGTTTCGAAAAACATTGCAACGATTGCACCCTGACGACAACACAAGCACATTTCGTCGAATGACGCATCTCAACCACACTTCTGACACATTTTCTTTTCAGCTCACACGGACAATAATCAAAACTTTCATGAACCTTTTCCTTATATATTAAAAGTTGTCATTTCTTTACAACTTTTAATCTGGTGGGAGATATTGTCGGAGTTAGCTCCTCCTTGGCTCCTTAAACCGGAAGAAAACAGTTTATTTCGACTTTGACCTTTCGGTTGTGCTCCCTACACTCTGTTAACCCCACGTAGAGATTAGCAAGTTGTCTTTTCAGTTTAGTTATATTACGAACCTAATCGTAATATACTTCTAGGCATTTTTAGGCCTTGGGTTTCTTTTAGCTAAGCTCTACTCATTTTTATAGATAGACTTTACTGTATTAGCCTACCCGATTCTCTTGCTAGTCTCCCTTACCACAAGACAGTGACTTCTCGCTACATTTAAGGTCGGCGACTAAAACGGTCGGATCGCAGGGACGTCGACCCGGGCTGCGTATTAAGTTACGCTCCCATTTTTTTGGTCTGCCAACTTGACGATAGTTGGAAACTTTCCTTATCTCTCTACTTCGCTTCTTGCTTTTGGCTCCTTGCCAATTCTCGTAATTCCGTGCCTACTGGTTGCCTGCACGTCGTCCTTAAACTTTTCCTTCCAATACGTTTGTAATTATTTCGGGAGGTTACTAATATCGGACTCGACCAGCAGACACGTAACACCTGCACTGGTCCTGTGACATGCCCGAACAACATCGCAACGCCAATACATCTTTCCTTCCCAGCACGTCAAGTTGTCATCCCGGCAACAACCAACATCAACTTCAACTGCAACTACCAACTGCAACGACCTACAGCGATCATTTGCATGACCAGCAACGACACCTGTAACAACCAACCTTGACTATCAATGCCTGCACCGGAACTTCTGCATCTCTACCGCAGAATTTCTTTTCTAGAGTAAATTAGCTTATATCTTATATATGCTCGTTCTGTCGTCTATGTTGTTTCACCTTGTCAGATTTAATGACTTCGAAAATGTTAGCGGGCCTCTCGTGACCTCATCACCCTCTTGTGATAAAGGGGGCCGCACGAGGGGTCCGCTACACATTTGAAAATCAATAAGTTTGAAACTTTTGTGAAACGTGTAATTCATAATAAACCTTTGACATGTTCACATATGTTAAAATCAATATGTTTTGATCGTCACCATATCGATATTCAATAATTTGATTGTTTTACTAATGTTTACAAATAGCAATTTGATTTTTCAATCAACCGTGTTTAACGTTGAAAAATAGCCAAAACAGCTTGCTTTTACATGTAATTCTCAATACATTTTAAACATTGGTAAAACGTATAATTCATATTAAACCGTTATGAGAAGTGTTGACACATCTTAAAATCAATATGATATGATCGTTATCATATCGCTTTTCAATAATTTGATTGTTTTACTAATGTTCATAAATGGCAATTTAAATTTTCAGTCAAGCGATTTAAACGTTGAAAAAGTAGTCAAAACAGCTTGCTTTTACATGTAAACCTGAATACATTTTAAACTTCGGTAAAACGTATAATTCATAATAAACCTTTGTCAGAAGTGTTGATATATGTTAAAATCAATATGTTTTGATCGTCACCATATCGATATTCAATAATATGATTGTTTTTCTAATGTATATAAATAGCAATCAATACATTTTGATAGATTAAATATCATTTCATTGAATTTCTAATTGCATATCGATGTTTAATAATTTCATTGATATTCTCATGTTTCTAAAGAGTTATTTATGAAGCTAGGGTGTTTAACGTTGAAAAAGTAGTCAAAACCGATTGATTTTGCATTTAAATGGATATAAAATGCATTGTAATATAACTTTGTCAAAACTTGTGAAACTAGTTTAAATCAATAGATTTTGATCGATTTTCAATAATTTCCTTGAATTTCTAATGTTTCCATAGAGTTATTTATTCAAACATTCAAAAAATTGTAATTCAAAACATTGTAAAACATAAAATTTGTAATATAACTTTGTCAAAACTAATGAAACTAGTAAAAATCGATAGATAATTTCATTGATATTCTAATGTTTGCAAAGAGTTATTTATATATTGAAGCTAGCGTGTTTAACGTTGAAAAAGTAGTCAAAACAGCTGTATTTTGCATGTAAATCGCGATGTATTAAAAACCGATGTAAAGCATAAAATTTGAGATATAACTTTGTCGAAATATATAAAACTAGTTTAAATCAATACATTTTGATCGATTGCATATCGATTTTCAATACTTTACTTGACATTCTAATGTTTCTAAAGAGATAATTTAATTTTGAATCTAGCGTGTTTAACGTTGAAAAAGTAGACAAAACATCTTGATTTTGCATGTAAATCACTATGTAATTAAAACTTTGTAAAACATAAAATTTGAAATATAACTTTGTCAAAAATTATGAAACTACATTCTGAGCGATTGCATATTGATTTTCAATAATTTCATTAACTCTCTAATGTTTCCAAACAGTTATTCATATTCGTATTGTTCAGCCCTCGTCATCGGCGGTGCCACATTGCTACAAACGGAAGAGGCCTCAAGGACAAACTTTCCCTGCAGCATGCGGACCATGAGGCCTTCAACAAACTTGCACAACGGCACTACCAGGCTGCACTGAAAGAAGGCGTGACACAGGGTCTCGACGTCTCAAACACAGCGACGGCAGTTTGGAGAATATTCCAAGCCAGCTGAACAAAATCTTCTGGCGACCCAGAGAGGCCCACGAATCACCAGCCAGGTGAGTGATGCCTCATCGTTATTGAGACATTTCAACCCGGGCGCTTAAGGCCATATTGAGCGAGCCTCCTGCTTCGCAAGACCGAGATCGTCAATCAGATTATCATGAACGGACCCCCTGCCAAAAATTTGATATAATGTCCTACGAGACAACGCCTGGACGTTAGAGAGGCTATCCGACGCCCTTAAGAATTGCTTCACAGCAACACGAGATTCGCGATAGAAGGAGCATTCGTCTCGAGGTAAACGGCGGGCCGCCTCCTCGCAAGAATGCACACTTCTCAGGGATGGGAAGTTCTTACGGGCGTCTTCCTTCCAGAAAGCACCCTCCTCATCCAGTTCGCAACACATTCGATCTAGAAATCTGATGCGAAGCATATGTTGACGAATCTCAATGCTTGGCATGCCCAGACCGCCTTCAGAAGGATGAAGGCAACAGATCCCCTGAGTGAATCTGGCGGCCTTGCCTTCCCACAAGTAGGAGAACAAGAGCCTCACGAACGCCAGCAAAGTGCCATACGGAAGTCGGTAAAGGAGAATCGGGTTGATGTTTGAAACACATACTTCCGAACAGGGCTCAGTCCGCTCTCCCTGGTAAAATGCTCCTGAAAAAGCCTTGCATATGCCCTCGTAAGTAATCACGGGCCGATTATCCGGCAATGTGACGCATGCGATATTTCGCCGTGATGCATTCTAAGCTTCCTCTCCGCGCAATTCAGTGGCCATATTCGTTGCCTCAGAGGACATTCGTTTTAATCTATCCCTAACTACCAGATCTTGATCCTTCTTGATAAGCAAGGATACCAACTCTGCCTTAGCTAAAGCTATGTCCCCACTAACACGGGATTTGACCGCCCGATCAACCTTCTGCTCTAAAGCCGTTTGCGCCGCTAATCTATCTAGATTGAGCCGACGACTATAATCAGCAGCAAACGTACCAATTTTGGATTTAAAATTATCCCACCAGGCATTTCCCACATCTACACTTGTCAGTTCCCTCTGTATCATTAGTAGCAGCTGGTGCCGGAAATCTTGCTCACCAAATAATGATGAGTATAATTTCCAGCAGCCAGCTATCGTAACCTTAGGTTTATCTAAGTTTACACGGACCCGGACAAGCCTATGATCCGTATAAACTATCTCATGGAAACTTGGACACCCTAAGAGCCCTACATCGACTCTCCTAACTAAGACTCGATCTAGATAACTAACCGAGCCGCCACTATTAGTCCGTCCACACTACCTCCCGAGGGTGTTCATTACGGTACTAAGATCAAACCCGTCGACAAAGTCCAGAAAACTGTTAAACGCCTCGGTTGTTAGTACCCGATTTTGGCCCTATGCGATCTATATCGGGATCAAGGACAGCATTCAAATCACCCACTAAAACTACCTGCCGTGAAGTCGTAAAAAACGGCTCGATCCGCCGAAACAAAGGAGGCCGCTCAGAATGGGCATTGGGCGCATAAACCCCAATGAGACGAAGAGTCTTATCCTTTATGGTAACATCCAGAACGCAAAGTCTCCCCACCGGATCCGCGAAGACAAGGACACACGCAGCCTTCAAAGACTTGCTTACCAGCCAAGAGACACCTCTCGAACGGCCGTCAAAACAGGCTGAATAGAGGGAGAAGCCCTTAGACAGTATGTTCTCATAGTTGTGAGTAGAAAACCGGGTCTCATGTACACAACAAATATTCAATCCAAGACGCTGAAGGTCGCGAGAGAGCCTCGCCGTGCGAGACTCCGACCTCAGGCCTCGGGATTTAACACTTCCTAACCAGAGAGCCATGATGAAAACCGATTAGGGTTGCTCTCCTGCATTGAACATGTCCGGGGTCAGGACACCGACGGCCTCTCAAAATGAGCCAGTACCCATCTCACTCTTGATGGAACTATCAGGAGACAGGCCGCCAATGTCCAGTGGGAAGGTTAATTTTAACGCTCTATACAGGGAGGGGTGAACAAAAACTGGGAACCTCCCTGAACAATATTGTTGTAGTCTCTTTACAACCTCGTCGTCGAAACAGGCCATGGGCGGGAACATTCCAAATGTTTCATTACATTCCCCCATTATCGCCCATATAGGCTTTCCAGCAAATCCTGACCGAACAACGGTGAGGACCCTCTTTGCTTTAGGAAAATTTCTTGGGTCCTCTACGTCTAAGTTGTGCTTTTTTCGGACGTTTAAAAGAGGTTTTATATTTTTCACTTTTTTGGCGTGCATTAAAGACTTTTCTTCAACATCTTTCGAGATTCGGCACACGTCTTCATCTGTATTGAAAATGGGTTTTCATTTTATCTTTTCGTCCACTACTGCCTCCGGTAAATCAGACGATGGGCTACGTTGTCTTTTTTGTTTTTCAGGTTTATGGGGGGAATTGATGGGTGTTTTCTTAGGGGAAATATTTGGGGAAGGGATGGGAGATGATGATTTGGTTGCCTTCTTCAGTGTTGTCAAGTGTGGTTGAACATTGCTTAAGGACTTGAGACTTGGAGGAGGGACCATAGGCTGCTGTTTTGTGACAGGAGAAGACGGTGCCGAAAAAGAGATGCCAGTTTTCTTTTCTGTGTTATGTCTTTTTGTTTTTAAAGATTCCTGGAGAAGTAGTAACTTTTCCTTTTTTTCATAAGACGGCTCATATCTGATCATAGTAGTTTCGCCGAATAGCTGACCGGAGAGTCGCCCTTAGCACTGGTTGAGGGAGTGCGGCTGTATGTGACTTTTACTGTTTGGGGTGTAGGGCGAGATCCCTGCGTCTTCCGTTTCGCCTTACCCACCACCTGCCATTCCCCCTCTTCCATCTCTCTAACCGCACTAGCTGCCGGCAAAGGCTTTTCGGGGAATCGGGGCTTAGATTTAGACCCAAACGGGGTATTTTCCACACGGGTCCTGGTAGCAGGTATGCCCACTACAGGCGAGGCGGATTGAACAGACTCGACCAAAGGGGGATTTGGTTGGGTGGGGGCCAGAAAATCAGAGGCCTTCTTCTCTGTGCTGGAAGAGGAATGGTGACCAAATTTTGCACACTTCTAGCATGCCGGTTTTCGACCCGTGACTTGGCATCTCCTGGCCCTTTAAATCCAGACAGTTGGGGATGGCGAGGAAGGCTTTTTGACCGATCATCAACTCAAAGCTCCACCCCCCGGTCCGACCGTCTTAGGAAGCACTGACTATCTGTCCAAACTGGCATAGATAGGCGGCCAAATGCTTCCCGAAAATCTGAGGAAGAACCTCGTATACTGAAACCTTGGTCCTCCGCATGCCTTCATACTCGGTCCGCAATATGAGGTCTTTTGTTATGAGGTCACGCGTTGAATCTTCCTCACAATCGGCAGGCGTGGGCAACAGTACGTCCCACATGAAGAAGCCTTTCTCTTTAATGACTCGCTGAGGTTTGATGCCCAGCGAAGTCAAGTATTTTATGACAGTATCATTTGTGGAACGACAAATCTTGTGCAAACGCTTGTCCACCACAAATACTGACACAATTCTTTTTTCAACTTTCTTTAGCTCCACGGTATTGGATAAGAGCTCATCTGCTGTCACCAGATGTGCGTAGCTCCTGGCTTTCGCCAGGAACTCCGTCATGTTGATCTTACATTTAGGCGGGGACTTCCAGCATTAGGGCGTCTCTCTGAGCGCGTCATTATTCTTGGGAGTCTGATTTTCAGAGTTTCGGTTACATTCAGCCACCATATTTTCGTATTGTCGTTTACTTACGGAACTTTGGCCGTTATCAGCTACCATACTTTCGTCTTGTGAAACTTTAACAGTTTCGGAATTTTGGCCAACTTGGGCTCCCATACCTTCTTCTTGTAAAGTGGTTTCTGTTGTTGAATTTTCGCAATTAGCGGACACGATACTTTTTCCAGGATTATTTTTTACATTTATATTTTGAGAAGAATTTGGATTCAATTTTGGGGGGTCTTCTGCATCTATTTCTTTTTTTATCTGAAGTTTTGTCAGGAGGGTCATTTTTCTTTTATTTGTGCCAAACAAGTTTTTCTAGCAGTTCTACACATATTCTCTTTTCAGACAAGATATATTTTTAAATCCTTTTCACAATAACAAAATATATAATTAAACAAAAGAAGAAAAAGAAAATTTTATATGAAAACAAACAGATAAACAAGCAAAACATGAATCAAAATGGAATACGGACAAAAAGGACATTGAACGGTAAAGATTTAAAAAAATAGCAGCTCCAAATTACAGACAACGAGTATACGAACGAGAAAAAGACAAATTAAAGCAGAAAATAAAGAAAAGGAATCTATTTATACAATAAAACAACAGAAAGTACGGAACGAAAAGTAACAAACAAGTTCACAAAAATATATGACGGCTACTAGAAAATTCTAGTCAGTCCGTCGAAAGAAATCACAGAAATTAAAAAACGAAAATATATAATTATCAAACCAAAAATTTAACGATAGAACACAGAATATTTAACAAATATGAAACAAGGAACGACAAAGAACAAATAACACGTAGAAATAAAATGTGAAGAAATATAGTACGACGTAGAATATGACGTAAAATGAAAGCGGGAGCGGGAAATTACTGAAAAAGAAAAAAAAATCAAATAATAAATAAAAGAAAAACAAATTTAAAGAAACAGAAAACAAGGGTAAAAATAAACTGAGGGGAAAAGAAAACAAATAAAACTTTTCACAAAAAAGTCAGTAATAAAAAACGGAAGATAAAATCCAAACGAATTTGACGTAATAACAGTTGAAAAACAGAGAATAATCCACAGACAACAGCAGAACTTGGTCGAACACCGGTCGTGCAAGGACGGTGAACGTTGAAAAGGTAGCCAAAACAGCTTGCTTTTACATTTAAAAATCAATACTTTTGAAATCTTTGTAAAACGTATAATTGGTAATAAAACGTAGTGAAAAGTGTTGAAACATGTTAAAATCAATATGTTTTGATCGTTAACATAACGCTTTCCAATAATTTTATTGTTTTTCTAATGTTTAAAAATAGCTATTTAAATTTTCAGGCAAGCGCTTTTAAAGATGATAAGGTAGCCAAAAGACCTTGCTTTTACATATAAAACTCAATACATTTTAAACGTTGGGAAAATGTATAATTCATAATAAACATTTGTGAGAAGTGTTGACATATGTCCAAATCAATATGTTTTCATCGTTACCATATCGCTTTCAATAATTGATTGTTTTTCTAATGTTTACAAACAGTAATTTAAATTTTCAGACAAGCGCTTTAACTTCGCAAAAGTAGCCAAAATATCTTGCTTTTACATGTGAAACTCAATACGATTAAAACTTTTGTGAAATTTGTAATTTGTAATAAACTTTGTGAAACGTATTGACACATGTTAAAATCAATATGTTTTGATCGTTAATACATCTATTTTCAACAATTTGTTTTTCTAATGTTTACAAATATAAATTTAAATTTGGAGGCAAGCGTTTATAACGACAAAAAAGTAGACAAAACAGCTTGCTTTTACATATGAAACTCAATACGGTTAAAAAGTTTCTGAAATTTATAATTTGAAATAAATCTTTGTGAAAAGTGTTGACACATGTTAAAATCAATATGCTTTGATCATTAGCACATCGTTTTTCAATAATTTTATTGTTTTACTAATGTCTACAAATATCAATTTAAATTTTCAGGCAAGCGAGTTTAACGTTGAAAAAGTAGCGAAAACAGCTTACATTTAAATCTCAATACTTTTGAAATCATTGTAAAACGTATAATTTGTAATAATACTTTGTGAAATCTGTTGACACCTGTTAAATTCAATATGTTTTGATCGTTAGCATATCGATTTTCACAAACTTTATTGTTTTTCTGATGTTTAGAAATAGCAATTTAAATTTTCAAGCAAATGTGTCTCACTTTGAAAAATTAGCCAAAACAGCTTCATTTACATATAAAACTCAATATGTTTGAAACATTAGGAAAACGTAACATTTGTAATAAAACTATGTGAAAAGTGTTGTAAATGTATAATATGTAATGAAACTTTGTGAAATGTCTTGACACATTTTAAAATCAATATGCTTTGATAGTTAACATAACGATTTTCAATAATTTTATTGTTTTCTAATGTTTAGGAATAGTAATTTATATTTTCATGCAAGCGTGTTTAACGTTGAAAAAGTAGCCAAAAGCAGCTTGGGTTTACATGGAAAACTTATGTAACTAGTTAAAATCAATATATTTTGATCGATTGCATATCGATTTTCCATAATTTCATTGACTTTCTAATGTTTCCAAAGAGCTATTTACATTTTTACGCTAGCGTGTTTAACGTTGAAAAACTAGTTTCATAAGTTTTGACAAAGTTACATTTCAAATTTTATGTTTTACAAATGTTTGTAATACATAGTAATTTACATGTAAAGGCAAGCTGTTTTGACTCATTTTTTAACGTTAAACACTCGAGCATCAAAATATAAATAACTCTTTGGAAACATTAGAAAGTCAATGAAATTATTGAAAATCGATATGCAATTGATCAAAATGTATTGATTTTAACTATTTTCATAAGTTTTGACAAAATTATATTAAAATTATTGTTTTACAAAAATTTGCAATACAGAGTGATTCCAACTGATTTGACTACTTTTTCAACGTTAAACACGGTAGCTTCAAAATAAAAATAACTGTTTGGAAACATTAGAAAGTCAAGGAAATTATTGAAAATCGATAGGCAATCGATCAAAATGTATTGATTTAACGTTTTGACAAAGTTATATTAAAATTATATGTTTTACAAAGGTTTGTATACATAATAATTTACATGTTTTGACTACGTTAAACACGCTAGCTTCAAAACCATATCGGTAAGCCTAACCCTAACCCTAACACTAACCCTAAACCTAACCCGAATCCTAATCCTAACCCTAACCCTAACCCTAACCCTAATCCTAATCCTAACCCTAACCGTAAAACCTGATACTAATCCTAACGATAACCCTAAACCTAAACCTAACCCAAACCCTAATGTATAGTGATTTACATAAATAATCAAGCTGTGTTGACTACTTTTTCAACGTTAAACCCGCTAGCTTCGAAATAAGATAACTCTTTGGAAACATTAGAAATTCAATGAAACTATTAATGGATCAAAATGTATTGATTTTATCTAATTTTGTCAGTTTTGAGAATGTTATATTAAAATTTTCATGTTTTACAAAGGTTTCAATTACATAATGATTTACATGCCAAATCAAGCTGTTTTGATTACTTTTCCAACGATAAACACGTTAGCTTCAAAACCCTAACGGTAACCGTAACCCTAAAACTTAACCTAACCATAACCGAAGCCCTAACACTAAAACTAACCCTAACCCTAACTCTAACCCTAACCCTAAACCTAAACATACCTAAACATACCTAAACATAACCCTAACCCTAAACCTAAACCCTAACTCTAACAACTAACACTAAACCTAAACCCTGACCCTAACTCTAACCGTAACCCTAAACCTAACCCTAAACCTAATCCTAACCCTAACACCTGACATTAATCATAACACTAACACTAAACCTATCCCTAAATCAAAAGCATAATCAAGCTGTTTTGTCTACTTTACCAAAGTTAAACACGCTAGCTTAAAAATCCTAACGGTAACACTAACCCTAAAGCGAACCCTAACACTAACCCGAAAAATAACCCTAACCTTGACCGTAACACTAACCCTAACACTAACCATAACCATAACCCTAACACTAACACTAAACCTAACCCTAAACATAACACCTGACACTAACATTAACCCTAGCCCTAACACTTACCCTAACTCCTAACCCCTAACCCTAACCGTAACCCTAACACTAACCACACACCTAAAACTAACACAACCCCTAACCCTATCCATAACACTAACCCTAACACTAAACATAAAATTAAGCCTAATCCTTATCCTAAAACTGAACCTAACTCTAACCCTAAACCGAAACCTAACCCTAACCTTAACCCTAACACCTGTCACTAACCCTAACCCTAAATCAAAAGCAAAATCAAGCTGTTTCGTCTACTTTACCAACTTTAAACACACTAGCTCCAAAACACTAACGGTAACCTTAACCCTAAACCTAAACATAACACTAACCCTATCCCTAACCCTAACCCTAATCCTAACCCTAAACCTAACACTAAAACTAACCCTAACGCTAACACTATCCCTAAACCGAATCCTAACGCTAAGCCTAACACCTGACACTAAACCTAAGCCAAACCCTAATACATCGTGATTTATATGCAAAATCAAGCTGTTTTGACTACTTTTTTAATGGTTAACACAATAGCTTCAAAATATAATAACTCTTTGGAAACATTAAAAAGTCAATTAAATTATTGAAAATCAACCTGCAATCGATGAAAATGTATCGATTTTAAATAATTTCATGAGTTTTGAGAAGGTTATATTAAAAATTTTGTTTTACGAAGGTTTGAATTACATAATGATTTACATGCAAAATCAAGCTGTTTCGAGTACTTTTTCAACGTTAAAAACGCTAGCTTCAGAACCCAAACGGTAACCCTAACCCTAACCTTAACACTAACCCTAAAGCTAAAACTAACACTAACGCTAACCCTAACCCTAAACCAAACCATAACCCTAAAGCTAACGCTAACACTAACCCTCACCCTAACACTAACCCTAACACTCACCCTAGATCTAAACCTAACCCTAAACCTAAGCCTAAGCCTAACCCTAATACATAGTGATTTACCTGAAAAAGCAAGTTCTTTTGTGTACTTTTTCAACGTTAAACAAGCTAGCTTCAAAACCCTTACGGTAACCCTAAACCTAACACTAAACCTAACCCTAATCCTAACCCTAAATCAAAAGAAAAATCGAGCTGTTTTGAACACTTTTCCAAAATTAAACAGGCTAGCTTCATAAACCTAACGGTTAGACTAAGCCTAACGTTAACGCTAAACCTAACCCTAACACTAACCCTAAACCTTACTCTAAACCTAACCCTAAACCTAACCCTGAACTTAACCCTATCTCCTAAACCTAAACGTAACCTAACCTTAACCCTAAACCAAAACCTAAACCTAACCATTACTCTAAACCTAACCCTAATCCTAACCCTAAGAGAAACACCTGACACTAACCCTAACCCTAGCCCTAACCCCTAACCCTAAACCTAACCCTCAATCTAACCCTAAAACTAACCCTAACCCTTACGCGAAAACTCTCCCTAACCCTAAACCTAAACCTGAGCTACACCCTAAACTAACCCCAAACCCAACCCCTAACCCTAACCCTGACCCTGACCCTATCCCTAAACCTAGCCACAAACCTAAACCTAACTCTGACACTGAACCTAAACATAAACATAACTCTAACACTAAACATAACCCTAACACTAACACTAACCCTAAACTCTAAACCTAACCCTAACCCTAACATTAACCCCAATCCTAACCCTAACCTAATACTTTTTCAACGTTAAACACGCTAGCTTCCAAATAAAATATCTCTTTTGAAACATTAGATAGCAAAGAAATTATTGAAAATGGATATGCAATCGATCAAAATGTATTGATTTTAACTAATTTCATAAGTATTGAGAAGGTTATATTAAAAATTTTATGTATACAAAGTTTCGAATTACATAATGATTTACATGCAAAATCAAGCAGTTTTATCTAATTTTCCAACGTTAAACACGCTAGCTTCAAAAACCTAGCGGTAACCCTAACCCTAACCCTAACCCTGACACTAACACTCACACTAACCTAACACTAAGCAATCCTTAACTCTAAACATAACACTAACTCTAAAACAAACCCCAACCCTACCCTAAATCTAACTCTAAAACCAAACCTAACCCTAACCCTAACCCTAACCCCTAAACCCATGCCTAATCCTTACCTTAAGCATAAACACTAACCTAACACTAACCCTAACACTAAACCTAACCCTAACCATAACCCCAACCCCTAACCCTAAACCTAACCCTGACCCTAACCAGACCCTAAAACATTGAGAAGGTTATATTAAAAAAATTATGTGTACAAAGGTTCGAATTACATAATTATTTATATGCAAAATTAAGCAGTTTTATCTACTTTTCCGACGTTAAACATGCTAGCTTCAAAACCCTAACGGTAACGCTAACCCTAACGCTAACGCTAACCCTAACCCTAACCCTAACCCTAACCCTAACCCTAACCCTAACCCTAACCCTAACCCTAACCCTAACCAACCCTAAAGCTAACACTAACTCTAACTCTAACCCTAAAACTAAACCTAAACTTAACCCGAAACCTAACCCTAACCCTAAACCTAACCATAAACCCTAACCCTAAAAATAACCCTAACCATAACCCTAACCCAAAACCCATAACCCTAACCCTAACTCTAATCTTAAACCTAACCATAACCATAACCCTAACCCAAACCCTAATACATAGTGATTTAGATGCAAAATCAAGCTGTTTTGACTACTTTTTAAACGTTAAACACGCTAGTTTCAAAATAAAATAACTGTTTGGAAACATTAGAAAGTCAATGAAATTATTGAAAATCGATATGCAATCGATCAAAATGTATTGATTTTAACTAATTTCAAAAGTTTTGAGGTTCTGTTAAAAATTTTATGTTTTACAAATGTTACATAATGATTTATATGCAAAATTAAGCTGTTTTTTACTACTTTGCCAACGTTAAACACGCTAGCTTCAAAACCCTAACGGTAATGCTAACCCTAACTCTAACATTAACCCTAACACTAACCCTCACCCTAACTATAACACTAAACCTAACACTAAACCTAACACTAACCCTAACTCTCACCGTAAACCTACCCTAACCCTAACCTTATACCTAACCCTAAACCCACCTCTACCCTAACCCTAACCCAATCCCTAACGCTAACACTAACCCCAAGCCTAAAACTAGACCTAACCCAAACACTAAACCAAACACTAAGACATCGGGATTTACATGCAAAATCAAGCTGTTTTGAGAACTTTAAACACGCTAGCTTCAAAATAAAATAACTCTTTCGAAACATTAGTCAATGAAATTATTGAAAATCAATATGCAATCGATCAAAATGTATAGATTTTAACTAATTTCATCAGTTTTCAGAAAGTTATATTAAAAAATTTATGTTTTACAAAGGTTTGAATTACATAATGATTTCCATGCAAAATCAAGCTGTTTTAACTACTTATCAAACGTTAAACGCGGTAGCTTCAAAACACTAACGGTAAGCTTAACCGTAACCCTAATCGTAACCGTAACCCTAAACCTAACCATAACCCTAACCAAAACCCAAACCATAACAAAAACCCTAATACATAGTGATTTACATGCAAAATTAACTGTTTTGACTACATTTCCAACGTTAAACACGCTAGCTTCAAACCCTAACGGTAACCCTAACCCTAACACTAACCCTAACCACAACCCTAACCAAACACCTAACACTAAACCTAAACCGAATCCTAACCCTAAACCTAAACGAAACCCTAACCCTAACCCTATCCCTTACCATAACACTAACCCTAACCCTAAACATAACCGCTAACCCTAATCCTAAACCTTACCTCTAACCGTAACCCTAAACCTGACACCTAACCCTAACACTAACCCTAACCCTAAAGCTAACACTAACCCTTACCCTAACCCTAAACATAACCCCTAACACTAACCCTAAACCTAAACACTAACCCTTATCTTAAGCTTAACGCTTAACCCTAAAACTAAACCTAACCCTAAAATTAAACCTATCCTAACCCTAACCCAAACCCTAACACTAACCCTAACCTTAATCCTAAACCTTACCCAAAACCTAACTCTAACCGCTAACCCTAACCCTAACACTAACCGTAACAGTAACCCTAACCCTAAAACTATTGCTAACCCTAACAACAAACCCTAACCTAACCCTAACACTAACCTTAACCTAAACCCTTAACCCTAACCATAAACCTAACCCTAAA
Organism: Acanthosepion lycidas; assembly: GCA_963932145.1. Lineage (NCBI taxonomy): Eukaryota > Metazoa > Mollusca > Cephalopoda > Sepiida > Sepiidae > Acanthosepion > Acanthosepion lycidas. Next base: position 67,453,545 of record OZ010578.1, read on the forward strand.
ACTACATAGTGATTTACATGCCCACGCAAGATGTTTTGACTACTTTTTCAACGTTATACACGCTCGCTTCAAAATATAAATAACTCTTTTGAAACATAAGAAAGTCAATTAAATTATTGAAATTAAATATGCAATCGATCAAAATGTATTGGTTTTAACCGGTTTCATAAGTTTTGACAAAGTTATATTACAAATTTTATGTTTTACAAAGGTTTGAATTATATAGTTATTTACATGCAAAATCAAGTTGTTTTGAGTAATTTTACAACGTTAAACACGCGAGCTTCAAAAAATATAAATAACTCATTAGAAACATGAGAACGTCAATGAAATTATTGAAGATCGATATGCAATCAATCAAAATCTATTGATTTTAACTATTTTCGTAAGTTTCGACAAAGTTATATTACAAATTATATATTTTTCAAAGGTTTGAATTACATAGTGATTTACATGTAAAATCAAGCTGTTTTGCCTAGTTTTTCAACGTTAAACATGCTAGCGCCAAAGCCTAACCCGAACACTAAACCTAGCCGTTACCCTAACCCTAACCCTAAACCTAAACCTAACCGTAACGCTATCCCTAACCCTAAACATAACCCCTAACCCTAACCCTAAGCCTAACACCTAACCCTAACCCTAACCCTAAACCTAACCCCTAACCCTAACACTAAGCCTAACCCAAACCCTAACCCTAATGCTAACCCTACCCCCAACCCTAACCCTAATCCTAACCCTAACCCTAACGCTAAACTTAAACCCAACCCTAAACCTAACCCCTATCCGTAACCCTAACCTTAATACTTAGTGATTTACATGCAAATGCAAGCTTTGACGGGGTTATATTACAAATTTTATATTTCACATGGAAAATCAAGCTGTTCTGACCCTGACCCTAACCCTAACCCTAACCCTAACCCTAACCCGACGTGCCAGCTACAAATTGGTGATACCCCGATTTGATCTGACTAGTCTGGACAATATGGCGACACAATACAATCTATGCATATTTAACGTTGAGCGACCAGCAGACCTGAAACGCCATTTTCTACGAACTCTTTTCTCTCTTCTTCTGGACTTAAATATATAAAATGTGAACCAAACCACTGAAAGCGACTCACCGTCCTATATTTTCAAACAACATTGGTGATTCCGACATGGTAGCAACACTCATGTTTCACTGGAATAAACGTACAATTTTCTCTGGGCGACTCACTGCTCCATTATATACGATGCGACATCACTGAGGATTTGCATGCACGTAATTCGTCGCTACTAATATTGAAAATTCCGCTCTCTTTCAATATATGGTACTGGTCATAGCATTTAGCATCTTGTTCCATCCTGAAGCTCAAACAGCGCGCGGATACATTTTTCCTACACCACGTGGCGACATTTTCAAGCCATTACTTGCTTCTCATGCTTCAAACTTACAATACAAGCACATTTCGTCGAATGACGCATCTCAGCCGCACATCTGACACATTTTCTTTTCACAAGGACAATAATCAAAACTTTCATGAACCTTTTCCTTATATATTAAAAGTTGTCATTTCTTTACAACTTTTAATCTAGTGGGAGGTATTGTTGGAGTTAGCTCCTCCTTGGCTCCTCAAACCGGAAGAAAACAGGTTATTTCGACTTTCACCTATCGGTTGTGCTCCCTACACGCTGTTAACCCGAGGTAGAGACAAGTTGTCTTTTCAGTTTAGTTATATTACAAACCTAATCGTAATATACTTCTAGGCATTTTTAGGCCTTGGGTTTCTTTTGCAATGATCTACTCATTTTTATAGATATACTTTACTGTGTTAGCCAATTCTCTTGCTAGTCTCCCTTACCACAAGACAGTGACTTCTCCCCTAAATTTAAGGTCGGCGACTGAAACGGTCGGATCGCAGGCTTACGGCCAGGGACGTCGAGCCGGGCTGCGTATTAAGTTACGCTCCCATATTTTTTGTCTGCCAACTTGACGATAGTTGGAAACTTTCCTTCTCGCTCTACTTCGCTACTTGCTTCTGACTCCTTGCCAATTCTCGGCATTCCGTCCCTACTGGCTGCCTGCACGTCGTCCGAAACATTTTCCGTCCACTACTTTTGTAAATATTACGGGATGTTACTAATATCAGACTCGACCGGCAGACTCGTTACGCCTGCTCAGGACCTGTGACATGCCCGAACAACATCGCAACGTCAACACCTCTTTCCTTCACACGTCAAGTTGACATCCCGGCAACAACCAACATCAACATCAACTTCAACTGCAAACGACCCACATCAACTTCAACTGCAAACGTCTAACATCAACTTCAACTTGCAAACGACCAACTGCAACGACCAACTGCAACGACCAACAGCGACCATCTGCATGACCAGCAACGACAAATGTAACAATCAACCTCGACCATCAATGCCTGCACCGGAACTTCTGCATCTCTACCGTTCCGACCACCTTTATTTCTTTATTTCTTTTCTAGAGTAAATTAGCTTATATCTTATATACACTCGTTCTGTCGTCTATGTTGTTTCACCTTGTCAGATTTAATGTCTTCGAAAATGTTAGGGGGCCTCTCGTGACCTCATCACCCTCTTGTGATAACGGGGGTCGCTCGAGTGGTCCCTTACACATGTGAAAATCAATACGTTTGAAACTTTTGTGAAACGTATAATTCATAATAAACCTTTGTCAGAAGTGTTGACATATGTTAAAACCAATGTTTTGATCGTCAACATATCGATTTTCAATAATTTGATTGTTTTACTAATGTTTACAAATAGCAATTTGAATTTTCAATCAAGCGTGTTTAACGTTGAAAGAGTAGCCAAAGCAGCTTGCTTTTACATGTAAACCTCAATACGTTTGAAATCTTTCTAGAACGTATAATTTGTAATAAAACTTGGTGAAAAGTATTGATTCATGTTAAAATCAACGTTTTGATCTCAAATCGATTTCAAATAATTTTATTGTTTTTCTAATGTTTAGAAATAGCAATTTAAATTTTCAGGCAAAACAGCTTCCTTTTACATGTAATTCTCAATACATTTTAAACATTCGTAAAACGTATAATTCATAATAAACCGTTGTGAAAAGTGTTGACACATCTTAAAATCAATATGATATGATCGTTACAAATATCAATTTAAATCAATATGATATGATGTTTACAAATATCAATTTAAATTTTCAGTCAATCGTTTTTAACGTTGAAAAAGTAGTAAAAACAGCTTCCTTTTACATGTAAAACTGAATACATTTTAAACTTCGTTAAAACGTATAATTCATAATAAACCTTTGTCAGAAGTGATGACATGTGTTAAAATCAATATGTTTTGAACGTCACCATATCGATTTTCATTAATTTGATTGTTTTCTAATGTTTACAAATAGCAATCAATACATTTTAATCGATTGAATATCGATTTTCAATAACTTCATTGACTTTCTAATTTTTCCAAAGAGTTATTTATATTTTGAAGCGTGTTTAAATTTGAAAAAGTAGTCCAAACAACTTAATTGTGCATGTAAATCACTATTGATTACAAAACTTTGTAAAACATAATATTTGAAATATAACTTTGTCAAAAATTATGAAACTAGTTAAAATCGGTTGATTTTGAACAATTGCATATCGATTTTCAATAATTTCATTGGCTTTCTAAAGTTTCCAAAGTGCTGTTTATATTTGGAGCTAGCGTGTTTAAAGCTGAAAAAGTAGTCAAAACAACTTGATTTTGCACTATGAAATTCAAACCTTTGTAAAACATAAAATTTGTAATATAACTTTGTCAAAACTTATGAAACTAGTTAAAATCAATACAATTTGATGGATTGCATATCGATTTTCAACAATTTCATTGACTTTCTAATGTTTCCAAAGAGTTAATTCAAATTTGATGTTAGCGTTTTTAACGTTGAAAAATTATTCAAATCAGCTAACTTTTGCATGTAAATCACTATGTATTACCAACCTTTGTAAAGCATAAACTTTGCAATATAACTTTGTCAGAACTTTTGAAACTAGTTAAAATCAATACATTTTGATCGATTACATTTAAATCTCAAAGTATTGAGATTTAAATGTAAGCTGTTTTCGCTACTTTTTCAACGTTAAACACGTTTGCCTGAAAATTTAAATTGCTATTTGTAGACATTAGTAAAACAATAAAATTATTGAAAAGCAATTTTTACATGTAAAAGCATGCTCTTTTGGCTACCTTATCATCGTTAAAACCGCTTGCCTGAAAATTTACATTGCTATTTGTAAACATTAGAAAAACAATAAAATTATTGAAAAGCGTTATGTTAACGATCAAAACATAATGATTGTAACATGTTTCAACACTTTTCACTAAGTTTTATTACCAATCATACTTTTTTAATACTTTTTTACAAAGATTTCAAAAGTATTGATTTTTACAGGTAAAAGCCACCTTTTTTGGCTACTTTTTCAACGTTCACAGTCCTCGTTCGACCGGTGTTCGACCAAGTTCTGCTGTTGTCTGTGGATTATTCTGTGTTTTTCAACTGTTATTACGTCGTAATTCGTTTTTTAATTTCTGTGATTTCTTTCGACGGACTGACTAGAATTTTCTAGTAGCCGTCATATTTCTTTTGTGAACGTGTTTGTTACTTTTCGTTCCGTACTTTCTGTTGTTTTATTGTATAAATAGATTCCTTTTCTTTATTTTCTGCTTTAATTTGTCTTTTTCTCGTTCGCGTACTCGTTGTCTGTAATTTGTAGCTGCTATTTTTTTATTTTTACCGTTCATTTTTCTTTTTGTACATATTGCTTTTTGACCCATGTTTTGCTTGTTTATCTGTTTGTTTTCATATAAAATTTTTATTCTCTTCTTTTGTTTAATTATATATTTTGTTATTGTGAAAAGAATTTAAAAAATATATCTTGTCTGAAGAGAGAATATGTGTAGAACTGCTAGAAAAAACTTGTTTGGCACAAAAAAATGAAAAATGACCCTCCTGACAAAACTTCCGAAAAAACAGAAATAAATGCAGAAGAACCCCAAAAATTGAATCCAAATTCTTCTCAAAATATAAATGTAAAAAATAGTCCTGTTCAATCCGTCTCGCCTGTAGTGGGCATACCTGCGACCAGGACCGTTGTTGAAAATCCCCCGGTTGGGTATAAATCTCAGCCCACATTCCCCGAAAAGCTTTTGCCCACAGCTAGTGCGGTTAGTGAGAAGGAAGAGGGGAAATGGCAGGTCGTGGGTAAGGCGAAAGGGAAGACCCAGGCACCCCAAAACAGCAAAAGACACCGCCCCACTCCCTCAACCAGTGCTAAGGGCGACTCTCCGGTCAGCTATTCAGCGAAACTGCGGCAGAATATGATCAGATATGAGCCGTCCTTTGAAAAAAAGCAAAAGTTACAACTTCTCCAGGAATCTATAAAAACAAAAAGACATAACACAGAAAACTGGCATCTCCTTTTCGGCACCGTCTTGCCCTGTCACAAAAGAGTAGCTTATGGTATCTCCTCCAAGTGTCAAGTCCTTAAGCAAAGTTCAACCACACATGACAACACTGAAGAAGGCAGCCAAATCTTCATCTCCCATCACTTCCACAAATCTTTCCCCTAAGAAAACACCCATCAATTCCCCCCATAAACCTGAAAAATAAAAAAGACAACGTAGTCCATTGTCTGATTCACCGGAGGCAATAATGGACAAAAAGATAAAATGAAAACCCATTTTCAATACAGGGGAAGACGTGTGCCGAATCTCGAAAGATGTTGAAAAAAAGTCTTTAATGGACGCCAAAAAACACTATAAAACCACTTTTAAACTTCCGAAAAATACACAACTTAGACGTAGAGGACCCTAGAAATTTTCCTAAAGCAAAAAGGGTCCTCACCGTTGTTCAGTCATGAGTTGTTGGAAAGCCGATATGGGCGATGATGGCGGAATGTAATGAAACATTTGGAATGTTCCCGCCCATGGCCTGTTTCGACGACGAGGTTGTGAAGAAACTACAAAAATATTGTTCAGGGAAGTTCCCAGTTTTTTTCACCCCTACCTGTATAGAGCGTTAAAATTAACCTTCCCCCTGGACATTGGCGGACTGTCTCCTGATAGTTCCATCAAGAGTGAGATGGGTACTGGCTCATTGGGAGAGGCCGTCGGTGTCCTGGCCACGGCCATGTTCAATGCAGGAGAGCAACCCTAATCGGTTTTCATCATGGCTCTCTGGTTAGCAAGTGTGAATGCCCGAGGCCTGAGGTCGGAGTCTCGCAGGGCGAGGCTCTCTCGCTAACTTCAGCGTCTTGGAGTGAATATTTGTTGTGTACAAGAGACCCAGTTTTCTACTCACGACTATGAGAACATACTGTCTAGGGGGTTCTCTCTCTATTCAGCCTGTTTTAACGGCCGTTCGAGAGGTGTCTCTTGGCTGGTAAGCAAGTCTTTGAAGGCTGCGTATGTCATTGCCTTAGCGGATCCGTCGGGCAGACTTTGCGTGCTGGATGTTACCATAAAGGATAAGGCTCTTCGTCTCATTGGGGTTTGTGCGCCAATGACCATTCTCAGCGGCCTGCTTTGTTTCGGCGGATCGAGCCGTTTTAGACGACTTCATGGCGGCTAGTTTTAGTGGTTGATTGGAATATCGTCTTTGATCCCGATATAGATCGTATAGGGCCAATTTCGGGTACTAACAACCGTGGCGTTAAACAGTTTCGGGACTTTGTCGACGAGGTTGATCTTGTCGATAAGTTCCGTAATGAACACCCTCGGGAGGTAGTGTGGACTTGGACTAATAGTAGCGGCTCGGCTAGTTATGTAGACAGAGTCTTAGTTAGGAGAGTCGATGTAGGTCTCTTAGGATGTCCAAGTTTCCATGAGATAGTTTATACGGATCATAGGCTTGTCCGGGTCCGTGTAAACTTAGATAAACCTAAGGTTAGGATGGCTGGCTACTGGAAATTAAACTCATCATTATTTGGTGAGCAAGATTTCCGGGACGGGAGCGATTGTGGGGAATGCCTGGTGGGATAATTTAAAATCCAAAATTAGAACGTTTGCTGCTGATTATAGTCGTCGGCTCAATCTAGATAGATTAGCGGCGCAAACGGCTTTAGAGCAGAAGGTTGATCGGGCGGTCAAATCACGTGTTAGCGAGGACATAGCTTTAGCTAAGGCAGAGTTGGCCTCCTTGCTTATCAATAAGGATCAAGCTCTGGTAGTTAGGGCCAGGTTAAAAAGAATGTCCTTTGAGGCAACGAATATGGCCGCTGAATTGCGCGCAGAGGAAGCTCGGAATGCATCACGGCGACATATCGCATGCGTAACATTGCCAGATAATCGGAACGTGCTTACAAACGAGGGCTTATGCGAAGCTTTTTCAGGAGCTCTTTATCAGGGAGCCCGGTCTTGGACCTGCTCAGTTCGAGGCTTATTTAGCTGACTTTCCCTGCCTCGAGGCAGCTGAAGCAGCTAGGTGCGAGGGTCCCATTACAGAGTCGGAAATCTGCGAAGCGCTGAAACAGGTTGGCTTGGACAAATCTCCGGGACTAAATGGTCTACCGTACGAAGTGTACTTGAGGCAGTCGACCGATTTTGTTCCGCTGCTGGCACTGATTTTCGGCAACTGGATGAAGCAGGTGTCTATACCCCAACGCTTCACCAGGGGCGTAATCAAGTTGTTATGCAAGGACAAAAACGGTGGGGATGGGTTAGGTAACTTTCGCCCTTTAACTATGTTAAACACAGAGTTAAAGATTTTGGCTAAGGCCATGGCAACCGTTTGTAGGTTGTCCTCTCTAGTTTGATTGGTTTGGAACAGACTTGTGCTGTGAAGGGTAGGTCTATTCAGGACAATCTTCATATGGTACGCCTGATCATAGAGCAAGTCTACAGAGAAGCCGCGCTGATCAATTTAGATCAGTCCAAGGCCTTCGATAGGGTTGACCATCGGTTTCTGGAGGCTGTTCTTTTTTTAGCGGCCTCTTTCGGGCCGTAATTTCGCACCTGGATCCGACTTCTGTATGCGACTCCCGGTGCGCTGATGGAAGTGAATGGGGTACGATCGGAGCCTTTCATATTTTCTCGCTCCATTCGTCAAGGTTGTCCGCTTTCGACTTCGCTTTATGTTCTTGCGTTGGAACCCTTCCTTCGCAAGTTAAAGGCGAATCCGGTCCCACGCGGTGCTACCTCATCGGCCAGTTATACTGCCTATGCTGACGACGTATCGGCTCTTGTGTCGAGCACAGCCGAAATTGACGAAGTCAGCAAAGAAATCAGTTGTTATGAGATGGTGACAGGGGCCAAGATCAACCGTGATAGGTCTGTTGGCTTGCGGTTGGGTGCGTGGAAGGAAGTTTCTCTTCCCGGACCTTTCCACTGGACGGATGGGCCGGTCAAGATTCTCGGCGTATGGTTCGGTCCTGATCTCCAGTTAGAAATGAATTGGTCGGAGGTGCGAGGGAAGGCCGATATCGCAATTAATTTGTGGTCTCGTAGGAATCTTTTATTAAATGGGTGCGCGGAAGTATGTGTTTCACACATCTACCCGATTATCCTTTACCGACTCTCGGTACTTCCACTTCCGTATGGCACATTGCTGGCGTTCTTGAGGCTCTTGCTCTCCTCCTTGTGGGGAGGCAAGACCACCAGAGTCACTCGGGGGATCTGTTGCCTTCATCTTTCTGAAGGCGGTCTGGGCATTAAAAGCATTGAGATTCGTCAACATATGCTTCGCATCAGATTTCTAGATCGAATGTGTCGCGAACCGGATAAGGAGAAATTCCCATCCCTGAGAAGTCTGCACTTGTGCGAGGAGGAGGCCCGCTGTTTACCCCAAGCCGAATGCTCGTTCTATCTCGAGCATTATATCAAGTGTTAGTCAGGGGGTCCGTTCATGATAATCTGATTGACGATCTCGGTCTTACGAAGCAGGAGGCTCGCTCAATATGGCCTTGGGCGCCCGGGTTGAAATGTCTCAATAACGATGAGGCATCACTCACCTGGCTGGTGATTCGTAGGGCCCTCTGGGTCGCCAAAGACTTTGTCCAGCTGGCTTGGAAAATTCTATAAACTACCGTCGCTGTGTTGGAGACGTCGAGCCTTCTTTCAGTGCAGCCTGGTTGTGCCGTTTTGAAAGTTTGTTGAAGGCCTCATCGCCCGCATGCTGCAGGGAAAGTTTGTCCTTGAAGTCTCTTCCGTTTGTAGCAATGTGGCACCGCCGATGACGAAGGCTGAACAATACGTGTTCCACTGCTTGCTAGGAGTTATGTGAATCGTGATTTGGACGACACGACAGAAGGGATTCTATGGAGGCGAGATGTTCACCTCTTCCCAACTGATCTTGTACTTTAAGCATCAGCTTAAAGTCAAGATTAGTACAGAATGGTAGCGGCTCTGTTCATCAGAATTCAGCAAAAGGTGGGTGCATCTTGCGCGCTTGTGTCGTGTGAAAGGTGCTGACATTGAGTGGCATTTTGATGCCGGTTAGGCATCAGGATATTGCTTTTCCTGGGTTGAACTAGTGCAACCCATCCAGAAACTAGGCTAGGATAGGTTCAGATTTTTATGTTATAGTTTCATTTTCTTTTTTATTCAGTGAACTTAGCTAGGGTATGTATGATCATTGGTCCCTTTTATTTCTGTCGCTATTTTTCTTTAAGTTTAATTACCCATCCCCTCTCTCTTTAGGTGGTCAGTGATGTCAGTTCTCCGGTTGATGCGGAGCGCCTTTCGTTTTACGTGAGCGTTTTCGTAATTGTTGTTGTGTTTGAATGAGTGCGTGTTAGTGTGTGTGCGTGAGATGAATGATTGTTTTATACTATTATAGTCCCGCGTTGATTTCGGGCAGAGAACTGGTATTTCTGCCACATCTAGTGATTGTGGTGGGTTGGGCTTTATTACTAATAATATTTTCTTTTGTTTCTTGCAAATAGATTTCTGATCATATTGTAAATACTAATTGGGGTTAATTTTTAGAATTGATGTTACATTCCCCTCCCCCCACAGACATTGATTTGTATATATGGGGATTAGTTAGTTATTTCATAGAGACGATGAGGTATTATGGTGTTTGTAGTTTGAAAGTACGTATGAATGTGTTGTTTTGGTGTACGGAATATTATTCGTACGATTGGGTCAGTGTTTACAGCTAGCTAAGTGATAATTAAGACAGAAGAAGACCGTTCTCTCCCCATTCCCCTATTAAGCCTTGTGCCACATTTCTGTTCAAATACAGAATTAATATCATAGTGATTTACATGCAAAAGCTAGCTGTTTTGACTACTTTTTCAACGTTAAACACGCTAGCTTCGAAATATAAATAACTCTTTGGAAACATTAGAAAGTCAATGAAATTATTGAAAATCGATATGGAATCGATCAAAATATATTGATTTTAACTAGATTCATATATTTTGACAAGGTTATATTTCAAATTTGATGATTTAAAAAAGTTTGTAATACATAGTGTTTTACATGCAATATCTTGCTGTTTTGACGATTTATCAACGTTAAACACGCGAGCTTCAAAACACTAACACTGACCCTAACCATAATCCTAAAGCTAACACTAACCATAACATTGACCCTAACCCTAAACCGAACCCTAACCTTAATACTTACACTAAACCTAACCCTATCCCTAACCCTAAACATAAACGTAACCCTAACACTAACCCTAAGTCTAAACATAAACATAACCTAGCACAAACACTAACCTAGCCTAACCGTAACCCTAAACATAACCCTAAACCTAACACTGACACTTACTCTAACCCTAACAATAAAGCTAAACCTAACACTAAACGTAACCCTATCCCTAACACTAACACTGAGTCTAAACCTAACCCTCACACCAACCCTAACCCTAAACTTAACCCGAAGCAAACCCTAACCCTAACAATAATCATCACCCTAATCCTAACCCTGACACTAGAACTAGACCTAAATCTAAAACTAAACCTAAACATAACCCTAACCCTAACCCTAAACCTAAACCTAATCCTAACCCTAACCCTAAACCCTACCCCTGACCCAAATACAAATCCTAAACCTAAACCTAAACCTAACGCGAACCCTAACCCTAACCCTAACCCTAATACATAGTGATTTAGATGCAAAAGCAAGCTGTTTTGACTACTTTTTAACGTTAAACACGCTAGCTTCAAAATATAAATAACTCTTTGGAAACATTAGAAAGTAAATGAAATTATTGACTATCGATATGCCATTTAGGGTAAGGGGTATTGATTTTAACTAGTTTCGTAAGTTCTGACATATTACAAATTTTATGTTTTACAAAAGTTTGAATTACCAATTGATTTACATGCAAAATCAATATTTTTCACTACTTTTTCAACGTTAAACACGCTGTCTTCATCTCCCTAAACCTAACCATAACCCTAACCGTAACCCTCATCTTGACACTAACACTAACCCTGTCCCAAGACCTAAATCTAACACTAAACCTAACCCTAACACTGAGCCTAAAACTAACCCTAACACTAAACCTCACCCTAAAACTAACTCTAACTGTATCCCTGACCCTAACAATAAACCTGACTCTAGATATAAACCTAACACTAAACCTAACCCTTACACTAATCCTAAACGTAACCCTAACACCTGACACTAAACCTAACCGTAAACCTAACCCTAAACCTAAACCAAACCATAAACATAGTAATTTACATGCAAAATCAAGTTGATTTGACTACTTTTTCAATATGAAACACGCTAGATTCAAAATAAAATAACTCTTTGGAAAGTCAATGAAATTATTGAAAATCAATATGCAATCGATCAAAATGTATTGATTTTAACTAATTTCATAAGTTTTGAGAAAGTTATGTTAAAAATTTTGTTTTACAAAGGTTTCGACTACATTTCTAACGTTAAACACGCTAGCTTCAAAACACTAAACCTAACCCAAACCCTGACCCTAAACCTCACCCTAACCTTAAACCGAACCCTAAACCTATCCCTAACCATTAAACCTAAATCTAACCCTAAACCAAACCCTAAACCTAACCCTAAACCTAAACCTCACCCTAACCCTAACCCTAACCCTAACTCTAACACTAACAACTAACCCTAACCCTAACCCTAAACCTAACACGCTAGTTTCACAACACTAACGGTAAGCCTAAACCTTACGCTAACCCTAACACTAACCATAACACTAACCCTAACACCAACCCATAACCCTAAACCTAATCCTAAACCTAACACTAACCCTAACCCTTAAACTAACACTAACTCTAAGCCTAACTCTGACCCTAACCCAAACCTAAACCTAACCCTACACTAAACCTAAGGCTAACGCTAACCCTAAGCCTAACCCATGCAAAATCAAGCTATTTTGACTAATTTTACAACGTTAAAGACGCTAGCTTCAAAACCCTAACGGTAAACCTTAACCTAAGCCTAACCATAACCGTAACACTAAACATAACCCTAACCTAAACCTAACCCTAACACTAACCCTAAAGCTAACCCAAAACCCACCCCTAACCCTACCCTGAACCCTAAACCTAACCCTAACCCTAAACCTAACCGTAACACTAACCCATGCAAAGATATTGACTAATATTCCAACGTTAAATACGCTAGCTTCACAAAACTAACGGTAGCCCTAACACTATACATAACCCTAACACTAACACTAACCCTAACCCTAACCATAACCCTAAACCTAACCCTAAACCTAACCCTAAAGTTAACACCACCCCAACCCTAAACCCGAGACCTAACCGTAATCCTAACCCTAACCCATGCAAAATCCAACTATTTTGACTACTTTTCCGACGTTAAAAACGCTAGCTTCACAACCATAAGGTAACCCTAAACACAACCCTTAACCCTAACATTAACCCTAACACTAACCCTAAATCTAACCCTAGCCCTAAACCTAACCCTAACACTAACACTAAACTTAAACCTAACACTAAACCAATCCCTACCACTAAAACAATCCCTAACTCTAATCCTAAACCTAACCCTAACACTGACCGTAACTCTAACCCATGCAAAATCAAGCTTTTTTAACTACTTTTCCAACGTTAAGCACTCTAGTTTCACAACCCTAACGGTAACCCTAAAACTAATCCTACCGACAGCCCCTAACCCTAACACTAAAACTAACCCTAACTCTAACACTAACCCTAACAATAAACCTAACCCTAACACTAAACCTAAGCCTAACCCTCACGCTAATACTAACCCTAACTCTAACACTATCGCTAACCCAAAACCTAACCCTAAACCTAACCCTAACACATACCCTAAACCCACCCCTTAACCTAACCACGAACCCTAACCCTTACCCTAACTCTAAACCGTAAACCTAACCATAACCGAAACCCTAACACTTACTCTATCACTAACCCTACCCCTAACACTAACACTAAACCTGTCCCTAACCCTCACCCTAAAACTAACCCTAACCCTAACCCTAACAGTAAACTTAACAATTAAACTTAACCCTAATCCTAACCCTAACACTACCCTAACAGTAACCCTAACCCTACGCCTCACCATAACCATAACCCCACCACTAACCCTAACCCTAACCTTAACACTAACCCTAAACTTAACCATAAACTTAACCCTAAACCTAAACCTAACCCTAACCCTAACACTAACACTAAGCCTAACCCCAACCCTAACTCTAAATCTAACCCTAATCCTAACCCTAAATCAAAAGCAATATCAATCTGTTTTGACTACTTTTCAACGTTAAACACGCTAGCTTCAAAACACTATTGTTAAGCCGAACGCTAACGATAAACCTAACCCTAACCCTAAACCTAACCCTTACACTACCCTAATCTTGCCCTAATCATAGCCCTAACTCTAAACCAAACCCTACCCCTAAACCTTACTGTAACACTAACCCTAACCCTGAACTTAACCGTATCACCTAACACTAGAACTAACCCTAACCCTAAACCTAAACCTAACCCTAACCATAACTCTAACCCTAATCCTAACCCTAAGCCTAACATCTGACACTAATTGTAACCCTAACCCTAAACCTAACCCTAACACAAACGCTAATACATAGTGATTTACATGTAAAATCAAGCTGTTGTCACTACTTTTTCAACGTTAAACACATTAGTTTCAAATAAAAATATCTCTTTGGAAACATTAGAAAGTCAAGGAAATTATTGCAAATCAATCTGCAATCGATCAAAATGTCTTTGATTTTAACTAATTTCATAATTTTTGAGAAGGTTATATTAAAAATTTTAAGTTTTACAAAGGATTGAATTACATATTTATTTACATGCAAGATCAAGCTGTTTGACTACATTTCCAACGTTAAACACGCTAGCTTCAAAACCCTAACGGTAACCCTAAACCGAACGCTAACATTAACCCTAACCCTAAACCTAACTCTAACCCTAAACCCAACACTAAACCTAACTTCAAACCTAACCCTAACCCTAATCCAACCCTAACGCTAACCCTAAACCTAACCCTAACACTAGCACTAACCCTACCCATAACCCACGCAAAAACAATCTGATTACTTATCCAACGTTAAACACGCTAGTTTCACTACTCTAACGGTAACCCTATCCCTAACCCTAACCATAACCCTAACCCTAACCGTAACACTAATCCTAGCCCTAACCCTAACACCTGACACTAACCCTAAACATAACCATAAACCTAACCGTCACCCTAACCCTAACCCAAACCCTATTACATCGTGATTTACATGTAAAATCAAGCTGTTTGACTACTTTTTCAACCTTAAACACGCTAGCTTCAAAAACTTAACTCTAACCCTAATACTAACCCTAACACTAACCCTAACACTAACCCTAACACTAACCCCACCCCTAACCCTAACCGCGAACCCTAACCCTAAACTTAAGTCAAACCCTAACACAAACACTAATACATAGCGATTTACATGCAAAATAATGCTGATTTGACAATTTTTTCAACGTTAAAAGCGCAAGCTTCAAAATAAAATAACTCTTTGGAAACTTTAGATAGTCAATGAAATTATTGAAAATCAATATGCAATCGATCAAAATGTATTGGTTTTAACTAGTTGCATAAGTTTTGACAAATTTATATTACGAGTTTTATGTTTTACAAAGGTTTGAATTACATAGTGATTTACAAGCAAAATCAAGCTGTTTTCACTACTTTTCGAACGTTAAACATGCTAGCTTCAAAACCCTAACGGTAACCCTAAACCTAACACTAACCCTAAACCTAACCCTAAAGCTAACACTAACTCTAAGACGCTAGCTTCAAAATCCTAACCCTAAACCTGACCCTAACACTAACACCTAACCCTAACCCTAAACCTAACCCTAACCCTAACCTTAACCCTAATCCTAACCCTAACCCTAACGCTAAACATAACGCTAAAACTAACACTTAACCTAAACCTAATCCTAACACGATGGATTCAATATCCTAACACTAACACTAACCCTAACACTAAACCCTATCTTTAACGCCTAACACTAACCCTGAGCTAAAACTAACGCTAACACTAGCACCTAACCCTAACCCTAACCCCAATACATAGTCATTTACATGCAAAAGCAAGCTGTTTTGAATACTTTTTAACGTTAAACACGGTAGCTTCATAATATATATAACTCTTTGAAAACTTTAGAATCTCAATGAAATTATTGAAAGTCGATATGGAATCGATCAAAATGTATTGATTTTAACAAGTTTCATAAGTTTTCACAATGTTATATTACAAATATTATGTTATACAATGGTTTGAATTACATACTGATTTACATGCAAAATCAAGCTGTTTTCACTAATTTCTCAACGTTAAACAAGCTACCATAAAAAACCTAACCCTAACCCTGAACATAACCTTAACCCTAACCTTAACCACTAACCCTAACCCTAAACCAAAACCTTATCCTAAACCTAACCCAACCCTGGCTAAAACTAAGAGTAACCCTAAACCCTAACCCTTATCCTAAACCTAACCGTAATACATAATGATTTACATGCAAATGCGAGCTGTTATGACTACTTTTTCAACGTTAAACATGTTTGCTTCAAAACACTAACCCTAACCCTAACACTAATCCTAACCCTGACAGTAAACCTAAATCCATCACAGACCGTAACCCTAAACCTAACCCCTAACCCTAACCTAAAACTAAACCTATACATAAACCTAACCCTAACCCTGCCGAACTCGAACTATAATACATAGTGATTTACATGCAAAAGCAAGCTGTTTTGACTACTTTTTCAAAGTTGAACATGCTAGCTTCAAAATAAAAATAACTCTTTGGAAACATTAAAGAGTCAATAAAAATTATTGAAAACCGATATGCAATGGATCAAAATGTATTGATTTTAACTGGTTTCATAAGTTTTGACAAAGATATATTACAAATTTTCTGTTTTAGAAAGTTTTGAATTAAATATTGATTTACATGTAAAATCAAGCTGTTTTGACTACTTTTCAAAGTTAAACACGCTTGCTTCAAAAGCCTAATCCTAACCCTAACCCTAACACTAACCCTAATTTTAACCCTAACCGTAACAATAACCCTAACCCTAAACCTAAGCCCTAACCCTAGCCCTAACCCCTTACCCTAAACATAACCCTAGCCGTAACACTAAATCTAACACTAATAAGTAGTGATTTACATGCAAAAGCAAGCTGTTTTGTGTACTTTTTCAACGTTAAACACCTAATGTTTACAAAGAGTTAATTAAATTTTGAAGCTAGCGTGTTTAACGTTGAAAAAGTAGTCAAAACAGCTTGCGTTTTCATGTAAATCACTAAGATATTTATTCTGTATTTAAACAGAAATTTGGCATAAGGCCGAAATAGGGAAATGGGTCTTTTTCTGTCTTAATTATAACTTAGCTAGCCGCAAACACTGACCCAATCGTACGAATAATATTCCTTACACCAAAACAACACATTCATACGTACCTTACAAACTACAAACACCATAATACCTCATCGTCTCTATGAAATAACTAACACCATATATACAAATCAATGCCTGTGGGGGGAGTGGAATAAAACAATAATTCTAAAAATTAACCCCAATTAGTATTTACAATATGATCATAAATCTATTTACAAGAAACTAAAGAAAATATTATTAGTAATAACCCTCCCCCCAATCACTAAATGTGGCAGAAATACTAGTTCTCTGGCCGAAATCAATGCGGGACTATAATAGTATAAAACAATCATTCATCCCACGCACACACACTAACACGCACTCATTCAAACACAACAACAATTACGAAAACACTCACGCGAAACGAAAGGTGCCCCGCATCCACCGGAGAACTGACATCACTGAACACCTGAAGTGGGAGGGGATGGGTAATTCTACTTTAAGAAAATTAGGGACAGAAATAAAAGGGACCAATGATCATACATACCCTAGCTAAGTTAACTGAATAAAAAAGAAAAAGATACTAAAACATCAAAAACTGAACCTATACTAGCCTAGTTTCTGGATGGGTTACACTAGTTCAACCCAGGAAAAGCAATATCCTGAAGCCTGACCGGCATCAAAATGCCACTCAATGTCAGCCTCTTTCACACGACACAAACGCGCAAGATGCACCCACCTTTTGCTGAATTCTGATGAAGAGAGCCGCTGCCTTTCCGTCCTAATCTTGACTTTAACCTAATGCTTAAAGTATAAGTTCATTTGGGAAGAACTTCTCGCCTCCATAGAATCCCTTCTGTCGCGTCGTCCAAATCACGACTCTCATAACACCTAGCAAGCAGTGGAAACACGTATTGTTCAGCCTTCGTCATCGGCGGTGCCACATTGCTACAAACGGAAGAGTCTTCAAGGACAAACCTTCCCCGCAGCATGCGGACCGTGAGGCCTTCAACAAACTTGCACAACGGCACTACCATGCTGCACTGAAAGAAAGCGTGACACAGTCTCTCGACCTCTCCAACACTGCGACGGCAGTTTCGAGAATTTTCCAAGCCAGCTGAAACAAGTATTTTGGCGACATAGAGGGCCCCACGAATCACCAGCCAGGTGAGTGATGCCTCATCGTTATTGAGACATTTCAACCCGGGCGCCCAAGGCCATATTGAGCGAGCCACTTGCTTCGTAAGGCCGAGATCGTCAATCAGATTATCATGAATGGACCCACTGACTAACACTTGATATAATGCCCTATGAAACAACGCCTGGACGTTGGAGATGCCATCCGACGCCCTTAAGAGTCGCTTCAGGGCAACACGACATTCGCGATAAAAGGAGCATTCGGCTCGGGGTAAACGACGGGCGTCCTTCTCGCACGAGTGCACACTTCTCAGGGATGGGAAGTTCTTACGGCCGTCTTCCTTCCAGAAGGCGCCTTCCTCATCCGGTTCGCGACACATTCGATCTAGAAATCTGATGCGAAGCATATGTTGACAAATCTCAATGCTTGGCATGCCCGCTCACGAACGCCAGTAATGTGCCATACGGAAGTGGAATTACTGAGAGTCGGTGAAAGAGAATCGGGTAGATGTGTGAAACACATACTTCCGCCCTCCCCTTTAAGGAAAGATTCGTCCGAGCCCACAGATTAATTGCGATCTCGGCCTTCCCTCGCACCTCCGACCAATTCATTTCCAACTGGAGACCAGGACCGAACCAGACGCCGAGAATCTTGACCGGCCCGTCCGTCCAGTGGAAATGTCCAGGAAGAGAAACTCCACGCACCCAACCGCAAGCCAACAGACTTATCGCGATTGATCATGGCCCCTGTCACCATTTCATACACACTGATCTCTTTGCTGACCTCATCGTCAGCATAGGCAGAATAACTGGTCGATGTGGTAGCACCGGGCAATGCAATTCCGCCTTTAACTTGCGAAAGAAATGTTCCAACGCAAGAATGTAAAGCAAAAGCGAAAGCGGACAACCTTGACGAATGGAGCGAGACAATATGAAAGGCTCCTATCTTACCCCCATTCACTTCCACCAGCGCACCGAGAGTCGCATACAGAAGTCGGATCCAGGTGCGAAATTATGGCCCGAAACCGGCCGCCGAAAGAACAGCCTCCAGAAACCGATGGTCAACCCTATTGAAGGCCTTGAACTGATCTAAATTGATCAGCGCGGCTTCACTGTCGATCAGGCGTACCATATGAAGGCTATCCTGAATAGACCTACCCTTGTCAGCACAATTTTGCTCCGAGCCAATCAGACTAGACAAGACAACCTGCAAACGGTTGGCCAAGACCTTAGCCAAAATATTTAACTCTGTGTTTAACATAGTTAAAGGGTGAAAGTTACCTTACCCATCCCCACCGTTTTCGTCCTTGCGTAACAAATTGATCACGCCCCTGGTGAAGCATTGGGGTATAGACACCTGCTTCATCCAGTTGCCGAAAATCAGTGCCAGCAGCGGAACAAAATCGGGCGACTGCCTCAAGTACGCTTTGTCCAGGCCAACTTGTTTCAGCGCTTCCCAGATTTCCAACTCGCACCTAGCTGCTTCAGCTGCATCGAGGCAGGAAAAGTCAGCTAAATAGGCGTCGAACTGAGCAGGGCTCAGACCGAGTTGCCTGGTAAAAAGCTCCTGAAATTAGTCACAAAAATCCTCGCATATGCCCTCGTTTGTAGTCACGGTCCGATTATCCGGCAATGTGACGCATGCGATATGTCCCCGTGATGCATTCCGAGCTTCCTCTGCGCGTAAATTCAGCAGCCATATTCGTTGCCTCAGAGGATATTCTTTTTAACCTAGCTCTAACTACCAGAGCTTGATCCTTCTTGATAAGCAAGGAGGCCAACTCTGCCTTAGCTAAAGCTATGTCCACACTAACACGGGATTTGACCGTCCGATAAACTTTCTGCTCTAAAGCAGTTTGAGCCGACGACTATAATCAGCAGCAAACGTTCTAATTTTGGATTTTAAATTATCCCACCAGGCATTTCCCACAACCGCTCCCGTCAGTTCCCTCTGTATCATTAGTAGCAGCTGCTCCCGGAAATCTTGCTCACCAAATAATGATGAGTTTAATTTTATAGCCAGCCATCCTAACCTTAGGTTTACTAAGTTTACACGGACCCGGACAAGCCAATGATCCGTATAAACTATCTCATGGAAACTTGGACACCCTAAGAGCCCTACATCGACTCTCCTAACTAAGACTCGGTCAGGATAACTAGCCGAGCCACCACAAGTTCACACTACCTCCCGAGGGTGTTCGTTCTGGTACTTATCGACAATATCAAACCCTTCGACAAATTGCCGAAATTGTTAGTACCCGAAATTGGCCCTATACGATCTATATCGGGATAAATGACGGCATTCGAATCACCCACTAAAACTACCTGCCGTGAAGTCGTAAAAAACGGCTCGATCCGCCGAAACAAAGCAGGCCGCTCAGAATGGACATTGGGCGCATAAACCCCAATGAGACGAAAAGCCTTATCCTTTATGGTAACATCCAGCACGCAAAGTCTGGCCGCCGGATCCGCGAAGACATGGACATACGCAGCCTTCAAAGACTTGCTTACCAGCCAAGAGACACCTCTCGAACGACCGTCAAAACAGGCTGAATAGAGAGAGAGAACCCCCTAGACAGTATGTTCCCATAGTCGTGAGTAGAAAACCGGGTCTCTTGTACACAACAAATATTCACTCCAAATGCTGAAGGTCGCGAGAGAGCCTCGTCCTGCAAGACTCCGACCTCAGGCCTCGGGCATTCACACTTGCTAACCAGAGAGCCATGATGAAAACCGATTAGGATTGCTCTCCTGCATTGAACATGGCCGGGGTCAGGACACCGACGGCCTCTCCCAATGAGCCAGTACCCATCTCACTCTTGATGGAACCACCAGGAGACAGGCCGCCAATGTCCAGGGGGAATGTTAATTTTAACGCTCTATACAGGGAGGGGTGAACAAAAACTGGGAACAATATTGTTGTAGTTTCTTTAAAACGTCATCGTCGAAAAAGGCCATGGGCGGGAAAATTCCAAATGTTTCATTACATTCCGCCATCATCGCCCATATCGGCTTTCCAGCAACTCCTGATCGAACAACAGTGGAGACCCTTTTTGCTTTAGGAGAATTTCTAGGGTCCTCTACGTCTAAATTGTGTATTTTTCGGAAGTTTAAAAGAGGTTTTATATTTTTCACTTTTTCGGCGTGCATTATAGCCTTTTCTTCAACATCTTTCGAGATTCGACACACGTCTTCCCTTGTATTGAAAATGGGTTTTGATTTTATCATTTTTTCCATTATTGCCTCTGGTGATTCAGACGATGGACTACGTTGTCTTTTTTGTTTTTCAGGTTTATGGGGGGAATTGATGGGTGTTTTCTTAGGGGAAAGATTTGCAGAAGGGATGGGAGATGATGATTTGGTTGCCTTCTTCAGTGTTGTCATGTGTGGTTGAACTTTGCTTAAGGACTTGTGACTTGGAGGAAGGACCATAGGCTGCTGTTTTGAAACAGGGGAAGACGGTCCCGAAAAAGAGATGCCAGTTTTCTTTTCTGTGTTATGTCTTTTTGTTTTTAAAGATTCCTGGAGAATTTGTAACTTTTCCTGTTTTTCAAAGGACGGCTCATATTTGATCATATTCAGCCGCAGTTTCGCCGAATAGCTGACCGTAGAGTCGCCCTTAGCACTGGTTGAGGGAGTGGGACTGCATGTGTCTTTTGCTGTAGGACGAGGTCCTGGTGCCTGGGTCTTCCCTTTCGCCTTACCCACGACCTGCCATTCCCCCTCTTCCTTCTCCCTAACCGCATTAGCGGCGGGCTAAGGCATTTCGGGGAATGGGGGCTGAGATTTAGACCCAACCTGGGGATTTTGTCCTGGTTGCAGTATGCCCACTACAGCCGAGACGGATTGAACAGACTCGACCAAATGGGGATTCGGCTGGGCTGGGCGGGGGCCAGAACATCAGAGGCCTTCTTTTCTGTGCAGGAAGAGGAAAGTTGACCAATCTTTCCAAACTTCCATCAGGCCGGTTTTCGACCCGTGACTATTATTGGCATCTTCTGGGCCTCTAAATCCAGATAGTTGAGGATGGAGAAGAAGGCTTTTTGACCGATCACAACTCAAAACCCCACATCCCCGGTCAGATCGTCTGAGGAATCACTGAGTATCTCTCCAAACTCTCACAGATAAGCGGCCAAATGCTCCCCTTAAATCTGAGAACGAACCTCGTATACTGAAACTTGGTCCTCCGCATGCCTTCATACTCGGTTCGCAATATGAGATTTTTTGTTATGAGATCACGCGTTGAAGCTTCCTCACAATCGGCAGGTGTGGGCAACAGTACGTCCCACATGAAGAAGCCTTTCCCTTTTATGACTCACTGAGGTTTGATGCCCAGCGAAGTCAAGGCTTTTATGACAGTGACTTTTGTGGAGCGACAAATCTTGCGCGAACGCTTGTCCACCACAAATACTGACACAATTCTTTTTTCAACTTTCTTTAGCTCCACGGGATTGGACAAGAATCCATCTGCTGTCACCAGATGTGCGTAGATCTTGGCTTTCTCCAGGAACTACGTCATGTCGATCTTACGTTTAGGCGGGGCATGAGAGCGTTTCTCCGGCCGCGTCATTATTCTTGGGAGTCTGATTTTCAGAGTTTCGGTTACATTCAGCCACCATATTTTCGTCTTGTCGTTTACTTACGGAACTTGTGTCTTGTGAAACTTTAACGGTTTCGGAATTTTGGCCAACTTGGGCTCCCATACCTTCTGGTAAACTGGTTTCTGTAGAATTTTCGCCATTAGCGGACACGATACTTTTTCCATTTTTTACATTTTGAGAAGAATTTGGATTCAATTTTGGGGGGTCTTCTGCATCTATTTCTGTTTTCTCGGAAGTTTTGTCAGGAGGGTCATTTTTCTTTTTTCTTTTTTTTGTGACTGTGACGGGTATTAAAAGCAGATAAGCTAAACACGCATATATGAAGGTTAATTTCCGCCTAGCAACAGAATAAAGATTACGTGAAGTCTTATGACATTTTGGGAAGGCAGGTCAAAAGGGTCGACTGACCCAATTACCTGTAACGGAAAATGTCTAGACAGAAGTTAGACAGGGGACGGAAGTAAGTTAGAATTCGCTCCCAAAACCTAAGACACGTGACAGTCAAAGATTCACTCGAGGATCAGTTGTTATCTGGACTTTGAAAAGGCAAGACCGAAGCCGAGGTGCTAGTGGTTCACGAATGGAAAGATTAGACACATTTGATAGTGATGACTTATCCAGTTCTATCCAGGCAACTCCGGACAGGAAGTATAAAGAAATATTCCTGTTCGAGAATCCCAATTTGAAGACGCAGGTAAAGATATATGTTGATGATTCAACCTGCGTAAAGAATCTGTTATAAGCTAAATTGTATGAAGAAGAAAAAGGAAAGAAAGAAGAAAGCCAAAGAGAAGAGGAAAGTGTACATCCCTGTTGCAAGTCGAGCTGTTTACAGAAGAGGAAGAAAGTGTACATCCCTGTTACAAATCGAGCCGTCTACAGAAGAAAAGGAAGGAAAGAAAAAGACGAAACAAAGAGAGAAAGAAAGTGTATACCTCTATTACAGACTGACAGTGTGTGAAATTGTGTTTGTGCCAAGAAAAAAAAAGAAAGGACATTGATATAAAAAAAAAGAGAGAACTGAATACAAAAGATAAGTAATCACATTTTGAACCCGTAGTAGAAAAGATATACACACACACATGAATATTATATTGTTTTTTGTTTTTTTTCGCAAACACATTTCCACATGTAAAACAATAATTGTAACTCCTCTCCCATCTCTTTTGTGTATGTGCGTTGGCTTCTGAATTCAATTCATAGTAATTCATACTTGTATTTTGTATGTTCGGGTTCAGTTGAATCCATTTGGTGTTCGCCGAATTTGATATCCCAAAATAAGTTCGAGACCCGATGGTCGGATGTTTTAATTCATACTTATCTGTTCTTTTATTTTGATATATGTATATTTGTATATATTAAAATTATTGCATCAAAAATTGCTAAGCCTTAAAGTTCATCCTTGTATTGTGGATCGGTACTCGTGTTGAAAACGAAGCGGACCTGGGAAAGATTACTGATCGATTATCCCAATCGAACAGTGGTCTTAAAAATATTTTGTTTACCAATTGTCCGCTCTCACGATCTGAGAGTGATAGCTTGTATCTCTCCACAGGTGTGAGAGTGTATATATCTCCTAGTCGGCGTATGATCGCCCTATAACCCATTCGTCGACTGGGGTATATATCAAGTTTTTTCTAGCAGTTCTACACATATTCTCTTTTCAGACAAGATTTATTTTTTAAATTCATTTCACAATAACAAAATATATATTTAAACAAAAGAAGACGAAAAAAAAAAGAAAATTTTATATGAAAACAAACAGATAAACAAGCAAAAAATGGGTCAAAAAGGAATACGTACAAAAAGGACAATGAACGGTAAAATTAAAAAATTAACAGCTACAAATTACAGACAACGATTACGCGAATGAAAAAAAGACAAATTAAAGCAGAAAATTAAGAAAAGGAATCTATTTATAAAATAAAACAACAGAAAGTACGGAACGAAAAGTAACAAACAAGTTTACAAAATAATATGACGGCTACTAGAAAATTCTAATCAGTCCGACAAACGATACCACAGGAAATAAAAACGAAAATGTATAATTAACAAAACAAAAAATTAAAAGATAGAACACAAAATATTTAACAAATATTAAACAAGGAAGGACAGAAAAAATAACAGGTAGAAATAAAATGTGAACAAATAAACTACGACGTAGAATAGGACATAAATTTAAAGCGGTGGGGGGATTGTGAAAAAGAAAAGGAAAATCAAACTATAAATAAAAGAAAAACAAATTTAAAGAAATAAAAAAATGGGTAAAAATAAAATGAGGGGAAAAGAAAAAAAGAAAAACTTTTCACAAAAATATCAGTAATAAAAAACGGAAGATAAAATCCAAAGGACGTAATAACAGTTGAAAAACACAGAATAGTCCACAGACAACAGCAGAACTTGGTCGAACACCGGTCGTACAAGGACGGTGAACGTTGAAAAAATAGCCAAAACAGCTTGCTTTTACATTTAAAATCAATACTTTTGAAATCTTTGTAAAACGCATAATTGGTAATAAAACTTAGTGAAAAGTGTTGAAACATGTTAAAATAAATATTATTTGATCGTGAACATAACGCTTTAAAATAATTTTATTGTTTTTCTAATGTTTACAAATAGCAATTTAAATTTTCAGGCAAGCGTTTTTAACGTTGAAAAAGTAGCCAAAACATCTTGTTTTTACATGTAATTCTCAATACATTTTAAACATTGGTAATTGGAATTTATAATTCATAATAAACCGTTGTGAGAAGTGTTGACACATCTTAAAATCAATATGATATGATCGTTATAATATCGCTTTACAATAATTTGATTGTTTTTCTAATGTTTACAAATATAGCAATTTAAATTTTCAAGCAAGAGAGTTTAACGTTGAAAAAGTAGCCAAAACAGCTTGCCTGTAAATCTCAATACATTTGAAAACTTTATTTGTAATAAAACTTTGGGAAAAATGTTGGCACATGTTAAAATCAATGTTTTGATCATTACCATATCAATTTTCAATAATTCTAT
This sequence comes from Acanthosepion lycidas, assembly GCA_963932145.1. Taxonomy (NCBI): domain Eukaryota; kingdom Metazoa; phylum Mollusca; class Cephalopoda; order Sepiida; family Sepiidae; genus Acanthosepion; species Acanthosepion lycidas. The sequence goes on from OZ010578.1 coordinate 67,479,139, forward strand.
TGGTTTTATAATGAAAAATAGTAATTTTATATGGATAGCAATTTAAATTTTCATGCAAGCCTCTTTCACTTTGAAAAATAGCCAAAAATACCTTGGTTTTAAATGTAAAACCCAATACGTTTGAAACATTAGCAAAACGTAACATATACAATAAAACTTTGAGAAAAGTGTTGACACATGTTAAAAATTAAAATCAATATGTTTTGATCGTTACCATAACGATTTTCAAAAATTTTATTAGATTTCTAATGTTTAAAAATAGTAATTTAAATTTTCATGCAAGCGTGCTTAACGTTGAAAAAGTAGCCAAAGCAGCATGTAAAACTCAATACTTTTAAACCTTTGTAAAACGTATAATATATAATGAAACTTTCTGAAAAGTTTTGGCAGATGTTAAAATCAATATGTTTTGATCGTTAACATATCGATTTTCAATAATTGTATTGGTTTTCTAATGTTTACTACTAGCAAGAAGCGTGTTTAACGTTGAAAAAGTAAACAAAACAGTTTCCTTTTACATTTAAAAGACAATAAATTTGAAATCTTTGTAAAACGTATATTTTGTAATAAAACTTTTTAAAATGTTTAGACACATGTTAAAATCAATATGTTTTGACCGTTACCATACCGATTCTCAATAATTTTATTACTTTTCTAATGTTTAGAAATAGTAATTTAAATTTGTGAAAATTGTTGACACATGTAAAACTCAATATGTTTGAAACATTAGCAAAACTTAATATTTGTAATAAAACTTTGTGAAACGTTTTGACACATGTTAAAATAAAGTTTGATCGTTATCATAACGATTTTCAATAATTTTATTAGTTTTGTAATGTTTAGAAATAGTAATTAAATTTTTCATGCAAGCGTGTTTAACACTGAAAAAAGTAGCTAAAAACAGCTTGGTTTTACAAATAAAACTCAATACTTTTGAAACCTTTGTAAAACGTATAATTTGTAATAAAACTTTGTGAAAAGTGTAGACACATGTTAAAATCAATATGTTTTGATCGTTACCATACTTATTTTCAATAATTTTAATTGTTTTCTAATGTTTAGAAATAGTAACTTAAATTTTCATTCAAGCGTATTTAACGTTGAAAATGTAGCCAAAAGAATTTGCTTTTGCACATGAAACACAATGCATTAGAAACTTTTATTTGTAATAAATCTTTGTGAAAAGTGTTGACATATGTTAAAATCAATATGCTTTGATCATTATCATATCGATTTTCAATAATTTCATTGGTTTTCTAATGTTTAGAAATAGGAATTTTTCAAGGAAGCCTGTTTAAATTTTCAAGCAAGCGTGTTTAACGTTGAAAAAGTAGCCAAAACGGCTTGCATTTATATGTAAAACTCAATACTTTTTAAACCTTGGTAAAACGTATAATTCATAATAAACCTTTGGAAATGTGTTGACAGATGTTAAAATCAATATGTTGTGATCATTACCATATCGGTTTTCAATAATTTTATAGTTTTTCTACTGTTTACAAATAGAAATTTAAATTTTCAAGCGTGTTTAACGTTCAAAATGTAGTCAAAACATCGTGCTTTTACAATAATTTTATTGGTTTTCTAATGTTTTGGAATAGTAATTCATATTTTCATGCAAGCGTGTTTAACATTGAAAAAGTAGCCACAAACATATGAAATGAAACTTTGTGAAAAGTCTTAACACGTGTTAAAATCAATTCTTTGATCGTTACAATATCGATTTTCAATAATTTTATTGGTTTTCTAATGTTTACAAATAGCAATTTCAACACTTTGCTTTTACATGTAAAATTCAATACCTATAAACATTAGCAAAACGTAACATTTGTAATAAAACTTTGTGAAAAGTGTTGACACATGTTAAAATCAATATGTTTTTACCGTTACCATAACAATTTTCAATAATTTTATTGAATTTATAATACTTAGATATTTAAATTTTCATGCAAGCGTGTATAACGATGAAAAGGGAGCCAAAAACAGCTTGGTTTTACATGGAAAACTCAATACTACTGAAACCTTTGTAAAACGTATAATATGTAATGAAACTTTGTGAAAAGTCTTGACATATGCTAAAATCAATATGTTTTGATCCTTACCATATCGATTTTCAATAATTTTATTACTTTTCTAATGTTTACAAATAGCAATTTCAATTTTCAAGCAAGCGTGCTTAACGTTGAATACGTAGCCAAAACACCTTGCTTTTACAATTAAAACTCAATACATTTGTTCCATTTGTTCTTTGTAAAACGTATAATTTGCAATAAATCCTTGTGAAAAGTGTTGAAGTGTTAAAATCAATATATTTTGATCGTTACCATACTCATATTCTCTAACTTTATTGTTTTTCTAATGTTTAGAAATAGTAACTTTTATTTTCATGCAAGCGTGTTAAACGTTGAAAAAGTAGCCAAAACAGCTTGTTTTTAATGGAACACTCAATCCTTTTGAAACATTTGTAAAACGTATAATTTGTAATAATACTTCGTGAAAACTGTCGAGACATGTCAAAATCTATACGTTTTAATCGTTACCATATCGATTTTCAATAATTTTATTGGTTTTGTAATGTTTACAAATAGCAATTTAAATTTTCATGCAATCGTGTTTAACGTTGAAAAAGTTGCCAAAAACGCTTGCTTTTACATGTCAAACTCAGTACGTTTTAAACGTTTTTAAAACGTATAATTTGGAATAAGTCTTTATGTAAAGTGTTGACACATTAAAATCAATATGTTTTGATCGTTACCATATCGATTTTCAATAATTTTATTAATTTTGTAATGTTTACAAATAGCAATTTAAATTAAGCGTGTTTACCGTTGAAAAATTAGCCAAAACACCTTGCTTTTACATGTAAAACTCAATACGTTTGAAACCTTTGTAAAACGTATAAATTTGTAATAAAACTTAGTGAAACGTTTTGACACATGTTAAAATCAATATGTTTTGATCTTTACCACAGAGGTTTTCAATAATTTTTGTTGGTTTTCTAATGTTCAGAAGTAGCAATTTAAATTTTCAAGCAAGCCTTTTTAACGTTGAAAAATTAGCCAAAACCTCTTGCTTTTTCATGTGAAACGGAATACGTTTGAAACCTTTGTAAAACGTATAATTTGTAATCAAACTTTGAGAAAGTGTTGTCACATGTTAAAATCGATGTTTTGATCGTTAGCATATCAATTTTCAATAATTTTATTGGTTTTCTAATGTATACAAATAGCAATTTAAATTTTCAAGCAAGTGTGTTTAACGTTGAAAACGTAGCCAAGACACCTTGCTTTTACAATTAAAACTTAATATTTTTCATACCTTTATAAAACATATAATTTGTAATATAACTTTCTGAAAACTTTTGACACATTTTAAAATCAATATGTTTTGATCGTTATCATATCGATTTTCATTAATTTTATTTGTTTTCTAATGTTTCCGAATGATAATTTAAATTTTCAAGGAAACGTTGAAAAAGTAGCCAAAACAGCTTGCTTTTGCATGTAAATCTCACTAAAAAAACTTATAATTTGTAATATAACTTTGTGAGAACTGTTGAAACTTGTTAAGATCAATATGTTTTGATCGATATCATATCAATTTTCATTAATTTTATTGGTTTTCTAATGTTTACAAATAGCAATTTTAATTTTCAAGCAAGCATGTTTAACTTTCAAAAAGTAGTCTTTTGCTTTTGCCCGTAAAAATCAATAATTTTCTTTTGCCCGTAAACATCAATAATTTTCAAACCTTTGTAAAACATATAATTTGTAATATATTTTTGTGAAAACTGTTGAAACTTGTTAAAATCAATGTGTTTCCTCTTGATTGCCATCTCCATTGTCTGGGTCCTGAGAATTAAGTTACTTCATAATTTCCTTCCGCCTCATAAGTTCTATTTTCTCTTATTATCATCTTATGAGTGTCGGTGGCTCCTCCACCTTTCTTGGTGTCTCATCTGCGCCTGCTACCTATACGAAAATAAAGTATTTTTAGTTGTGCGTGGTAAGTGTCAATCATTGTTGCCTTTTTGGCCTGTCGCAGTTCAAACCCACGTCCAACTTATGTTTTTCATCCTTCAAAACACCGACACACAATTCAGGTAGCTGTCCATATGTGTTGGGAAATTTGTCCCAGCTTTCCTGCATCAAACGGTTGAGGCTAAAAAATTGCGTCAAAACATGAATAAATATCTCTCTTTTAGGTGCGAACGAATAAAGGAAAACTCCTGCTCGGTGTGTTACGATAAAAGTGTTTATTTACATATACAGAAAAAAAGGGTAAAGGGACAAAGACAATTAGGAGAGAAAGAAAGGGAGAAGAAAAAGTCCTTTATTGTAAGAGAATATATTCATAACAGAAAAAAGGCTTCCGCTGAGCGCCTAAAATTTCTTTCAGCGAGTAGAATTTTGTTAGAGTTTTCTTCACAGTTCTTGTAGAGTAGGAAAATGTTAGTAAATATAAGAATTCTGCAGTTGAGTGTTCGTAGGTCGACGAGAAAGAAGGTGAAAAGGAAGGCAGCTTTCAACTGCTCGTTAATTGTATGCTGATATTCGTTCTCGACAGCCCATTAGTAGATAGTTCTTCTTTGGTTGAAAGTGGTTCCGAAGTTGACTGGTGCCATCTGTCGCCGATCTTACAGACGGTGTGCCGAATACTCACTGCCAAATAGGCGAAGAACCTCCAAATTTATAGAGATTTGGGAGGCTCAGAAGGATCGGGACTTTTCCCTCCAAAATCGTTATACAAATTTCCTGGTCTCTTCATTGGTCAGAGAATATATTCTTATCTCTGATGAGAAACAATGCTTTGGGAGCCGGTTTTGAAAGCAACGAAAATGGTGAACAAGCTGTGAGGTTTTCCCCAGATTTTATGGCACCATGGAAAGAATAATGGTGGTGGAATTCCTTTTTATATTTTCCAGCTCTTTCGTTAGTCAGAAAATATATTCTTATCTCTGATAAGAATATATTTTCTTTGGGAGCCGGTTTTGAAAATAATGAAAAAGGTGAGAATTGGAAAAATAGGCTAGAATGTGAACTTTTAAAATATTGTTCTCAAATTAAATTCCAACATATGAGAATTAAAATCTTCAATTTTTCCCACTGGTTTTATTCATTAACCCTTCTTATTTATTAGGGATCTGTCAGTATATCGTTCCTTCTATTTTAAGAAAACTTTCTTATGATTGCCAGTAACAAAAATAGTGTCACAAAAAAGCAAAACCAATTCTTATCTTATTCTTTCTTGAGATTAATCAATAAAAATACCTTTCTAATAGAAAAAAACATATGCGCTATTTCTAAACAACAATAACAGCTCTAGCATATTATAGATTAGATTTATTTCGCATCATTTAAAGAAAATAAATTTCTCTCTTTCAGCGAATAGTTAGACGGGCCTTATTTTAGTTGTATTTTGAAACTCTGACTTAAACACTCGCTTGTGCGGTATCCAAACATATTTGTTATAAACTTGTGAGGAAACCTTAATACGCACAACGTATCCCTCTCTTTCTTGTTCATAGTACAATAATCAACATATAATCCACTCCTTTCTAGATTTCTTTTGTTTTAAGCAAAATAAGTGTACATACAAAAATATAACAATTTTTTTATTATTTTAATTTCTGACATGTTTGTATATTGGGAAATTGATAGTCACTGTAGCTTCTATAGGATTGGTAGTTGCATTTGTAAATTGGAATATATATATGAAAAATAAGCTGGATAAAGTAAATAAAGGTTTATGGTATACATTAGGAATAAAGGTAAGTTCGTAATTCAATCCAATAGTGAGTGCTACTAATTGGAAGATCGGTAGATCTTGCGTAAGTCTGAGTCGTACTCTACAGATCCCAGCTACTAATATTTAGCAACCTCCCCACGGCACAAGGTCAAATTTAATGTGGGGCAATCCGAGCCCGTAGGTTCGGCCCAAAATTCACTGGAAACCCCGCATAAATGGGTTCGGGTAGTTGTTTCCCGAGACGAGACATTTTCCTTCAACATAGCCTCGTCTGGGGATCCTCTCTGGCCGGACACAGATTTCGACCAGCACAGCTGGTAAAGATCCCAGCTAGTCGATATTTACTAGCCTTCCCACGAGGTTGAATGTTGCACAATGCCGAGTTTATTGTTAGGTATTCCGAGCCCGTAGGCTCGGCCCCAAAAATTCCCGTAGACCCCGTATAAAACCGGGTCGGGTAGCTGTTTCCCGAGACTCTACTCTACTCTTCGACATAGCCTCGGCTGAGGATCCTCTCTGCCTCTAGGCAGAGAGTTTAACCAGCAGAGCCGGAAAAGATTCCAGCTAGTATATTTACTAACCTAAGATTTAGTTTTTTCATTAAGAAACATAAAAACACTTAGATTTACTTCAGGTTTAGTTTTTCTTCCAAAAAGGCACATTTTGTCAGATATAGTCTTTTTCATTTTCTTAATGAAAATACCGAAATCTGTTAAAAAACATATGTACCTTTTTTTGAAAAATTTTACATTTTGTACAGATTTAGTCTTTTTCGTTAAGTATATCAAAATGATATATTTTGTTCAGATTCAGTATTTTCATAAATAACGAAAACATTTTCGTCAGATAGTGTCTTTTTAATTAAGAAATATAAAAAAAAAAGTTACATTTAATTCAGGTTGATTCTCTTTATTAAGAATTTTCATAAAATTTATTTTTTGCTTCGATTTATTCCTTTTCATTAAGAAATATGTAAAATAAGATACATTTGGTATAGATTTTGTTTGTTTCATTAAGAAATATAAACAGTTACATTTTCAACATATTTACTCTTTTCATTAAAAATAGAAAAAAAGTTGATGTTTTTCAGATTTAGTCTTGTTCATGTGGAAATATAAAAAAGGTATATTTTTCAAGTTTAATATTTTTTCATTAAGAAATGTCAAAAAAGGTACATTGTGCACAGATTTAGTCTTTTTCATTAAAAAAATATACATTTTTCAGATTTATTATTTTTCATTAAAAAATAAGAAAAACAGATACATTTTCAACAGATAGTCTTTTTCATCAAGAAATATAAAAATGTTACATTTAATTCAGTTTCAATCTTAAAAAATATAATAAATGTTACATTTTCTACAGATATTTACTACAGGTTTAGTCTTTCTTCATTAAGAAATAACAAAAACAAGTATATTTCCATCAGATAAACTCTTTTTTCTTTAAGAAATATAAAAAGGTTATGTTTTGTCAGATTTCACCTGTTTCATTCAGAAATATGAAAAAAATTACATTTTTATTAGATTTAGATTTCTTTTTGAAATAACAGCAACAGTTATATTTTCTTAGATTTAGTCTTATTCATTAAGAAATATAAAAAAAAGTTTTTAATAGGTTTAATTTTTACATTAAGAAATTTCCAAAAAATTACATTTTGTACACATTTAGTCTTTCATTAAGATGTATAAAAACAATGACATTTTGTAAGAAATATAGTAAATGTGACATTTCGTGCAGATTTAGTCAGTTTCATTCATAAATAATGTTACATTTTCTTTCATATTTTCTCTCCTTCATTAGGGAATATCGAAAAGTTATATTTTTCAGGTTTTATCTTTTTCCATTCCAATGTCAAAAAAGGTACAGTTTATACAGATTTAGTCCTTTTCATTAAGAAGTATCAACAAAAGTAATCTTTTTTTCAGATTTAATCTTTTTCATTAAGAAATAGAAAAACCGGATACATTTCATTCTTTAAGAAATGTCAAAAAATATACATTTTGTACAGATTTAGTCTTTTTCATTATGAAGTATCAAAAAGTTACATGTTGTATACATATAATCATTTTCATTCAGAAGTAAAAACAAATCATTTTCGTTAGATAACAAATGGTATATTTTCTTCAGATTTAGTCATTTTCACTAAAAAGTATCAAGAAAAGTATTATTTTTCAGGTTTAATTTTTTTCATGAAGAAATTAAAAAAATGTGCATTTCGTACATATTTAGTGTTTTTCATTAAGAAATATCAAATAAATTATATATTGTTAAGATTAGATACAGTCTTCGTTATTAAGAAATATAAAAAAATACATTTACTTCAGGTTTAGTCTTTTTATTTAAAAATATAATAAATATTACATTTTGCATAGATTTATTATTTTCCATTAAGAATTATTTAAAATATTAAATCTGGTACAGATTTATTCACTTTCATCCAGAAATAAAAAAAAAAGTTATCTTTTCATCAGATTTAGTCTTTTTCATTCAAAAATATCAAGAAAAATTATATTTTTTTCAGGTACATTTTGTACAGATATTGTCTTTTTCATTAAGAAATATCAAAAATGTTATATTTGTTCAGATTAGGTAATTTCCATTAAGAAATTGAAAAACCAGTTACATTTTCATCAGATAGAGATTAAGAGAAAAAATTTATAGATTTACTTCTGGTTTACCCTTTTTTCATGAAGAAAAAATAGTAAATGTTACATTCTGTACTGATTTAGTCTTTTTCATTAAGAATTATGTAAAATTGGTACATTCAGAAATGTGAAAAAGTTACATTTTCATCAGATTTAACCTTTTTCATTAGGAAATATCAACAAGTTAGATTTTCAGGTTTTCATGAATTAATTTTAAAAAGTTTCATTTTGTACAAATTTAGTGGTTATAAAGTATAATTTAATGATTATAAAGTATCAAAACTTTTACATTTTTATACAGATATAGACTTTTTCATTAAAAATATCAAAAAATTTATATTTCTTCTGATTTATTATTTTCCATTAAGGAATACAAAACATATTTTCATCGGATTCTTTCATTAAGAAATATAAACAATTTACATTTACTCCAGCGTTAGTCTTTTTTTTTTTCCAGGTTTCATCTTTAATCATTAAGAAATTTCAAAAAACGTACACTTATTAGAGATTTAGACATTTTTGTTAAGCAGTATCAAAAATATTACATTTTCCTCAGAGTCATTGTCTTTGAAATAAAGTTACGACTACATCTGGTTTAGTCTTTCTCATTGCGAAACATCCACAGAAAGTTATATTTTCTTTAGATTTATTCTTTTCATTAAGAAGTATCCAAAAGTTATATTTTTTCAGGTTAATCTTTTTTCATTAAGAAATTTTCACAAAAGTTATACAGATTTAGTCTGTTTCATTAAGGAATATAAAAATATATATATAAATAGTTTTCATTATGAAATATCGATAAAAGTTACATTATCTTTTTCATTAAAATATCAGATTTAGTCTTTTTCATTAAAATATCAGATTTAGTCTTTTTCATTAAATAAAATTTTTCAGATTTAAACTTTTTCATTAAGAAAATGCACAGTTTGTACAGATTTAGTCTTTTTCGTTAGAAAATATAAAAAAATTACATTTTGTACAGATTTAGTATTTTTATTGGAAATAAGAAAAACATATACTTTTGCACCATATAAAGTCTTTTCGTTAAGAAATATAAAAAAAGTTACATATACTTAATGTTTATTTTCTTTTAAGTAATAGAATAAACGCTACCTTTTGTACGCATTTATACTTTTTCATTAATAAATATCTATAGCACCACTCCCAGGTTGCGTATACTAGATGTCTTGGTTTGTAGGTCAATGCCAAGCTTGCTCGATAATGCCTCGCTCCAGACACGTTGTGTTTCTTGATCACAGAGCTAGTGGGGATCGAATATCAAGATATTACTATTTTTAGCAATGACTTCGTAGACGAAATAAAAATGAAAAATTCCTCGCGTTAATTTTCGATTTGATTTATGTAGATCATTGCCCAACAAAAATAAACCCTTTCCACTAAAATCTCTACAGTGACACTTAGCCTATCGGTGCTATTTCTTAGAAGAGGACTCAAAGAAGGGAGTTGTCTAGGCAGTAAGTCACGTGTATCATCTCAGTAGCTCCCTCGTCTGCTCTTCGCCGTTCTCTCTCTCTCTCTTTCTCTCTCTCTCTCTCTCTCTCTCTCTCTCTCTCTCTCTCTCTCTCTCTCTTGGGTTGCCTAAGCGCTCTGCTTATATTGATTTCGATTTAAGACTAGAGTGACGGCAGACAGTGTTTGAGAATTTGGGGATTCCCCAGTTTTCTGTATCGATTTGAACAAGAGTTCCTTGTGTGACACTATTTAGTTATGGTAATTAAATTAATTAATTAACTATAAAAATTACACAAGAAAATACTGAGAACGAAAAAGGAGATAAACCGAGATTTTTATTTTTTTACGTTAAAAATAAGATCGAGTCACTTTACTCAAATATATTGATTTTAACAAGTTTATGTTTAACAAAGTTTGTAATACATAGTGATTTAAATAAAAAGGTAAGCAGTTTTGACAACTTTTTCAACGTTAAACAAGCTAGCGTCAAAATAAAAAAAACTGTTTGGAAAAATGAGAATGTCAATTAAATTATTGAAAATCGATATGCAATCGATCAAAATGTATAGATTTTAAATAGTTTCATAAGTTTTGACAAAGTTATATTTAAAATGTTATGTTTACATAGTGATTTACATGCAAAATCAAGCTGTTTTGACTACTTTTTCAGCGTTAAAGACGCTGGCTTCAAAATATAAATAACTCTTTGGAAATATTAGAAAGTCAATGAAATTATTGAAAATAGATTTGCCATCGATCAAAATGTATTGATTTTGAATAGTTTCATAAGTTTTGACAAAGTTATATTACAAGTTTTATGTTTTACAAAGGTTTGAATTACATAGTGATTTACATGCAAAATCAAACTGTTTTGACTACTTTTTCAACGTTAAAGGCTCTAGCTTCAAAATATAAATAACTGTTTGGAAGCATTAGAAAGTCAATGAAATTATTGAAAATCGATATGCAATCGATCGAAATATATTGATTTTAACAAGATTCATCAGTTTTGACAAAGTTATATTACAAATTTTATGTTTTACATAATGATTTTTATGAAAAGGCAAGCTGTTTTGACTACTTTTTCAACGTTAAACACGCTAGCTTCAAAACCCTATCCCTAACCCTAACCCTGACCCTGACTCTAAACATGACCCTGACCCTAATCCTAACCCGAAGGTTCCGCTACAAATTGGTGATACCCCGACGTGATCTGACTACCCTGGACAATATGGTGACACAATACAAACGAGGCATATTTAAAGTTCAGCGACCAGCATACCTGCAACACCATTTTCTACGAACTAACACTCTCTTCTTCTGGAGTGAAATATATAAAGTGTGAACTAAACCACTAAAAGTGACTCACCGTCCTTTATTTTCAAACAACATTGGTGATTCCGACATGGTAGCAACACTCATGTTTCACTGGAATAAACGTACAATTTTCTCTGGGCCTTCACTGCTCCATTATATACGATGCGACATCACTGAGGATTTGCATGCACGTAATTCGTCGCTACTAATATTGAAAATTCCGCTTTTTTTCAATATATGCTACTGGTCATAGCATTTAGCAACTTGTTCCATCCTGAAACTCAAAAAGCGCGCGCATACATTTTTTGGACTCCACGTGGTGACATTTTCAAGCCATTACTTGCTTCTTATGCTTCAATGTTTTTTTTTCGGACGACTCACTGTTTCGAAAAACATTTTCAACGATTGCACCCTGACGACAACACAAGCACATTTCGTCGAATGACGCATCTTAACCACACTTCTGACAAATTTTCTTTCAGCTCACAAGGACAATAATCAAAACGTTCATGAACCTTTTCCTTATATATTAAAAGTTGTCATTTCTTTACAACTTTTAATCTGGTGAGAGGTATTGTCGGAGTTAGCTCCTCCTTTGCTCCTTAACCCGGAAGAAAACTGGTTATTTCGACTTTGACCTTTCGGTTGTGCTCCCTACACGCTGTTAACCTGACGTAGAGACTAGCAAGTTGTCTTTTCAGTTTAGTTATATTACGAACCTTGTCGTAATATCCTTTAGGCATTTTTAGGCCTTGGGTTTCTTTTAGCTAAGCTCTACTCATTTTTATAGATAGACTTTACTGTGTTAGCTTACCCAATTCTCCTGCTAGTCTCTCTTACCACAAGACAGTGACTTCTCGCTAAATTAAATTCGTCGACTGAAACGGTCGGATCGCAGGCCGATGGCTTCCGGCCAGGCACGTTGACTCGGGCTTCATATTAAGTTACGCTCATATTTTTTTTTTTTTTTTTTTTGACAACTTAACGATAGTTGGAAACTTTCCTTCTCTCTCTACTTCACTTCTTGCTTCTAGCTCCTTGCCAATTCTCGGCATTCTCGGACTCGACCGGCAGACACGTAACGCCTGCACTGGACCTGTGACATGCCCGAACAACATCGCAACGCCAGCACCTCATTCCTTCCCAACACATCAAGTTCATATCAAGGCAACAACCAACATCAAATTCAACTACAAACGACCAACTTCAACTGGAAACGACTAACATCAACTTCAACCGTTGCGACCAAATTACATAGTGATTTGCATGCAAAATCAAGCTGTTTTGACTACTATTTCCAAGTTAAACACGCTACCTTGAAAATTTAAATTAACTCTTTAGAAACATTAGAATGTCAATGAAATTATTGAAAATCCATATGCAATCGATCAAAATGTATTGATTTTAACTAGTTTCATAAGTTTTGACAAAGTACTATTAAAAATTTCATGTTTTACAAAGTACATAGTGATTTATATGCAAAATCAAGTTGTTTTGTGTACTTTTTCAACGTTAAACGCTTGATTCAAACTCTAATTAAATGTTTGGGAACTTTAGAAAGTCAATAAAATTATTGAAAATCGATATGCAATCGATCAAAATGAATTAATTTTAATTAGTTTCATAAGTTTTGACAAAGTTATATTACAAATTTTATGTTTTACAAAGGTTTGAATTACATAGTGATTTACTTTCAAAATCAAGTTGTTTTGACTACTTTTTCAACGTTAAGCACGCTAGCATCAAAATATACATAACGGTTTGGAAACATCAGAAAGTCAACGAAATTATTGAAAAAGCTAGCTTCTAAATATAAATAACTCTTTGGAAATATTAGAAAGTCAATGAAATTATTGAAAATCCACATGCAATCGATCACAATCTATTGATTTTAAGTAGTTTCATAAGTTTTGACAAAGTTATATTCCAAATTGTGTGTTTTACAAAGGTTTGTAATACACAGTGTTTTACTTGAAAATGCAAGCGTTTTTTACTTCTTTTTCAACGTTAAACACGGTAGTTTCATAATATAAATAACTCTTTGGAAACATGAGAATGTCATTGAAATTATTGAAAATCAATATGCTAACGATCAAAACATATTGATTTTAACATGTGTCAACACTTTTCACAATGTTTTATTACAAATTATAAGTTTCACAAATGTTTCAACGATATTGAGTTTCAAATGTAAAAGCAATCTCTTTTGGCTACTTTTTCAACTTTAAGCACGCTGTCTTGAAAATTTAAATTACTCCTTTTCAACATTAGAAATCCAATAAAATTATTGACAATCGATATGGTTACCATCAAAACATATTGATTTTAACATGTGTTACAAATTATACGTTTTACAAAGGATTCAAATGTTTGGAATTTTAACATGTGTCAACAATTTTCACAAATTTAAATTACTCTTCCTAAACATTAGGAAACCAGTAAAATTATTGAAAATCGATGTGATAACGATCAAAACATGTTGATTTTAACATGTATTAACACTTTTCTCAAAGTTTTATTACGAGTTATACATTTTACTAACGTTTCAAACGTATTGCGTTTTATATGTAAAAGAAAGCTATTTTTTGCTACTTTTCAATGTTAAACACGTTTACTTCAAAACTTAGAATTCCTATTTGTAAACATTAGAAAACCAATAAAATTATTGAAAATCGACATGGTAACGATAAAAACATATTGATTTTAACATGTGTCAACATTTTTAACAAAGTTTTATTACAAATTATACGTTTTACAAAGGTTTCAAAAGTATTGAGTTTTAATTATAAAAGCAAGATGTCTTGGCTACGTTTTCAACGTTAAACACGCTTGCTTGATAATTTAAATTGCTATTTGTAAACAGTAGAAAACCAATAAAACTATTGAAAATCGATATGGTAACGATCAAAATATATTGTCTACACTTTTCATAAATATTTATTACCAATTATAAATTTTCACAAAATGTTTCAAAAATATCGAGTTTCACATGTAAAAGCAAGCTGTTCTGTCTACTTTTTCAACGTTCAAAACGATTGTCAGAAAATTGTTGAAATTGCTATTTGTAAACATTAGACAAACAATAAAATTATTGAAAAGCCATATGGTCACGATCACATCATATCAATTTGAACATGTTTCAACACTTTTCACAAAGATTATTTATGAATTATACGTCTTAACAAGGTTAAATAGTATTGAATTTTACATGTAAAAGCAAGATGTTTTGTCTACTTTTGGAACGTTAAACACGCATGCTTGAAAATTTAAATTGCTATTTGTAAACAGTAGAAAAACTATAAAACTATTGAAAACCGATATGGTAATTATCACAACATATTGATTTTAACATCTGTCAAAACTTTTCCAAAGGTTTATTATGAATTATACGTTTTACCAAGGTTTAAAAAGTATTGAGTTTTACATGTAAAATAAAGCTACTTTTTCAACGTTATAGAGCTTAACCTCCATATGCCAGTGGATCAGAACCAATTACTGAGTGCACTACATCCTCATTGGACAAGAAATGTTAAAAACATTTCTAATTTGCATTTTCATGTTAGTTATAGATTTTTGTGCAAGCTAAACACAATCCAGGCTCCAGACGCAAGTTTTACAATAATTGCTTCTGATTGACCAATACATCTCAAAGTAATAAAAACGCCTACGCACACGTGTTTAAACACAAAATACCGCCAAAAATCTTGAAATGTGTTCGCGAGCCACGCACGTGATCAGGAATGTAAATAAATATGATGCACGAACACAAGTTTACCAGTGAGCTTCGTGACGGATAACCAACTGCCAAACAACTCCACGTCACTCATACTTTTGAAGTTACAAAGTTAAATTTATTTAACACGAAACAACTCCAATACACTCACTCACCAACCTCTGAAATCACCCCTGAACTTTTACCAATTTTAGAACTCACAATTCCAAGCTTTATTCTTCTGAATTACAAGTTCAATATTACAGTAAAAGGTAAATTACTCCTTAAGAACTTTCCGTTTAAAAGACACTTAATATTAACAACTTTAATATCAACATTAACGAACGATTACAAGAAAGACATTCTGAAACCTAAAACATCATACATAAACATATACCAAATATTCTGCTTGTACATTGTTTTGAATGTTTTATTAGTTTCTAATTAAATATGTCTTGTTCTGGTACAAATATTTCCAAATCAAAGGGACACGACTCTGTCCTACCGTTTCTTTGCATGTTGTACACCAACCTAAACAAATCTAGTTGTTAAGTTTTAAAACAATTCAGTTGAATTTTGTATTTTATTTTGATGTTAGTGGGAATAGTTGACACGCAACTTATTCCCAACAAATATTAACACATAATTAACCCATCCACGACATAAATGATGACCCCGACGTGCGAACAACATAAAGGTGACCGCCGACGCGCGCACGACATAAATATTGACCCCGATGTGCCCACTACATAAATGGTAACCCCGACGAACAACAACCAAATTAAAACGCAGGAATTTGTGCAAGTTCTTATTTTTCAAGTATGGCTGAAACACACACAGAGGCAGCGATATCTATCAACCTCCCAACATACAACAAAACTAATGTGCAAGTGTGGTTCGCCCAGTTAAATGCCATTTTCAACGCGAAGAAAATAACATCACAGAATTCTCGATTCGCCCTTTTAGTCGAGAAGCTTCCTACTGATGTAGCCATTGAAGTTTCCGACCTCCTCAGTGAGATACCCGCCGATAAGCTTTATGATGTACTTAAAGAGGCTATTATCCACCGCACAGGCAAAACATCACGTAGAACAGGTTTTCCAACGTTTAAAGTACTTTGGACTGAAAATCAATCCTGAAAGTGTGTATTTGCAGTTTCTAAACTTACATTTCTCGGTCATGAAGTTGACGAGAACGGAATAACACCAATCCCTGAAAAGATTAATGCAATTAAAATTTACCGCAACCAACAACTCTCCGTCAGTTACGCCGATTTCTCGGTTTGATTAACTATTACAGACAATTTATTCCAAAATGTTCTCAAATTCTAATTCCCTTGACGAACTTATTGCGGAGCCAACAAAAAAAGAATGCAAAAATTACCTTAACTGGTGATACTTTGACAGCATTTACAAACGCAAAGGAAGCTCTTGTGAATTTTACTAAATTATCTTACATCTCTAGCGACGAAGAAGCTGTTTTAACTCTGACTACAGACGCTTCAGCAGACTCTATAGGAGTTGTTCTACATCAAGAATATGGTGATTTTAAAAGACCACTTTCCATCTTTTCAATTAAATTAAATTCCGCACAACGGAAATACAGTACTTTCTCCCGCGAATTACTCGCGATCTGTTTATCAATCCGTCATTTCCGACACCTGTTGGAAAGTCTGAATTTCGTAGTCTACACAGACCACAAGCCACTAATCTACGCTTTGCATTCTAGAACGAACAAATACAACCCACGAGACAAGGCAGCTAGATTACATATCTCAATATACGTCTGATATCCGTCACATTCGCGGAGAAGATAATACTGTTGCAGACACTTTGTCTAGATCAACTTTAAACTCTGCTCGTTCACAATCCTTGAACTTGGAGTGTTTAGCCAGGGAACAAAAGAACGATGTAACACTTGAGAAAGTAAAGCAGGACACGTCACTACGAATTGAGCAACGACCTCTTCCTTTCAGCGCAACACACTTGTATTGTGATGTCAGTACCGGTCATGCACGACCCTACGTCCCACCTTCAAAGCGCAAACAGATATTTGAACATTTTCACTCCTTTTCTCACCCTGGACGCAAAGCTACTACAAAACTGATAGCGGAGCGATTCGTTTGGCCAAATATGTCCGCCAACATTAAACACTGGACACAATGTTGTACTAAGTGCCAAAAAACTAAAGTCCAGCGGCACACGAAATCACCTCCGGGACATTTCGCAGCACCAGATGGTCGTTTCAAACACATACACGTCGACTTAGTCGGTCCTCTAACTGAAGTCGATGGTTGTCAGTGTCTATTAACCATTATCGATCGTTTTACACGTTGGCCAGTGGTTGTCCCACTCAAATCGATCACCGCAGATGTAATTTCTCAAGCGATTCTACGCGAGTGGATTTCTATATTTGGATGCCCTTCTGTCATCACCACTGACCGAGGCACTCAGTTTCAATCTGTTCTTTTTACAGAATTCACAAACTTGCTAGGTGCCAAACATGTGTCGACTACTGCCTATCATCCATGTGCCAACGGATTAGTCGAACGATTTCATAGGCAGCTTAAGGTTGCACTTACAGCTACTGAAGACTCTCAAACATGGATTGAAAGATTACTACTGGTAATGCTTTCACTCCGTAACGTAGTAAAAGAAGATCTACATTGTACCACAGCCGAACTAGTTTTCGGGAGTTCGCTTACACTCCCTGGCCAATTCATTGAAAAAGATATCCCGACTCGGCCAACAACGTATTTTATTCAAGACTTGAATCAACGCATTTCCGATCTTTCGTTTACTCCTAATCGCACACAAAACAAGGAGATTTTTATTCCAAAAACTTTGGAAAATTGTGAATACATATTTGTTCGCAGAGATGCAGTAAAAAAACCACTTACGCCAACATATTCTGGCCCATACAGAATAGTCTCCCGTTGCCCAAAATATTTCACAGTTCTTGTCAATAACAGAGAAACGAAAGTTAGTATTAACAGATTGAAGCCAGCATTTCTGGATGTACCGACACAGCATTTCTCCAGTTCAACTCAAAATCTTACCCGTCAACAGACACAAACACAGCCCAGGGAAGTTACTACAAGAGTTGGGAGGCACGTTCATTGGCCTACCAAGTTAAAAAAATATTATACATATTGAAAAAAATCTTTAAAGTTTTTTACAATCTGCGGGAGGGCATTATAGAGCTTAACCTCCATATGCCAGTGGATCAGAACCAATTACTGAGTGCACTACATGCTCATTGGACAAGAAATGTTAGAAACATTTCTAATTTACATTTTCATGTTAGTTATAGATTTTTGTGCAAGCTAAACACAATCCAGGCTCCAGACGCAAGTTTTAAAATAATTGCTTCTGATTGGCCAATATATCTCAAAGTAATAACAAAGCCTACGCACACGTGTTTAAACACAAAATACCGCCAAAAATCTTGAAATGTGTTCGCGAGCCACGCACGTGACCAGGAATGTAAATAAATACGATGCACGAACACAAGTTTACCAGTGAGCTTCGCAACGGCCTTGACCTTTTTGTCGTGATTTTGACGATTGCGGACAGCTGATTTTCGCTCGACTCTTTTTTTGAAATTTACCCGTTTGCATTTTGATCTTCATTTTGGTTAAAGTTTGTTTATTTTAATTTTACATTTTTGTGACTGTATTGAAAAAGTGTTTTTGATTTTTCTTTCTTCCCTCCATTTTATTTTTGCCACCCTCCCACCTTTAATTTTTGCACTTTTCTTTTTATTCCAGTTTTCTTATTTGTTTTTTTTACCAGTTTTCCTTTTTTGATTTTCATTTTTACCCCTTTAATTTTCGCAGTTCTTATTTCTACCCCCTTTAATTTTTTATTCTAATCTTCCTTTTTAATTTTCATTCCCTTTTTTTTTAATCCATCTTCGTTTTTCTTTAATCTGTGTTTTCGCTTTATTTTTGATTAATTAATTTATTGTTTCTTTCCATCCTTTAATTTTTACGTGTTTATTGTTTGTAATCGTTTGTATTGTCCAATTTCTTTGTTTGTTTTCTTTTGGTTCGACTCGCTTTTCTTAGGGTCGGCCATTTTGATTTTGTGTATCTAGCTTCGGCTATTGTCGTTTCGTATTTTTTTTGTTTATTGACGTCGGCCATTTTTATTTTTTTTCACTAGTTTCGGCTTTTGTCGAAGTTTTGTATATTCTTTGTTTTCCGTTTTCATTGTCTAACGTTTTTTATTTTTTTATTGTTTATTTTTTTTACGTGTTTTCTTTTACTGTTTCGCCTTTGGGCGATATTTGTTCGTTATTGTTTTTTCTAATTTTTATTGTATTTATTGTGAACCGTGTTTTTTGTTCTTTTCGTCATGTAATTATTTTTGTGTGTGCATATTTATTTTATGCATTTTTTGTCTCGTTTAATTTTTTATTTAATTATCTTTTGCCTATAAATTTGTTTAACCATTTCTCTCCCACACTCCCCTTCCCCCTCTCCTTCACTGTAAAAAAATGGATAAGAAGGAAAAAAAAGTTCCTTCCTTTTTAGTTTTAAAAAAAAAGCCAAAAATAGCTTGTTACAGGCGTACGGTAAGAAAGCACCTTTATAACCCTAAAAAAGACCCTACTGACAAAGAAAAGAATGAATACCCTGATCTGCTCTCAGTTCCATCTAATGAGGAGATTGTAGAAGTATAAAAAAAGCCTCCAAAAATATGGAGGCTGAAAAGAGCAAGTAATTAGACCAAGCAAATGACAAATCAACTGCTAATGCAGAGGCCGGGGAATCGCCCTCTTGTTGGAAGTCCCCCTACTAAATGCATAATTGACATTGCGGAGTTCTTGGATCGTGCCACAGGTTACGCACACCTTGTGGTGGAAGGTGGGCTCTTGCAGGATCCAATAGAACTGAAGAAAGTCGAGAAAAGAATAGTGACAGTCGTTGTCGTCGACAAGCGATCTCGCAAAATTTGTCGTTCGACTAAAGACACTGGAGTCCCTGGGGTTTAAGCCCCTCTGAATTGTTAAGGGCAAGGGTTTTTTCATGTGGGACGTGCTGCTGCCCACTGCCGAAGAATGTATAAAAGCAACAACCCGTGATCTTATTACGAAGGATCTAATCCTTCGTACAGAGTACGAGGGCTGGCGAAGGACCAGCATAGCTGTATACGAGGTCCCGGCTCGACTATCGGAGAGCACATGGCGGCGTTCTTGTCCCAATACGGAGAGATTCTGGGTCCTTCTTGCGATAGCCTGACCGGGGGATGGAGCTTTGAGATGGTGCTAAATCAAAAAGCCTTCGGCTCTAACCCCAATTGTCTTGACGTCGGTGACCTGAAGCTGCCGGTCATCGTGACCGGCCGTAAACCAGTTTGCTGGAAGTGTGGAGTGACTGGTCACCTCTCCTCTTCCTGCCCAGAGAAGAAGGCTTCTGGAGCTCAGGTCCCAATCGACCAAACTCCCCCTCTGACCGAGTCTTCAAAAACCGCCACGCCTGTAATGGGCACGCCGGCTACCAGGACCATTCCCTGAAGAGCCTTCTTCCACTGCAAGTGTGGTTGAGAGAAGAAAAAGGGTGAATGGCAGGTAGTCACCAGGGCCAGAGAGAAGCGTCAGACAGCGGGGCCTCACTCCTCTTAGCCCCGGGGACTAAAGACACTTACAGCCCCGCTCCCTCTGGCAACAATAAGACGCGGTGCCCCGACCTCAAACCAGACCATTGAAGATCTAAAAAGGAAATACAACCCTGGATACAGTAAAACGGAAAAGATTAAAGAATTAAAAAATCAACTGGAC
Organism: Acanthosepion lycidas; assembly: GCA_963932145.1. NCBI lineage: Eukaryota > Metazoa > Mollusca > Cephalopoda > Sepiida > Sepiidae > Acanthosepion > Acanthosepion lycidas. The sequence continues at coordinate 67,499,818 of OZ010578.1, forward strand.
AAACAAAAGAAAGCAAAATCATCTCCATCTAAGATCTCTCTCTCCTCGCAGTCTCCACAGCCCTCTACATCCCGTCCACCTCTACAAAGAAATCCACCCCCTCCACATCCTCCGACCCACCACCTTCTCCTTGTCCCTCAACCTCTCTTTGTAGAGTGAAGCCTCCACTTGCTTCCCCCTCCTCTTCTGCCCAGTCCTATATTCCTTTCAGTAGAGACCCCAGCCCATTTAGACAAACCTTTACACCCCGCAATACCCCCAGTCCTTCCCCCACTAAATCGCCTGTAATGCCTCCCCCGTCAAAAAGACTCAGAAGCCCTACCCAAGATGATAAGGAAAAAAAGAAAAAAGCTAAACACATTTTTAACCTAGGGACTGAAGTCTGCAAAATTTCTCCGCTTGTAGCGGAGAAAGCTAAAGACTATGGAAACAGAATCACAAACCTAAAATACTTACTGTCGATCAAGAAGTTTGCTGACAAGGACAAGATGACCCTCGTAACTTCCCTAACGCACCAAGGCTGTTAACAGTGGTCAGATCCGACCCGGGCACGAAACAGATTTGGGCCATGTTGGACGAGGCAATAACTTCTTTTAACATGACCCCACCCATTGCTATTATTAAAATAACAGTTTTTAAAAAAATGAAGCAATTTTGTGCAGGGAGGGTCCCGGTTTTCGTTCACCCCTCCTTTTATAGAGCACTAAAATTGACTTTCCCCTGGGATATCGGCGGAATCTCCCAAGACGGCACCATCAAAACTGAAATGGGCCATGGGTCTATGGGAGAGGCTGTCGGTATCCTTACCCCGGCCATGTTTAATTCAGGTAAACAACCCTAATCGGACATCTCGATGGCGCTCTGGTTAGCTACTTTAAATGTGCGGGGCCTGAGGTCCGAGTCTCGCAGGGCGAGGCTCTCACGTGACCTTCAGCGCCTCGGGGTGAATGTTTGTTGTGTGCAAGAGACCCGGTTTTCTTCTCATGACCGGGAGGATATACTGTCTAAGGGGTTCGCCCTTTTATTCAGCATGTTTTGATGGTCGTTCGAGGGTTGTCTCTTGGCTAGTTAGCAGGTCTTTGAAGGCTGCATGTACCCTTGTCTTCCCAGATCCGGCGGGCAGGCTTTGTGTGCTGGATGCTACCATAAAGGATAAGGCTTTACGTCTCATTGGGGTTTATGCGCCCAATAACCATGCTGAGCGGCCTGCTTTGTTTCGGCAGATCGAGCCGTTTTTGATGACTTCTCGTCGGGTAGTTTTAGTGAGGGATTGGAACCACTTGACCCCGATATAGATCGTATAGGGCAAAATCCGGGTACTAACAATCCTGATGTGAACGCATTTCGGGACTTTATCGGCGGGTTTCATCTTGTCGGTAAGTTCCGGAATGAGCACCCTCGGGAGGTAGCATGGACTTGGACCAATAGTGGCATCTCGGCTCCTGGCACGCTTGCGAGCTACCTGGACCGAGTCTTAGTTAAGAGAGTCGATGTAGGCCTCTTAGGGTGTCCAAGTTTCCACTATATAGTTTACACGGATCATAGGCTTGTCCGGGTCCGTGTAAACTTAGATAAGCCTAAGGTTAGAATGGCTGGTTACTGGAAATTCAACTGTTCATTATTTGGTGAGCAGAGTTTCCGGGATCAGCTGCTACTAATGATTCAGAGGGAATTGACGGGGGTGGTTGTGGGAAACGCTTGGTAGGATAATTTAAAATGCAAAATTAGAACGTTTGCTGCCGATTTTAGTCGTCTACTCAATCTAGATAGATTAGCGGCGCAAACGGCTTTAGAAGATAAAGTTGATCGAGCCGTGAAATCCCGTGTTAGTGGGGATATAGCTTTAGCTAAGGCAGAGTTGGCCTCCTTGCTTATCAAGAAGGATCAAGCTCTGGTAATTAGGGCTAGGCTAAAATGAATGTCTTCTGAGGCGACGAACATGGCCGCTCAACTGCGTGCAGAGGAGAATCGGAACGCGTCTAGACGACATATAGCGTGCGTCACATTGCCGGATAAGCGGACCGTGACTACAAACGCGGGCATATGCGAGGCCTTTCGAGATTACTTTCAGGATCTTTTCACCAGGGAGCCCGATCTGAGCCCTGCTCAGTTCGACGCCTATTTGGCTGACTTTCCCTGCCTTAAGGCAGCTGAAGCGGCTAGGTGCGAGGGTCCCATTACAGAGTCGGAAATCTGGGAAGCGCTGAAGCAGGTTGGCCTGGATAAATCTTCGGGACTAGATTGTCTTCCCTACGATGTTTACTTGAGGCAATCGCCCGTTTTTGTTCCTTTGCTGGAACTGATTGTCAACCATTGGATGAAGCAGGGGTCTATACCTCAACGCTTCACCAGGGGTGTGATCAAGTTGCTGCGTAAGGACAAGAACGGTGGGGATGGGTGAGGCAACTTTCGCCCTTTAACCATGTTAAACACAGATTTTGGTGAAGATCTTAGCCAATCGTTTGCAGCTTGTCCTATCTCGTTTGATTGGCCCCAAACAGACTTGTGCTGTGAAGGGCAGGACTATTCAGGATAACCTTCATATGGTACGCTTGATCTTAGAACAAATCGACAGTGAAGTCGCGCTGATCAATTTAGATCTGTCCAAGGTCTTTGATAGGGTTGACCATCGGTTTCTGGAGGCTGTCCTTTCGGAGGCCGGTTTCGGAGCCGACTTTCGCTCCTGGATCCGACTTTTGTATGCGACCCCGGGTGCGCTGGTGGAAGTGAATGGGGTAAGATCGAAGCCTTTCGTATTGTCTCGCTCCATTCGTCAAGGTTGTCCGCTTTCGCCTTTGCTTTACGTTCTTGCGTTGGAATCTTTCCTTCGCAAGTTAAAGGCGAATCCTGTCCTTCGCTACCACCTCAGCCAGGTATTCTGCCTATGCTGACGACGTTTCGGATCTTGTGTCGAGCAGAGCCGAAATTGACGAAGTCAGCAAAGAAATCAGTTGTTATGAGATGGTGACAGGGGCCAAGATCAACCGCGATAAGTCTGTGGGCTTGCTGTTGTGTGCGTGGAAGGGAGTTTCTCTTACCGGACCTTTCCTCTGGACGGATATGCCGATCAAGATATTCGGCGTCTGTTTCGGTCCTGATCTCTAGTTGGAAATGAATTGGTCGGAGGTGCAAGGGAAGGCCGAGATCGCGGTTAATCTGTGGGCTCGGAGGAGACTTTCCCTGAAGGGAAGGGCGGAAGTGTTTGTTTCACACATCTATCCGATACTCCTGTACCGACTCTCTGTACTTCCACTCCCGTATCTCAGACTAATTTTATTAGTACGGACCTTGTTCTCTTTCTTGTGGAGAGACAAGGCCCCTATGTCATCTCGCGAGATCTGTTGCCTTCATCCCTCTGAGGGCGGCCTGGGTATGCCTAGCATTGAGATTCGTCAACATATGCTTCGCATCACCTTTCTAGACCGAATGTGTCGCGGATCGGATGAGGAGGGTGCATTTTAGAAAGAAGACGTCAGCAAACATTTCCCGTCCGAGCCGAGTGCTCCTTCTATCGCGAATGTCGACGTGCTCTGAAGCTCCTCTTACGGGCTTCGGATGGCCTCTCCAACGCCCAGGCGTTGTCTCGTAAGGCATTGTATCAAGTGTTAGTTAGGGGCCCGTTCAAGATGATCTGATTGGCTAGCTCGGTCTTACGAAGCAGGAGGCTCGCTTGATATGGCCTTGGGCGCCTGGGTTGAAATGCCTCAATAACGATGAGGCATCACTCACCTGGCTGGGGATTCGTGAAGTCCTCTGGGTCGGCAAGAGACTTTGTTCAGCAGGCTTGGAGAAATATCCAAACTGTCGTCGCTGTACGGGGGAAGTCGAGACCATTGGTCACGCCTTTTTTCAGTGCAGGGCGGTAGTGCCGTTGTGCAGGTTTGTTGAAGGCCTCATTGTTCGCATGCTGCAGGGAAAGTTTTTTGTCCTTGAAACCAGTTCTGTTTGTAGCAATGTGGTGCCGCAGATGACGAAGGCTGAACATTATGTGTTCTGTTGCTTACTAGGGGTTATGAGAGTCGTGATTTGGACGACGCGTCAGAAGGAATTCTATGAGGGCGAGTTCACTTATTCCTAACTGATCTTGGGTGAATCTTGCGCGTATGTGCCGTGTAAAAGGGGCTCACCTTGAGTGGCATCTTGATGGCGGTTAGGCATTAGGATATTGTTTTTCCTGTGTTGAACTTGGGCAACCCATCCCTGGTTTTAGGCTAGAGTAGGTTTTTGGTTTTTTGACTTTTTAGTTTCTCTTCTTTTTCTATAAACATAGCTAGGGTGTGTTTGCTCATTGGTCCCTTTTTATTTTCTGTCCCCATTTTTTTCCTTTAGTTTAACTCCCAATCCCCTCCCTCGATTAGGTGGTCAGTGATGTCAGTTCTCTGGGGGATGCGGGGCGCCTTTCGTTTCGCGTGTGTGTTTTTCGTATTTGTTGTTGTGTATGAATGAGTGTGTGCCTGTGTGAATGCTTTGGAGGATTGAATGTTTTCCTTTATTTTTAAAAGTCCCGCATCGATTTCGTCCGGTTAACTGGTATTTCTGCCACTTTTAAAGTTTTAGGAGGAGGATTACTAACACCTTTTTGTTTAGTTTCTTGTAAATATTTTTGTGTCATATTGTATATATTCATTGGCGTTCTTTTTAAATATTGTTGTTTTATGCCCCTTCCACCACAGTTGATATTTGTAAATAGGGGGAGTATTTAGGATTTTCATTGAGTTAAAGAGGTATTTTGGTGGACGTAGTAAGAAAGGTATGGATAAATGTGTTGTTTTGGTGAAAGGAATATTGTTCTGTATGATAGGGTCAGTGGTTGTGGCTAGCTAAGTTTTATATTAAGACAAGTGATGACCATCCTTTTCCCCAACCCCCCTTTTTGGCCTTGTGCCGCATTTATTGTATATATACAATAATAAATATTGTGAGCTTCGTGACGGATAACCGACTACCAAACAACTCCACGTCACGTTAAATTTATTTAACACGAAACAACTCCAATACACTCACTCACCAACCTCTGAAATCACTCCTGAACTTTTACCAATTTTAGAACAATTCTTCTGAATTACAAGTTCAATATTACAGTAAAAGGTAAATTACTTCTTAAGAACTTTCTGTTTAAAACACACTTAATATTAACAACTTTAATATCAACATTAACGAACGATTACAAGAAAGACATTCTGAAACCTAAAACATCATACATATTTGCCAACATAACATATACCAAGAGAAACCATTTTACAAGAAGGTATGGTAGCCCAAGTTGGCCAAAATTCTGAAACCGATAAAGTTTCACAAGACGGAAGAATGGTAGCTACTAACGGCTAAAGTTCCGTAAATAAACAAGACGAAAATATAGTGTCTGAATGTAACCGAAACTATGAAAATCAGTCTCCCAAGAATAATGACGCGGCAGGAGAGACGCCCTCATGCTGGAAATCAAGTCTGAAAATTTTTCACCATTATTTGGTGAGCAAGATTTCCGGGACCAGCTGCTACTAATGATACAGAGGGAATTGACGGGAGCGGTTGTGGGAAATGCCTGCTGCTGATTATAGTCGTCGGCTCAATCTAGATAGATTAGCGGCGCAAACGGCTTTAGAGCAGAAGGTTGATCGGGCGGTCAAATCCCGTGTTAGTGAGGACATAGCTTTAGCTAAGGCAGAGTTGGCCTCCTTGCTTATCAAGAAGGATCAAGCTCTGGTAGTTAGGGCTAGGTTAAAAAGAATGTCCTAAGAGGCAACGAATATGGCCGCTGAATTGCGCGCAGAGAAAACTCGGAATGCATCACGGCGACATATCGCATGCGTCACATTGCCGGATAATCGGACCGTGATTACAAACGAGAGCATATGCGAGGCTTTTTCAGGAGCTTTTTAGGTAACTTTCGCCCTTTATTAAACACAGAGTTAAAGATTTTGGCTATGGTCTTGGCCAACCGTATGCAGGTTGTCTTGCCTAGTCTGATTGGCTCGGAGCAGACGTGCTGTGAAGGGTAGGTCTATTCAGGACAATCTTCATATGGTACGCCTGATCATCGAGCAAGTCGACAGTGAAGCCACGCTGATCAATTTAGATCAGTACAAGACCTTCGATAGGGTTGACCATCGGTTTCTGGAGACTGTTCTTTCGGCGGCCGTTTTCGGGCCGTACTTTCACACCTGAATCCGACTTCTGGATGCGACTCCCGGTGCGCTGGTGGAAGTGAATGTGGTACGATCGGAGCCTTTCGTATTGTCTCGCTCCATTCGTCAAGTTTCTCCGCTTTCGACTTTGCTTTACGCTCTTGCGTTGGAACCTTTCCTTCGCAAGTTAAAGGCGATTCCGGTCCTACGCGCATTGCCCTGCCCGGTGCTACCACATCGGCCAGTTATTCTGCCTATGCTGACGACGTTTCGGCTCTTGTGTCGAGCAGACCCGAAATTGACGAAGTCAGCAAAGAAATCAGTTGTTATGAGATGGTGACAGGGGCCAAGATCAACCGGGATGTTACGTAGTACAAAGAAGAAAGCAAGGATAGAATAACCTTTTCTTAAGGCTTTACTGAACTTAATTCACAGCAGTCAGTAATCAACAAAGGAAAGAATTCAGAATGAAAAGGAAGAAGAACGCAGCTTTTAAAGAGGTAAGGGAACGTGTGAAAAGTCACGCAGACAAGAAAGTTAGTTTCCTTTTTTTTTTAACGAAAATATAACATTCTCCTCCACTTGCAAAAGAGATTGAAAAAGTTTTATAAATCCAGTCGTTGGATTGGTCTACGAATCCTGCTAGACCGGCGTGGAGGTAGTTCACCACTGGAAGAGCCAGACCTCTGAGAAGGCTGACTTTCAGGATTCTGGCTATTATTCACAGATTCATTTTCCGTATAAGGTGAAGAAATATTAACGGGACCTGTATCAGGCAAAAGGGTTGAATCTGCATGGTCCACGTCGGGTTGAGTATTTTCAGGTCCATTTTGAGGTCCAACCGGGCGTGGAAAACCTGCCAACCGTCTCAGCGCCACCGAATCTTCCCGGCCATCATTGTGACGTATTTTGGCATGCGTAGGGTTGGCCTCAAGTAGTTCCACCACCTCAACGATAGGATCATATTTACCTCTGCCACCGAATCGTTTTAATAATACCTCCCCAGGCTCACAGGGCCAAACAGACAACGCAGTACCGGCGGTCCGCCTTTCAAAATTGAACATTCGTTCGTTGGGGGTTGCATTCGTAGTGGTGCATAGTAGGGAGCGGATAGCATTAGAACATCCTGCCAAGCACTAATTGGTAACTGTTTCGATTCCAGGGCCAATAATATGGTATTCCAAATTATGCCGTTGTAACGTTCGCATTGGCTATTGCCTCTAGGGTTATAAGCAGTAGTATTACTGCATCCAATTCCAAGTCGTGTTAGAAATTGTTTAAATTCTCCCGACATAAACGAAGTTCCTCGATAGGAGTGAATGAACGAGGGAATCCCGAAAATGGAGAAAATACTTGTCAGGCACTGAATAGCAGTTTGCGAAGAGCAATCGCGGCAAGGAAAGGCAAAGGGAAATCGACTATATTCGTCGATAACAGTAAATATATATCGGTAACCTGTCGGAGATACCGGGACAGGCCCTTTGTAGTCTATGGAAAGACGCTGAAATGGCGCAGTAGAAGGGATCAGAACATTACTAGCAGAATCGAAGAATTGGAGTTTTATTTTGGCACAGGTGGTACATTCAGAAGTCACACGCCGGACTTCATCAAGTGAATACGGCATATTCTGAGACCTTACAAAATGCCAAAAACGCTGTACCCCAGGATGTATTAAGGAATCGTGTATCGATTTAAGTTCCTTCAAGGAAGAAGCAGCAGCACCACATACTCTGGATAAGGTATCCGCAACTGTGTTTTCATTTCCAGGACGGTGTCGTATGAAAAGGGAAGAAGTTCCATTTTCCACCGTATAATTTTAGCGTTTTTAATTTTTCCGCGATTAGCAGGTTTAAACATAAAAGATACGGCTTGTTGATCAGTAATAATAGTAAAATGTTTCCCGGCAAGGAGGTCTCTCCATTTACGAATGCATTCGACTATGGCATATGCTTCTTTTTCGACTATATGAAGTCGTATTTCAGAGTGGTTTAGCGGCCGAGAAAAGAATGCTACAGGTCGCTCAGCTTGTAAAAGAGTGCCTCCAATAGCCTTTTCTGAAGCATCGGTTTCAATAGTAAATGGCAATTCATCATCAATAACTTTTACAGATGACTCGGAAATAATTTATAACTATAGGAGGCATAGGGAATTGTTTATTTTCGACCAGTGGACGAATTTTGTGTGAATATTTAGGTATCCATTTCGCATAGTAAGTAAACATACCAAGACAACTTTTTAACGAATTTGAGTCGGAAGGAGGAGGCATGTGCTTCAAAGTGGCTTCAAACGCTCAGGATCGGGTTGGATAGTTCCGTTACAGATTTGATATCCAAGCACGGTAATAGAACGAAGTGAAAACTCTGATTTTCCTGGTTTATTTCGAGGTTGTATGTCGAGGCAGCCTTTAAGAAACATTCCAAATTGACGTCGTGCTCCTCCTGGGTTTTACCGCAAACAGTTATATCATCTATATACGAAAAGGTTCCAGATAATTTTTTATCAGAAATGAAAGAATTCATAAATCGCTGAAAGGCAGAAACCCCGTTAGTAACACCCATGGGTATTCGTTTAAATTGGAACAGACGATTTCCAGCTCGAAAGGCCGTATAGGGGCGATCTTCCGGGCAAATTTTAATCTGATAGTACGCTTTGGACAAGTCAATTATACTATAGATACAATACTGGGCTATTTGGTTTACGAGATCTTCAATTCGAGGCAAGGGGTAGGCATCAAATAAGGTGAACCGATTAATAGTCTGGGAGAAATCGACTACCAATCGTTTCTTTTTATTAGGTGACGAAGTTACAACAATTTGAGCACGCCACGGAGAGTAACTTGTTTCAATTATATCATCCTCAAGCAGTTGTAGAATTTCTTTTTCAATGAACCGAGCATCCTCCGCACGGTAATGTCGGGATTTTAATAGGTTTGCAGTCAGGGGTCAAGTTTCCGAACAACTTAACAGGAGCACAACTGATCTTGGTTAAAGCGCAAATTTTTAGAATATTCTGAGATCCACCAAAAGAAATAGTGATACTCTGGTGTAGTTTTAAGAAGGGCACTCCGAGTATAATATCCATACAGGAATCAGGAAGTACTGTAAAGTCAATTTGTTTATATTCGTAACCAATGAAGATAATATCCTCAGTACAATATTCAGATAGTTTGAGGGAAATGGCAGATGGCCATGGAAATTACGAAATTCCGTTTAGAAGTAGACAGTTTCATTGTTTTAACAGTACGGGCACTGATAAAGTTATCAGAACTACCGGTGTCTATGAGGGCAGTTAATCTCTTTCCTTTTAATTCTAAAGTTTTAGTAACTGGAGGAGACCTATCATCGTCTTTAGCACGGGCTACTATAATAGCTGAGGTAGAACGTGAAGGCGCCGGCATGGTAGAACGGCAAACTTTAGAAAAATGACCGAGTTTACCACAGTTTCGACATCTCTTATCACGGGTAGGACAATAGCGACGATTATCCTTAAAGTGACGTTTCCCTCCACAGTTGTACCACTTGCCACGAGCAAGGGCAGCAGACAATTGTACAGAGTTACGCCCCGTACGAGAATCAGTTAAGCCAGAAAGCATATTTTTAGTAATAGTAGTGGAAGTGGCCTCCTCGGCAGAATCAGTAAACACATTTTTAGTCCTAGTGGTCGTAGCAGCGGCTGATCCAATCTGAGAAGCGTATGATTCAGCACGAAAGTGAGCCTGTTCTAAGGCTCTAGCACATTGAGTAGCCTCCTTGAGAGTTAGCGTATCATTTTCAAGCAGTCTGGCACGTATTACGGGGGACCGGAGACCACGTATAAATGCATCAAGGACAGATTCATCCCTGTAAGTAGTAGCAGTAACATCTTGGAAGCAACAGTCAGCAGCAAGTCGATTCAAGGCCTGAAGGTATTGGTCTACAGACTCATTTTCCTGCTGCTGATATGTAGACAACAAATGTCTAGCATGAATAACACTTGGAGACTTGTCATAAACACTTTTCAGCAATTCAACAGCATGTTCAAATCCAGAACAACCCTCGATAACATCAGCAACGGCAGCACCGATGTTTAAATAAAAGACTTCGAGTTTGTCCGGGTTTGAAGAAGCAATAGTTGATAAGTAATAATTAAAATTACGTTACCATAGTCTCCAGAGCTTGCTAGCCTGAGGGTCTGCAGAAGATATATCAAACTTGTCCAGACGAATAATCTTGTCCATGAGGAATTAAGTTCAGTAAATTGTTCAGTAGTATTGTCTCGCTCCATTCGTCAAGTTTCTCCGCTTTCGACTTTGCTTTACGCTCTTGCGTTGGAACCTTTCCTTCGCAAGTTAAAGGCGATTCCGGTCCTACGCGCATTGCCCTGCCCGGTGCTACCACATCGGCCAGTTATTCTGCCTATGCTGACGACGTTTCGGCTCTTGTGTCGAGCAGAGCCGAAATTGACGAAGTCAGCAAAGAAATCAGTTGTTATGAGATGGTGACAGGGGCCAAGATCAACCGGGATGTTACGTAGTACAAAGAAGAAAGCAAGGATAGAATAACCTTTTCTTAAGGCTTTACTGAACTTAATTCACAGCAGTCAGTAATCAACAAAGGAAAGAATTCAGAATGAAAAGGAAGAAGAACGCAGTTTTTAAAGAGGAAAGGGAACGTGTGAAAAGTCACGTGGACAAGAAAGTTAGTTTCCTTTTTTTTAACGAAAATATAACACGGGATAAGTCTGTTGGCTTGCGGTTGGGTGCGTGGAATAGAGTTTCTCTTCCATGACTTTTCCACTGGACGGATGGACTGGTCAAGATTCTCGGCGTCTGGTTCGGTCCTGATCTCCAGTTAGAAATGAATTGGTCGGAGGTGCGAGGAAAGGCCGAGATCGCAATTAATTTGTGGTCTCGGAGGAATCTTTCCTTAAAAGGGAGGGCGAAAGTATGTGTTTCGCACATCTACCCAATTCTCCTTTACCGACTCTCGGTACTTCCACTTCCGTATGGCACATTGCTGGCGTTTGTGAGGCTCTTGTTCTCCTTCTTGTGGGGAGGCAAGGCCGCCAGAGTCACTCGGGGTATCTGTTGCCTTCATCATTCTGAAGGCGGTCTGGGCATGCCAAGGATTGAGATTTGTCAACATATGCTTCGCATCAGATTTCTAGATCGAATGCCGGTTAGGGATCAGGATGTTGCTTTTCCTGGGTTGAACTAGTGCAACGCATCCAGAAACTTGGCTAGGATAGGTTCAGTTTTTTGATGTTTTAGTTTCATTTTCTTTATTATTAAGTTTACTTAGCTAGGGTATGTATGACCATTTTATTTCTGTCCCTATTTTTCTTAAAGTTTAATTACCCATCCCCTCCCTCTTTAGGTGGTCAGTGATGTCAGTTCTCCGGTGGATGCGGGGCGCCTTTCGATTCGTGTGAGTGTTTTCGTAATTGTTGTTGTGTTTGAATGAGTGCGTGTTTGTGTGTGTGCATGGGATGAATGATTGTTTATACAATTATAGTCCCGCATTGATTTCGGTCAGAGAACTAGTATTTCTGCCACATTTAGTGATTGTGGTGGGGTTTATTACTAATAATATTTTCTTTAGTTTTTTGTAAATAGATTTGTAATCATATTGTAAATACTCATAGGGGTTCATTTTTAGAATTATTGTTTTATTCACCTTCCCCCACAGACATAGATTTGTATATATGGGGATTAGTTAGTTGTTTCATAGAGATGATGAAGTATTATGGTGTTTGTAGTTTGAAAGGTACGTATGAATGTGTTGTTTTGGTGTAAGGAATATTATTCGTACGATTGGGTCAGTGTTTGCGGCTAGCTAAGTTATAATTAACACAGAAGAAGACCGCCCTCTCCCCATTCCCCTATTCCGGTCTTGTACCACATTTCTGTTTAAATATCATAGTTATTAACATGAAAAAGCAAGCTGTTTGACTACTTTTTCAACGTTAAACACGCTACCTTCAAAATTTAATTAACTCTTTGAAAGTCAATGAAATCATTGAAAATTGATATGCAATCGATCAAAATGTATTGATTTTAACTAATTTCATAAGTTTTGACAAAGTTATATTACAAATTGTATGTTTTACAAAGGTTTATATTACATAGTGATTTACAAGCAAAATCAAGCTGTTTAGACTACTTTTGCGACGTTAAACACGCTAGCTTCAAAATATAAATAACTCTTTGGAAACATTATAAAGTCAATGAAATTATTGAAAATCGATATGCAATCGATCAAAATGTATTGATTTTAACTAGTTTCATAAGTTTTGACAAAGTTATATTACAAATTTTATGTTTTACAAAGGTTTGAATTGCAGATTGATTTCCATGCAAAATCAAGTTGTTTTAACTACATTTTCAACGTTAAACACGCTAGATTCAAAATATAAATAACTCTTTGGAAACATGAGAAAGTCGATGAAATCATAAAAAATCGATATGCAATCGATCAAAATGTATTGAATTTAACTAGTTTCATAAGTTTTGTCAAAGTTATTTTACAAATTTTTTGTTTTACAAAGGTTCCAATTACATAGTTTTTACATGCAAAATCAAGCTGTTTTGACTACATTTTCACCGTTAAACACGCTAGCTTCAGAACCCTAATCCTAACCTCAACCCTAACCATAACCCTAACACTAAAACTAATCCTAATCCTAACCCTAAACACTAACCCTAAAAATAACCCTGACACTAAAACTAAAACTAACACTAAACTTAACCCCTACCCCTAAACATAACACCTACCTAACCCTAACCCCTAACACTAACACTTACCATAACCCTAACGCTAACACTAACCCTAACCCTAACACTAAACAAAAAACCCTAAACATGACACTAAAACTAACCCTAAACCTAACTCTAATCCCAACTTTAACATTAACCCTAACCACTAACCTAAAAACTTAACACTAATCCTAACCCTAACACGTAACACTAACCGTATTCCTAACCATAACCCTAACACTAACACTGAATATAACCCTTACCCTAGGTAACACCTAATCCTAACCCTAAACCTAAAACCTACCCCTAAACATAAGCACTAACCTAATCCTAACACCTAACCGTAAACCTAAAGTTAACCCTAACCCTAAACCTAATCCCTAACCCTAATCCTAACCCCATAACACTAACCCTATCACTAACCCTAAACCTATCCCCTAACCCTAACCCTAATCCCTAACACTAACCTTCACCCTAAACTTAACCAATCCCTAACCCTAACCCCTAACCCTAAACCTATCCCTAACCCTAAACCTACCCCTAACACTAACCCTAAACATAATATATACTTATTTACATGCAAATCAAGTTGTTTTGACTACTTTTTCAACGTTACACACGCTAGCTTCAAAATATAAATAAATCTTTGGAAACATTAGAAAGTCAATTAAGTCATTGAAAATCGATATGCAATCAAACAAAATGTATTGATTTTAACTAGTTTCATAAGTTTTGACAAAGTTATATTAAGAATTTTATGTTTTACAAAGATTTGAATTACATAGTTATTTACATGCAAAATCAAGCTGTTTTGACTACTTTTTCACCGTTAAACACGCTAGCTTCAAAACCCTAACCTTAAACCTAAACCTAACGGCTGACCCTAACCCTAACCCTAACCCTAACCCTAACCCTAACGCCTAACCGTAACCCTAAACCTAACACTTAACCATATCCCTGACAATAACACCTAACCCTAAAACTAACCCTAACACTAACCCTAACACTAACCCTTACCCTAACCCTATCACTAAACATAACAACGAACACTAACCCTAAACCTAAACCCTAACCCTTACCCTAAGCTTAAGGCGTAACCATAAAACTAAACCTAACCCTCAACTTAAACCTAATCCTAAACCTAACCCAAACCCTAACTCTAACCCCTAACCCTAACTCTAAAACTAACCGTAACCGTAAACCTATACCTAACCCTAAACCTAATCCTAACCCTAACAACTAACCCTAACCTAACCATAACACTAACCCTAACCTAAAACCCTAACACTAAACCTAAACCTAACCCTAACCCTAACCCTAACACTACATAGCGATTTACATGCAAAAGCAAGTTGCTTTGACTACTTTTTCAACGTTATACACGCTCGCTTCAAAATATAAATAACTATTTGGAAAATTAGAAAGTCAACTAAATTATTGAAAATCGATATGCAATCGATCAAAATGTATTGATTTTAACTAGTTTCATAGGTTTTGACAAAGTTATATTGCAAATTTTATGTTTTACAAAGGTTTGAATTATATAGTTATTTACATGCAAAAGCAAGTTGTTTTGACTACTTTTTCAACGTTAAACACGCTAGCTTCAAAATATAAATAACTCATTAGAAACATGAAAACGTCAATGAAGTTATTAAAAATCGATATGCAATCGATCAAAATCTATTGATTTTAACTATTTTCATAAGTTTCGACAAAGTTATATGACAAATTATATATTTTACAAAGGTTTGAATTCCATCGTGATTTACATGTAAAATCAATCTGTTTTGCCTACTTTTTCAACGTTAAACACGCTAGCTTCAAATCCCTAAACTTAACACTAACGCTAACCCTAGCCGTTACCCTAACCCTAACCCTAGACCTAAACCTAACCCCTATCCCTAACCCTAAACCTAACCCCTAACCATAACCCCTAACCATAACTCTAACACTAACACGAATTCTAACGCTAACCCTAACCCAAACCCTAATCCTAACCCTAACCCTAACCCTAAACCTAACCCTAAACCTAACCTTAACACTAACCCTAATTACATGCAAATGCAACTTTTGACAAAGTTATATTACAAATTTTGTATTTCACAAAGTGATTTACATGCAAAATCAAGCTGTTTTGACTACTTTTTCAACGTTAAACACGCTAGCTTCAAAAGCCTAACCCTAACCCTGACCATAACCCTAACCCTAAAACCTAACCCTAAACCTAACCCTGACCCTGACCCTAACCTGAGCGGTCCGCTACAAATTGGTGATCTGACTACGCTGGACAATATGGCGACACAATACAAAGGATGCATATTTAACGTTGAGCGACCAGCAGACCTGCAACACCATTTTCTACGAAGTAACACTCTCTTCTTCTGGACTGAAATATATAAAGTGTGAACTAAACCACTAAAAGTGACACACCGTCATTTATTTTCAAACAACATTGGTGATTCCGACATGGTAGCAACACTCATGTTTCACTGGAATAAACGTACAATTTTCTCTGGGCAACTCACTGCTCCATTATATACGATGCGACATCACTGAGGATTTGCATGCACGTAATTCGTCGCTACTTATATTAAAAATTCTGCTCTCTTTCAATATATGCTACTGGTCATAGCATTTAGCATCTTGTTCCATCCTGAAGCTCAAAAAGCGCGCGCATACATTTTTCCTACACCACGTGGCGATATTTCCAAGCCATTACTTGCTTCTCATGCTTCAAACTTTTTTTTTCGGACGACTCACTGTTTCGAAAAACATTTTCAACGATTGCACCCTGACGACAACACAAGCACATTTCGTCGAATGACGCATTTCAACCATACTGAAAAGAAAATGTGCCAGAACACATTTTTTTTTCAGCTCACAAGGACAATAATCAAAACTTTCATGAACCTTTTCCTTAAATATTAAAAGTTGTCATTTCTTTACAACTTTTAATCTGGTGGGAGGTATTGTCGGAGTTAGCTCCTCATTTGCACCTTAATCCGGAAGAAAACAGGTTATTTCGACTTTGACCTTTCGGTTGTGCTCCCTACACGCTGTTAACCCGAGGTCGAGACAAGCAAGTTGTCTTTTCAGTTTATTTATATTACAAACCTAATCGTAATATACTTCTAGGCATTTTTAGGCCTTGGTTTTCTTTTAGCTAAGCTCTACTCATTTTTATAGATAGACTTTACTGTGTTAGCTTACCCATTTCTCTTGCTATTCTCCCTTACCACGAGACAGTGACTTCTCGCTAAATTTAAGGTTGGCGACTGAAACGGTCAGATCGCAGGACCATGGCTTCCGGCCAGGGACGCGTATTAAGTTACGCTCCCATTTTTTTTTGTCTGCCAACTTTACGATAGTTGGAAACTTTCCTTCTCTCTCTACTTCGCTTCTTGCTTCTGGCTCCTTGCCAATTCTCGGCATTCCGTCCCTACTGGCTGCCTGCACGTCGTCCATAACATTTTCCGTCAACTACGTTTGTAATTATTTCGGGAGGTTACTAATATCGAACTCGGCCAACAGACACGTAACGCCTGCACTGGACCTGTGACATGCCCGAACATCGCAACGCCAGCACCTCTTTCCTTCCGAACATGTCAAGTTGTCATCCCGGCAACGACCAACATCAACTTCAACTGCAAACGAATAACATCAACTTCAACTTGCAAACGACCAACTGCAACGACCAACTGTAACGACCAACAGCGATCATCTGCATGACCAGCAACGACACCTGTAACAACCAACCTCGACCATCGACTTTATTTCTTTTCTAGAGTAAATTAGCTTATATCTTATGTTTCCTCGTTCTGTCGTCTATGTTGTTTCACCTTGTCAGATTTAATGTCTTCGAAAATGTTAGCGGGCCTCTCGTGACCTCATCACCCTCTTGTGATAAAGGGACCGTTCGAGTGTCCGCTACACATGTGAAAATCAATACGTTTGAAACTTTTGTGAAACGTATAATTCATAATAAACCTTTGTCAGAAGTGTTGACATATGTTAAAATCAATATGTTTTGATCGTCACCATATCGATTTTCAATAATTTGATTGTTTTACTAAGGTTTACAAATAGCAATTTGATTTTTCAATCAACCGTGTTTAACGTTGAAAAAGTTGCCAAAGCAGCTTACTTTTACATGTAAAACTCAATACGTTTGAAATCTTTCTAAAACGTATAACTTGTAATAAAACTTTGTGAAAAGTATTGATACATGTTAAAATCAATGTTTTGATCGATTTCAAATAATTTTATTGCTTTTCTAATGTTTAGAAATAGCAATTTAAAATTTCTGTCAAGCGGTTTTAACGTTGAAAAATAGCCAAAACAGCTTGCTTTTACATGTAATTCTCAATACATTTTAAACATTGGTAAAAGGTATAATTCATAATAAACCGTTGTGATTAGTGTTGACACATCTTAAAATCAATATGATATGATCGTTATCATATCGCTTTTCAATAATTTGATTGTTTTACTAATATTCACAAATGGCAATTTAAATTTTCTGGCCAACGTTTTTAACGTTGAAAAAGTAGCAAAAAAACAACTAGCTTTTACATGTGAATGTCAATACTTTTGAAACTTTTGTGAATCATATAATTTGCAATAAATCTTTGTGAAAAGTGTTGAAACATGTTAAAATCAATATGTTTTGATCGTTACCATATAGATTTTCAATAATTTTATTGTTTCTCTAATGTTTACAAATAGCAATTTAAATTTTCAGGCAAGCGTTTTCAACGTTGAAAAAGTAGTCAAAACAGCTTGCTTTTAAATGTAAACCTGAATACCTGAATACATTTTAAACTTCGTAAAACGTATAATTCATAATAAACTTTTGTCAGAAGTGTTGATATATGTTAAAATCAAGAGGTTTTGATCGTCACCATATCGATTTTCAATAATTTGATTGTTTTTCTAATGTTTACAAATAGCAATCAATACATTTTGATCGAATGCATATCGATTTTCAATAATTTCATTGACTTTCTAATGTTTTGATTCATTGCATATCGATGTTTAATAATTTCATTGATATTCTCATGTTTCTAAAGAGTTAGAAGTGTTGATATATGTTAAAATCAATATGTTTTGATCGTCACCATATCGATATTCAATAATATGATTGGTTTTCTAATGCATATAAATAGCAATCAATACATTTTGATAGATTAAATATCATTTCATTGAATTTCTAATTGCATATCGATGTTTAATAATTTCATTGATATTCTCATGTTTCTAAAGAGTTATTTATGAAGCTAGCGTGTTTAACGTTGAAAAAGTAGTCAAAACCGATTGATTTCGCATTTAAATCAATATCTAACTCGAACAATTGTAAAACAAAAAAATTGTAATATAACTTTGTCAAAACTTGTGAAACTAGTTCAAATCAATAGATTTTGATCGATTGCATATCGATTTTCAAAAATGTCCTTGACTTTCAAATGTTTCCATAGAGTTATTTATTAAAACATTCAAAACATTTTAATTCAAAACATTGTAAAACATAAAATTTGTAATATAACTTTGTCAAAACTAATGAAACTAGTAAAAATCGATACATTTTGATGGATTGCATATCGATTTCCAATAATTTCATTGACTTTCTAATACTATATGTTTTGAAGCTAACGTGTTTAACGTTGAATAAGTAGTCAAAATAGCTTGATTTTGCATCTAAATCAATATGTAATTCAAACCGTTGTAAAACATAAAATTTGTAATATCAGTTTGTGAAAACTCATGAAACTAGTTTAAAACAATAGAATTCTATCGATTACATATCGATTTTCGATAATTTCATTGACTTTCTCATGTTTCCAAAGTTTTATTTATAATTTGAAGCTATGGTTTTTAACGTTGAAAAAGTAATCAAAACAGCCAGATTTTGCATGTAAACCACTATGTAATTCAAACCATTGTAAAACATAAAATTTGTAATAAATCTTTGTCAAATATTGTGGAACTACTTAAATTCGATATATTTTGATGGATTGCATGTGGATTTTCAATAATTTCATTGATTTTCGAATGTTTGCAAAGAATTATTTATATTTTGAAGCTCGCGTGTTTAACGTTGAATAAGTAGTCAAAACATCTTGATTTTGGATGTAAATAACTATGTAATTCAAACCATTGTAAAACATAAAATTTGAAATATAACTTTGTCAAATCATATGAAACTAGTTAAAATCAATACATTTTGATCGATTGCATATCGATTTTCAATAATTTCATTGATTTTCCAATGTTTGCAAAGAGTTATTTAGTCAGAACAACGCCATTTTACATGTAAATCACTATGTATCAGAAACCTTTGTAAAACATAAAATTTGTAATATAACTTTGACAAAAATTATGAAACTAGTTAAAATCAATTGATTTTGATGGATTGCATATCGATTTTCAATAATTTCATTATTATTTAAATAAGAGTTATTTAAATTTTGAAGCTAACGTGTTTAACGTTTAAAAAGTAGTCAAAACAGCTTCAATTTCCATGTAAATCACTATGTAAAACAAACCTTTGTAGAACATAAAATTTGTAATATAACTTTGTCAAAAATTATGAAAGTCTTTCAAATCAATACATTTTGATCGATTGCATATCGATTTTCAATATTTTCCTTGACATTCTAATGCTTCCAAAGAGTTTATTTAATTTTGAATTTAGCGTGTATAACATTGAAAAACTAGTCAAAACAGCTTGATTTTGCATGTAAATCACATAATAAAAAAAAAATTTAATATAACTTTATCAAAATTCATGAAACAACTTAAAATCGGTATATTTTATGTATTGCATATTGATTTTCAATAATTTCAGAGACTTTCTAATGTTTACAAAGAGTTATTTACATTTTGAAGCTAGCGTGTTTAACGTTGAAAAAGTAATCAAAACAACTTGATTTTGGATGTAAATCACTATGTAATTCAAAACATTGTCAAACATAACATTTGTAATATAACTTTGTCAAAACTTATGAAACTAGTTAAAATCAATACAATTTGATCGATTGCATATCGATTTTCAATAATTTCATTGACTTTCTAATGTTTCCAAAGAGTTATTTATATTTTGAAGCTAACGTGTTTAACTTTGAAAAATTAGTCAAAACGTTTGATTTTGGATGTAAATCTCTATGAAATTCAAACCTTTGTAAAACATAAAATATGAAATATAACTTTGTCAAAACTTATGAAACTAGTTAAAATAAATACATTTTGATAGACTGCATATAGATTTTCAATAATTTCATTGACTTTCTAATGTTTGCAAAGAGTTAATTAAATTTTGAAGCTAGCGTGTTTAACGTTGAAAAAGTAGTCAAAACAGCTTGCTTTTGCGTGTAAATCACGATGATATTTATTCCGTATTTAAACAGAAATGTGGCACAAGGACGAATTAGAGGAATGCGGAGAGGCCGGTCTTCTTCTGTCTTAATTATATCTTAGCTAGCCGCAAACACTGACCCATAATAATATTCCTTACACCAAAACAACACATTCATACGTACCTTTCAAACTACAAACACCATAATACCTCATCGTCTCTGAAACAACTAACTAATCCCATATATACAAATCAATGTCTGTGGGGGAAGGTGAATAAAACAATAATTCTAAAAATTAACCCCAATGAGTATTTAAAATATGATCACAATTCTATTGAAGCTAAAGAAAATATTATCAGTCATAAACCCCCCACAATCATTAAATGTGGCAGAAATACCAGTTCTCTACCCGAAATCAATGCGGGACTATAATAGTATAAAACAATCATTCATCCCACGCACACACACTAACACGCACTCATTCAAACACAACAACAATTACGAAAACACTCACGCGAAACGAAAGGCGCCCCGCATCCACCGGAGAACTGACATCACTGACCACCTAAAGAGGGAGGGGATGGGTAATTTAAGTTTCAGAAAAATAGGGACAGAAATAAAAGGGACCAATGATAATACATACCCTAGCTAAGTTAACTGAATAAAAAAGAAAATGAAACTAAAACATCAAAGCTGAACCTATCCTAGCCTAGTTTCTGGATGCGTTGCACTAGTTCAATCCAGGAAAACAATATCCTGATGCCAAACCGGCATCAAAATGCCACTCAAAGTCAGCCCCTTTCACACGACACAAACGCGCAAGATGCACCCACCTTTTGCTGAATTCTGATAAAGAGAGCCGCTGCCTTTCCGTCCTAATCTTGACTTTAATCTGATGCTTAAAGTACAAGATCAGTTGTGAAGAGTTGAACTTCTCGCCTCCAGAGAATCCCTTCTGTCGCATCGTCCAAATCACGACTTTCATAACTCCTAGCAAGCAGTGAAACACGTATTGTTCAGCCTTCGTCATCGCCGGTGCCACATTGCTACAAACGAAAGAGGCTTCAAGGACAAACTTTCCTGCAGCATGAGGACCATGAGACCTTCAACAAACTTGCACATCGGCACTACCAGGCTGCACTGAAAGAAGGCGTGACACAGGGTCTCGACCTCTCAAACACAGCGACGGCAATTTGGAGAATTTTCGAAGCCAGCTGAACAAAGTCTTTTGGCGACCCAGACGGCCCCACGAATCACCAGCCAGGTGAGTGATGCCTCATCGTTATTGAGACATTGCAACCCGGGCGCCCAAGGCCATATTGAGCGAGCCTCCTGCTTCGCAAGACCGAGATCGTCAATCAGATTATCATGAACGGACCCATGACAAAAATTTGATATAATGCCCTACGAGACAACGCCTGGACGTTGGAAAGGCCATCCGACGCCATCCGAGTCGCTAGAAAGCAACATTCGCGATAGTAGGAGCATTCGGCTCGAGGTAAACGGCGGGATTCCTCCTCCTCGCACGAGTGCACACTTCTCAGGGATGGGAAGTTCTTGCGGGCGTCTTCCTTCCAGAAGGCGCCCTCCTCATCCGGTTCGCGTCAAATTCGATCTAGAAATCTGATGCGAAGCATATGTTGATGAATCTCAATGCTTGCCATGCCCAGACCGCCTTCAGAAGGATGAAGGCAACAGATACCCCGAGTGACTCTGGCGGTCTTGCCTACCCACAAGGAGGAGAACAAGAGCCTCACGAACGCCAGCAATGTGCCATAGAGAAGTGGAAGTACCGAGTGTCGGTAAAGGAGAATAGGGTAGATGTGTGAAACACATACTTCCGCGCTCCCATTTAATAAAAGATGCCTCCGAGACCACAAATTAATTGCGATCTCGGCCTTCCCTCGCTCCTCCGACCATTCCATTTCCAACTGGAGATCAGGACCGAACCAGACGCCAAGAATCTTGACCGGCCCATCCGTCCAGTGGAAAGGCCCGGGAAGAGAAACTTCCTTCCACGCACCCAACCGCAAGCCAACAGACTTATCGCGGTTGATCTTGGCCCCTGTCACCATCTCATAACAACTGATTTCTTTGCTGACTTCGTCAATTTCGGCTCTGCTCGACACAAGATCCGAAACGTCGTCAGCATAGGCAGAATAACTGGCCGATGTGGTAGCACCGGGCAGGGCAATTCCGCGTAGGAACGGATTCGCCTTTAACTTGCTAAGAAAATGTTCCAACGCAAGAACGTAATGCAAAGGCGAAAGCGGACATCCTTGACGAATGGAGCGAGACAATATGAATGGCTCCTATCGTACCTCATTCACTTCCACCAGCGCACCGTGAGTCGCATACAGAAGTCGGATCCAGGTGCGAAAGCACGGCCCGAAACCGGCCGCCGAAAGAACAGCCTCCAGAAACCGATGGTCAACCCTATCGATGGCCTTGGACTGATCTAAATTGATCAGCGCGGCTTCACTGTCGACTTGCTCGATGATCAGGCATACCATATGAAGATTGTCCTGAATAGACCTACCCTTCACAGCACAAGTCTGCTCCGAGCCAATCAGACTAGACAGGACAACCTGCAAACGGTTGGCCAAGATCTTAGCCAAAATCTTTAACTCTGTGTTTAACATAGTTAAAGGGCGAAAGTTACCTAACCCATCCCCACCGTTTTTGTCCTTGCGCAACAACTTGATCACGCCCCTGGTGAAGCGTTGGAGCATAGACCCCTGATTCATCCAGTTGCCGAAAATCAGTGCCAGCAGTGGAACAAAAACCGGCGACAGCCTCAAGAAAAATTCGTACGGGAGACCATCTGGTCCCGGAGATTTGTCCAGCCAACCTGTTTCAGCGCTTCCCAGATTTCCGACTCTGTAATGGGAGCCTCGCACCTAGCTGCTTCAGCTGTCTCGAGGCAGGGAAAGTCAGCTAAATAGGCGTCGAACTGAGACCTACAACGACTCTCCTAACTAAGAGTCGGTCTAGATAACTAGTTGAGCCGCCACTATTATTACTACCTCCCGAGGGTGTTCATTACGGTACTTATCGACAAGTACAAACCCGTCGACAAAGTCCCAAAACCGTTTAATGCCTTGGTTGTTAGTACCTGAAATTGACGCTATGCGATCTATATCGGGATCAAGGACGGCATTCCAATCACCCACTAAAATTACCCGCTGTGAAGTCGTCAAAAACGGCTCGATCCGCCGAATCAAATCGGGCCGCTCAGAATGGGCATTGGCGCATAAACCCCAATGAGACGAAGAGCCTTATCCTTTATGGTAACTTCTAGCACGCAAAGTCTGCCCGCCGGATCCGCGAAGACAAGGACACACGCAGCCTTCAAAGACTTGCTTACCAGCCAAGATACACCTCTCGAACGGCCATCAAAACACGCTGAATAGAGAGAGAACCCCCTAGACAGTATGTTCTCATAGTCGTGAGTAGAAAACCGGGTCTCTTGTACACAACAAATATTCACTCCAAGACTCTGAAGGTCGCGAGACTCCGACCTTTGAGCCAGTACCCATCTCACTCTTGATGGAACCATCAGGAGAGGCCGCCAATGTCCAGGGGGAAAGTTAATTTTAACGCTATTTTGCTTTAGGAAAATTTCTAGGGTTCTCTACGTCTAAGTTGTATATTTTTCGGAATTTTAAAAGAGGTTTTATATTTTTCACTTTTTTTGCGTGCATTAAAGCCTTTTCTTCAACATCTTTCGAGATTCGGCACACATCTTCGCCTGTATTGAAAATGGGTTTTGATTTTATCTTTTTTTCCACTATTGCCTCCGGTGAATCAGACGATGGACTACGTTGTGTTTTTTGTTTTTCAGGTTTATGGGGGGAATTGGTGGATGTTTTCTTAGGGGAAAGATCTGGGGAAGGGATGGGAGATGATGATTTGGTTGCTTTCTTCAGTGTTGTCATGTGTGGTTGAACTTTGCTTAAGGACTTGAGACTTGGAGGAGGGACCATCGAACTGCTGTTTTGTGACAGGAGAAGACGGTGCCGTAAAAGAGATGCCAGTTTTCTTTACTGTGTTATGTCTTTTTGTTTTTAAAGATTCCTGGAGAAGTTGTAACTTTTCCTTTTTTTCAAAGGACAGCTCATATCTGATCATATTCTACCGCAGTTTCGCCGAATAGCTGATCAGAGAGTCGCCCTTAGCACTGGTTGAGGGACTGGGGCTGTATGTGTCTTTTGCTGTTTTGTGTCTAGGACGAGGTCCCGCTGCCTGGGTTTTCCATTTCGCCTTACCCACAACCTGCCATTCCCCCTCTTCCTTCTCCCTAACCGCACTAGAGTCGGGCAAAGGCTTTTCAGGAATGGAGGCTGAGATTTAGACCCAACCAGGTCAGACGGATTGAACAGACAAAGGGAGATTTGGTTGGGTTGGGACCAGAACATCAGAGTCCTTCTTCTCACTGCAGGAAGAGGAAAGGTGACCAATCTTTCCTCACTTCCAGCATGCCGGTTTTCGATCCGTAATTATTATTGGCATCTTCTGGCTTTCTAAATCCAGACAGTTGGGGATGGAGAGGACGGCTTTTTGAATGATCATCAACTCAAAATCTCCACCCCCCCCGGTCAGATCGTCTGAGGAAGCACTGAGTATCTGTCCAAACTGGCACAGATAAGTGGCCAAATGCTTCCCGACAATCTGAGGAGTAACCTTGTATACTGAAACGTTGGTCCTCCGCCTGCCTTCATACTAGGTCCGCAATATGAGTTCTTTTGTTATGAGGTCACGCGTTGAAGCTTCCTCACAATCGGCAGGCGTGGGCAACAGTACGTCCCACATGAAGAAGCCTTTCCGTTTAATGACCTCCTGAGGTTTGATGCCAAGAGAAGTCAAAGCTTTAATGACAGTGTCTTTTGTGGAGCGACAAATCTTGCGCGAACGCTTGTCCACCACAAAGACTGACACAATTCTTATTTCATCATTCTTTAGCACCATGGGATTGGACAAGAGCCCATGTGCTGTCACCAGATGTGGGTAGCTCTTGGCTTTCTCCAGGAACTACGCCATGTCGATCTTAAATTTAGGCGGGGACTTCCAGCGTAAGGGCGTCTCTCCGGCCGGGTCATTATTCTTGCGAGTCTCATTTTCAGAGTTTCGGTTACATTCAGCCACCATATTTTCGTCTTGTCATTTATTTACGAAACTTTTGCGGGGGGGATTACTGAAAAAAAAAGAAAATCAAATAATAAATAAAAGAAAAACAAATTTAAAGAAACAGAAAACAAGGGTAAAAATAAAATGAGGGGAAAAGAAAACAAAGAATAAAACTTTTCACTAAAAAGTCAGTAATAAAAAACGGAAGATAAAATCCAAAGGAACTTGACGAAATAACAGTTGAAAAACACAGAATAGTCCACAGACAACAGCAGACCTTGGTCAAATCACCGGACGCACGAGGACGGTGAACGTTGAAAAAGTAGGCCAAAAAGATTGCTTTTACATTTAAAAAACAATACTTTTCAAATCTTTGGATTAAATGTGGCACAAGGCCGAGTTTAATGTGGGTCTTCCGAGCCCGTAGGCTCGGCCAAAATATAGCCTTCGAACGCGCCTAGGCGGTTTCAAGGCCTGTGTACCTCCCCGGACGAAACCTTGCCCTTCGGCAAAGCTTCGTCCGGGTTCCTCTCTGATAATGCAGAGAGTTCGACAGACGGCGCTGACAGTCAAAGACTGTCCGCCACTCTAATTTAATACAGCTACCGCTATTTATCGATCACCCAACGAGGACTGAATGTGGCACAAGGCCGAGTTTAATGTGGGTCTTCCGAGCCCGTAGGCTCGGCCAAAAATATAGCCTTCGAACCCGCCTAGGCGGGTTCAAGGCCTGTCTACCTCCCCGGACGAACCTTGCCCTTCGGCAAAGCTTCGTGCGGGTTCCTCTCTGCTAATGTAAATAGTTCGACAGAGCCGTAATTTAATACAGCTACCAATATTTATTGTCGTAAAAACACAAAAAATGTGGTACAGGGCCAAAAAGGGGGTTGGGGGAAGAGGACGGTCTTAATATAAAACTTAGTTAGCCACAACCACTAACCCTATCATACAAAACAATATTCCTATCACCAAAACAACACATTTATCCATACCTTTCATACTACATCCACCAAAATACCTCTTAGTCTCAATTAAAATCCTTACTCGTCTCCCTATGTACAAATATTGTTCGTGGTGGGGAGGGGCATAAAAACAACAATTTTTAAAAGGATCCCCAATGAATATATACAGTATGACATAAAATATTTACAAAAAACTAAACAGAGTGTTAGTAATAAAATCCCCCACAAACCTTAAATGTGACAGAAATATCAGTTGACCGGACGAAATCGATGCGGGACTAAGAAAATAAAGAGAACACTCATTCCTCCAAAGCATTCACACAGGCACACACACAATCGTACACAACAACAAATATGAAAAACACATGCGAAACGAAAGGCACCCCGCATCCACCAGAAAACTGACATCACTAACCACCTAAACGAGGGAGTGGATGGGGAGTTAAACTAAAGGAAAAAAGAAAGGGGGGACGGAAATAAAAGGGGCCGATGAGCAAACACACCCTAGCTAAGTTTACCGAAGAAGGAAAGAAAAACTAAAAAATCAACTACAAAAACCTAAACTAACCTACTCTTGGGAAATGTTGCCCATGTTCAACCCAGGTAAAACAATATCCTGATGCCTAACCGGCATCAAAATGCCACTCCAAGTCAGCCCCTTTTACTCGACACAAGCGCGCGAGATTCACCCACCTTTTGCCAAATTCTGATGAGGGGAGCCGCCGCCTTTCCGTCCTAATCTTGACTTTAAGCTGATGCTTAAAGTACAATATCAGTTGGGAAGAGGTTAACTCCTCGCCATCATAGAATTCCTTCTGACGCGTCGTCCAAATCACGACTCTCATAACCCCTAGTAAGCAACAGAACACATAGTGTTCAGCCTTCGTCAATTGCAGCACCACATTGCTACAAACAGAACTAGCTTCAAGGACAAAACCTTTCCCTGCAACATGCGAACCATGAGGCCTTCAACAAACCTGCACAACGGCACTACCGCCTTGCACTGCAATGGTCTCAACTTCCCCAGTACAGCGACGACAGTTTGGATATTTCTCCAAGTCTGCTGAACAAAGTCTCTTTCGGACCCAGAGGGCCCCACGAATCATCAGCCAGGTGAGTGATGCCTCATCATTATTGAGACATTTCAACCCAGACGCCCAAGGCCATATCGAGCGAGCCCCCTGCTTCGTAAGACCGAGCTCGCCAATCAGATCATCTTGAACGGCTCCCCTAACTAACAGTCGATACAACGATACATACGAGACAACGCCTGGGCGTTGGAGAGGCCATCCGACGCACGTAAGAGATGTTTCAGAGCACGACGAGACTCGGGCAATAGTGAAGTCCGATTAGGGATGCTTACCTGAATTAAACATGGACGGGGTAAGGATACCGACAGCCTCTCCCATCGACCCGTGGCCCATCTCATTGTTGATGGAGCCGTCTTGCGAGATACCGCCTATATCCCATGGAAAGGTCAATTTTAGTGCTCTATATAGGGAGGGGTGAACAAAAACAGGGACCCTCCCAGCACAAAATTGTTTCAGTTTCTTCAATTTGTCGTTTTCGACTATAGCAATGGGAGGGGACATTTTGAAAGAGGTAATTGCCTCGTCGAGCATAACCCAAACGAGTCTAGCTCCCGTCCAAGTTCTTATCACAGTTAACACTCTTTGTGCATCTGGGAAGTTTTTCGGGTCTTCAATGTCTTTGCCACCGAATTGCTTCATGGAGAGGAGATATTTTAGATTTTTTATCCTATTTCCGTAGTCTCGAGCTTTTTCACCTTAGGCAGGGGAAATGTGACATACCTCCTCTCCTCTCCTGAGTTGAAAATATATTTGTTTTTTCTTTTTTTCCTTAGAGTCTTGTGTGGGACTCCATTGCCTTTTGTTGGTGGGTGGGGGCATATCAGGTGTTTTAGTGGGGGAGGATTGGTATAAGATTTGCCTTAAAGGGTTAGGGTCTCTACTAACAGGGGTTGAGAGATGGGCAGAATTTGCCTGTTGAGAATATTGGGCGGAAGGTGTGGAGGGAGTGTTCTTTTCCATTGGAGAGGTCTTTTGGGGACTGGGTTCTCTACTGAGAAGGGTTAAAAGGTGTGGGGGTTGATTGGCAGAAGATGTAGAGGGAGTTGCCTTTTTCAAAGGGGAGGTCATTTTAGGACTGGGTTCTCTACTGAGATTGGCTGAAGAGTGTGGGGATTGATTGGCAGAAGGTGTAGAGGGAGTTGCCTTTTTCACAGTAGAGGTCTTTTTAGGACTGGGTTCTCTATTGAGAGGGGTTGAAGGATGTGGGGTATGTTGGGCAGAAGATGCTGCAAGAGAGTCCTTTTTAACTGAAGAGGATTTTTGATTTTCCAGTTTTTCTTTCAGCATTTTGATCTTCTCTGTTTTTTCAAATCCCGGATCATACTTTTTCTGTAGATCTCTTAGGGTTGATTCAGAGACCGGGGCGTCGCCCTTACTCTTGACAGCGGAAGTGGGACTGTCAGTGTCATTTGTCCCAGGGGCTTCAGGGAACTGAGGACCCACTGTCTGGCAATTCCCTCTAACCCTGCCAGCAACTTGCCATTCCCCCTCTCCACAACTGCACTAACAGCGGGAAAAAGCTATTTGGGGAATGGGGGCTTTGATGTAGACCCAAACGGCGATTTTACCCCATCGGTCCTGGAAGCTGGCATGCCCATTACAGGCGTGGCGGAATCTAAAGACGCGGTCAGAGGGGTATTTTGGTCAACCGGAGCCTGACTTCCAGAGGCCTTCTTCTCTGGCCAGAAAGAGGAGAGGTGACCAGTCTCTCCGCACTTCCAACATACCGGATTGCGTCCGGTCACAATGATCGGCAGCTTCAGGCATCCAACATCCAGAGAGTTGGGGATGGAGCGGAAGGCTTTTTCATTCAACATAATTTAAAAACTCAGGAAGCACCCAGTATGACGCCATACTGCGACAAGAATGCCGCCAGGTGTTCCCCGATAACATATACCTCATATATTGCTACATGGTGCATCTCTTGCCTTCATATTCCGTCCTCATGATGAGGTCCTTCGTTATAAGGTCTCTTGTTGAGGCACTTACACAATCTTCTGGGGTGGGCAGCAATACGTCCCACATGAAGAATTTAGCACCCTTAACGATTCTTAGACGGCTAAACCCCAGGGACTGCATGGATTTCACCACTGTGTCTTTAGTCGAACGACAAATTTTGCGCGTACGCTTGACGATGACAAAGACCGACACTATTCTTTTATCAATTTTCTTCAGTTCAGTGGGGTCTTCCAAGAGTCCACCTTCTACGACAAGGTGAGCGTAACTCCTGGATCGCTCCATGAACTCCGCTATATTGATAACGACTTTTTGGGGGGACTTCCAACAAGAGGGCGATTCCCCGGCCTCTGCATTTTCACTTGAGCTGTCTCTGGATTCTACATTGTGGCTCTTTTCGGCCACCGAAGATTTAGAAGCTTTTTTTAACGCCTCTGCAATTTCTTCATTTGTCGGAATCTTAGATAACTCTGGATATTCTTCTATGTTATCTTTGTCGGGCGGGTCAATTTAATTGAGAATACATGTTTCTTGACCGATTTTTTAAGATTGGCCATTACTGGTTTCTTTTTTTTTTTTTCATTAAAAAAGACGGAATTCTTTTTTTTCCTTTTTTTTTCCATTTTCTCAGGGAAGGGGAGGGGTGGTGAATTAATAAATGTCGCCCATAGGCAAAAAATAAGAACAAAATAGACAATAATAAACAAATAAGGTTAACAAGGTTCACATGAAAACGGGGAAAAATCAATAATTACAAAAACAAGAAAGGGCTCGCAAAAATACACAAACAAAGTTCAAACAAGGTTCGGCAAAAAAAAAAATTAAGAAAATTAAGAAAAATTAACAATCAAAAATATCACAAATATTAAAAACACAAAGCGAGACAAACAGCAAATAAAAGCACGGAAAGAAATCAAATAAAACGTACAATAAAAAGATTTAAAGGTGCGCCTAAAGGCGAAAACTATAAATTTAAAAAGGAAAAACTCGAAAAGAAAAACGAAAACGCTAGACAAAAAAGAAAAACAAAGAAAATACGAAAATATCAAAAACAGACAAAGATAGATACAAATACTAGATGGCTGACGCCAAAACAAATAAACAATAGAAAATTATACAATACAAAACGTAAGCACAAAGACAAATATATGAACAAATAGACAGCAAATAAAGGTTAGTAAAATTAAATAAACAAATATACAATACAAAAAAGGAAAAGAAAAGACACGGAAAACTTAAATGATATTAAAAAAGGAAAGGAAAGAATAAATGAATTAACGGTAAGTCAAAAACAAAACACAGACAGGGGTTACGGAACAAACGAAAACGAAGATATAAAAAAGAGAAATTAGAGAAAAAGAAAAAAACAAAAAGGAAATCTAGAATAAAAGGAATAAAAAAAATTAGGTAGATAAATTTTAAAAAGTGGAGGGTGAAAAAAGGAAAAGAAAAAATCAAAATCTTTTCAAAAAAATTCGTAAGTACAAAAAATGACAGTAATAAAAAACAAACATAACCAAAAATGACGTTCAATAATAAACAAGGGTCAATATCAAAAGAGCAAACGGGCGTCATAATACCAGTCAACAAAGGTCTAGCAAAAAAATCGTACTACACAGAATGGAAATGCTACAACTTAATACAGCTACCAAAAGAAAAGAATTAAGCTAGCTTATTTATAAGCATTTCTGGAGTCTGTCCATTACACCAAACAGGGGGAGAAGGTTGTGGGAATTACTTACAACATTCTCCCTCACCGGCTAGTTATTCGTACAGAATAAAGTCTTTCCAACGACCTGGCATTTTGCGGGTCCTTTGGCAACATCTTAATTGTTCAGGTGACTGGTGGCCGTCTACGTCAGACGACAAGTTATAGTTATCGTGATTAACGCATTTCTGCGTAGAGGGTCTAGCCTTGAAACGGCACCGTTTTTTTTTATGTTTCGGTTGCTGGGTGTCTGAAAAATAAGTGTCAGTCTCCGATGTAGGGTGAGTCCGTTTTTGTGGTATCGGTCTTTCTTCAGAATCAGATGTAGAAGAAGGTTCATAAGGATAATCAGATTCATTCGGTAGAGTATCTGAACGAGATGTACGCGGAATTTGATCGCCTAGCTTAACTGGGCTGGTTCTGAAAACTGGATATTCGTGATTTTCTATCGCAGTAGCCTCTTCTGATGTATTTCCAGCCGGCGCGAGATCTCTTAAGTAGACTGTTGATTGTCTTCCTTCCGCAGTTTCAATCTGGGCGTATTGGGGGTTCGCCTCAATTAGTTTCACTTTGCTGACTAAGGGGTCATGTTTACTACAACGAACATGGTGTTTCAGTAAAACGATTCCAGGTTGAGCAAGCCATGAAGGGAGGGAAGTGCCTGTTGAGCTTCGTCGTTGGAACGGAAAAAAACCTCTCATGTGGAGTAGCGTTTGTAGATGTACACAGTAGGGTCCTGATAGCGTTTAGAGCCTCGGGGATGACACTTTCCCATTTTGAGATCGGCATTTTCTGGTTTGCCAATGCCAATATTTCTTCCATATTATTCCATTATATCTTTCACAGAGCCCGTTCCCTTGAGGGTTGTAAGGGAAGGTTCGGCTTACCGCCACTCTTCGTTCATGCAAAAAATTCTTGAGCTCTTCCGACATAAAGGCAGATCCCCGATCTGTATGAATGTATGCAGGCACTCCGAAAATTGCGAAAAGGGAGCAGAGGCCTTGAATAACTGTAGTGGCTGTTACATCAGGGCATGGAATGACGAAGGGGAACCTTGAGTACTCGCCAATTACAGTAAGCATGTATTTATTTTGTGTTTTAGAAGGTAGTGGAAACCTTGAAATCCAGATTAAGCCTTTCGAAAGGCTGGGTGGCCTTCACGAGTGTTGCTTGAGGGGGCATATAGAATCTTGGCTTATTTTCTGCGCATATTTAGCAGGAGTTGGTAATTCTTTTTACATCTTGAACTGAATATGGTAAATTCCTGCTCCGGACTACATGTGTCATTCTTGTGATGCCCGGGTGGCCCAATTCTCGGTGTATGCTCTGAAGATCAGATGAGCTTGTTGTGAGACCACACACCCTTGAAAGTGCGTCAACTGCATCATTCTCCTTTCCAGAGCGATAGGAGACGTCGAATGAATAACGAGAGTTCCATCCGCCATCTTGCAATTTTCTCATTTTTATTTTACTTGATGTTTTCGGGTTAAACATGAATGATACCGATTTTTGGTCGGTGATAAGTTGGAATTGTCTACCGATCAGATAATGCCTCCATTTTCGTAAAGCTTCAACTATGGCTTACGCTTCTTTTTCTATGGCAGTATGTCTTCGTTCAGACTTCGAGAGTGTCCTAGTGAAAAAAACTACAGGCCGACCATGTTGTCTTAAGGAGGCAGCTATTGCCGAATCAGATGCATCGGTTTCAACTACTAGTGGAGATGAAGGATTAATGGCAGCAATGGCAGAATTAGCAATATCCCTTTTTAAATTTTAAAATGCTCTAATGGCTGAATCAGATAATGGAAAAGTTCTTACTTGAGTAAGTAAATGTATTTTTTCAGAAAAGGATGCAACCCATTGGGAATAATGGGCAAACATGCCCAGGGCTCGTCGTAATGCAGCTATATTTCCAGGAATTGGTAATTCCATTAGGGGTTTAAGTCGCTCGGGGTCCGGTCTCATGGCACCATTCCTGACTATGTATCCTAGTAGCTTGATGCTTTTCAAATTATATGAATACTTTTCCCCATTAATGGTTAGGTCATATTTATTTACGGCAGCCAAAAATCGTTTGAGGTTGTGGTTATGATCTTCCTCGTTATAACCGCAAATAGTGACATTGTCTATGTATTCCACAGTACCCTTCAATTTCTCATTAGAAATAATTTCGTCTATTACCCTTTGAAAACTTGCGACCCCATTTGTAACCCCAAAAGGGATCCTACGGAATTGATATAAACGCCCACAAGCT
Organism: Acanthosepion lycidas; assembly: GCA_963932145.1. Taxonomy (NCBI): domain Eukaryota; kingdom Metazoa; phylum Mollusca; class Cephalopoda; order Sepiida; family Sepiidae; genus Acanthosepion; species Acanthosepion lycidas. The sequence continues at coordinate 67,533,129 of OZ010578.1, forward strand.
TCAAATGCCATGTAAGGTTTTTCCTCCGGCTTGATGGGTATCTGATGGTAGGAACTCCTAAGGTCCAACGTGGTGAAAATACGATACTTAGTGATATCGGAAACGATTTCGTCAATACGGGGCAGCGGATACGCATCGAGCTGTGTATATCTGTTGATGGTTTGGGAATAATCAACAACCATCCTCTTTTTATGGTTTTCATTAGTCGTTATTAGGACCTGGGCTCTCCATGGCGATTTGCTGGGCTCTATAATATTTTCCTTAAGAAGTCTCTTCACTTCCATTGCAATAAATTCCTTGTCTTTGAGCGAATAGCGTCTAGATTTTACGGCTATAGGTTTTCAGTCAGAGGTTAGATTTGAGAAGAGAGATGGATACTGGACTTTTGCAGTTGCTAATCCACATATTTGCAGCGCTGGTTTTATACCACCGAACGGAATTGTAAGGTGAGAATGTCGGTTAAAAAAATTGTGCCCTAGAACTACTTCACAGCAGATGTTCCTCATTACCAGCAACTTGATTTTAGAATAGAAATTTTCTTTTAGTTCGAGGTTAACCATGCAGAATCCGATTACACGGCAGGATAAGGACGAAGTGGCCATCGATATTTGATTAGAACAGGAAAAGATTTTCCATTTGTTTGTTTCCACGATATATGCATCGATAAAATTTTCAGAACTCCCCGTATCAATAAGAGCATGGAGATTTAGTCCGTTCACTCTGGCCGGCACAATTGTTTTAGAGAGACATTTGGGAGAGACAGTCGATACGGTAGATAGAGATAGGGTGGCGGCTAAACGGGTTTTCTGTAAAGGGGCCGACCGACAAACCTTTAAAAAATGTCCCTGCCTGCCACATCCATGACATCTACTGTTTTGAGCCGGGCAGGATGAACGAGCGTGTTTACGAAGGCCGCAGAAGTAGCACTTAATCTCAGCTGAAGCGATAAGAATTCTGGGGGTCACAATGTTTGGAATTTGAGATGGGAATTTGTTGGGAATGAGAATGGGCAGGAATAGTAGCCCCTGAAAAATGAGGTTGCGAATAGAGATCTGATTGTTTCTGGGCCATGTCTAACGTAACGGCTAGTTCGTAGGCGGTAGCCAGATCCAAGTCCTTGTTTTCGAGCATCCTTTGTCTGATTTGGTTAGACCATACTCCACTGATGAAGGCATCTCTTATTGAGATATCCCTGGCTTGGCTTGCTGTCAGAGCAGTAAAATCACAGTCGCGACTTAATATTTTCAGGTTTTGAAGATACAGCTCTAGACTTTCTTCAGTCTCTTGACGCCGAGTAGAAAGAAAGTACCTTGCAAAAATGGAGTTTTTCTTCTTCATGAACATACCATCCACTTATAAATGGGAGTGGAAACATGGTGTAATAAGAGGGTTAATTTCTGTGAGCCAGTCAAAGCCGACGTAGAAGAAGACTGCAGCTCCGAAAGAAATCCCTCGATCATATCCCTGCAATGTTGACATTTGTCACTAGACTCAGGGTCTGACGTACCGAGTTCTAGGCGGTCAGGCTTGAGGTATCGTTCTATTATTTTAAGTTGAATAAATTGTAATGAATAACCCGAAGCGACTAAACTTCGGAAAGCTTTATTCAACTTAATACAGCTAACGCTATTTATCGATCCCACCACGAGGATTGAATGTGGCACAAGGCCGAGTTTAATGTGGGGTTCCCGAGCAAGTAGGCTCGGCCAAAATATAGCATTCGAAACCGCCTAGGCGGATTCAAGACCTGTCTACTTCCCCGAACGAAACCTTGCCGCACAGCAAAGCCTCGTCCGGATCCCCCTCTGCTAATGCAGAGAGTTCGTCAGACGGCGCTGACAGTCAAAGAATGTCTGCCACTGTAACTTAATACAGCTACCGCTATTTATTGACCCCCCACGAGGATTGAATGTGGCACAAGGCCAAGTTTAATGTGTGTCTTCCGAGCCCGTAGGGTCGGCCAAAAATATAGCATTCGAACACGCCTAGGCGGGTTCAAGACCTGTCCACCTCCCCGAACGAAACATTGCCCTTCGGCAAAGCTTCGTCCGGGTTCCTCTCTGCTACTCCAGAGAGTTCGACAGACGGCGCTGACAGTCAAAGACTCTCTGCCACTGTAACTTAATACAGCTACCTCTATTTATCGATCCCCCCACGAGGACTGAATGTGGCACAAGGCCGAGTTTAATGTGGGTCTTCCGAGCCCGTAGACACGGCAAAAAATATAGCCTTCGAACACGCCTCGGAAACATGTTCAAATCAATATGCGTTGATTGTTATCATAACGTTTTCAATAATTTTATTGCTTTTCTAATGTTTACAAATAGCAATTTAAATTTTCAAGCAAGCCTGTTTAACGTTGAAAAAGTAGCCAAAAGTGCTTGCTTTTACATGTAAATTTGAAAACTTTAATTGTAATAAAACTTTTTGAAAAGTGTTGGCACATGTTAAAATCAATAAGTTTTAACCGTTACCGTATCGATTTTCAATAATTTTATTGGTTTTCTTATGAAAAATAGTAATTTTAATATAGACAGCAACTTAAATTTTCATGCAAGCGTATTTCACTTTGAAAAAATAGCCAAAAGTACCTTCCTTTTAAATGTAAAACTCAATACGTTTGAAAAACGTAGCATAATAAAACTGAGAAATGTGTTGACACATGTTGAAATCAATATGTTTCGATCGTTACCATAACGATTTTCAATAATTTTATGGGATTTCTAATTTTTAAAAATAGTAATTTAAATTTTCATGCAAGCGTTTTAAAGTAGCCAAAAGTGCCTGGTTTTACATGTAAAACTCAATACTTTTGAAAGATTTGTAAAACGTATAATATGTAATGAAACTTTCTGAAAAGTTTTGACACATGTTGAAATCAATATGTTCTGATAGTTAACATATCGATTTTCAATAATTTTATTGGTTTTCTAATGTTTACAAATAGCAAGGAAGCGTGTTTAACGTTGAAAAAGTAACCAAAACAGTTTGCTTTTACTTTTAAATGACAATAAATTTGAAACCTTTGTAAAACGTACATTTTGTAATAAAACATTTTAAAACATTGTGATTTACATGTAAAATTCAACGTTAAACACAATAGCTTAAAAATATGAATAATTGTTTGGAAACATTAGAAAGTCGATGAAGTTATTGAAAATCAATATGCAATCGATGAAAATGTATTGATTTTCAATAATATCATGAGTTTTCAACAGGTTATATTACAAATTTTATGTTTTACAAAGGTTTCCATTACATAATGATTTACAAGCAAAATCAAGCTGTTTTTACTACTTTTCTAAAGTTAAACACGCTAGCTTCAAAACCCAGACGGTAACCTTAAACCTAACCCTAACCCTAAAACTATCCCAAACACTAACCCCTAAACCTAACCCTAACCCTAAAACTAACCACTAAACCTAGCCCTAAACCTAAACCTAACCCTAAAATTAACATTAACACTAACCCTAGCCCTAACCCTAATCCTAAATCTACCGCTAACCCTAAACCTAACCCCAGCCTAACACTAAACCTAACCCTAACCGTAATACATAGTGATTTACATGAAAAATCAAGTTGCTTTGTTTTTCCAAAGTTAAACACGCTACATTCAAACCCTAACACTTACACTAACCCTAACCCAAACCCTAACCCTAAACCTAAACCTAAACCTAACACTAAACCTAACCTTAACCGTACCGCTAAACCCAAGCCTAACCCTAACACTAACCCTAAACATAACCTTAACACTAACCCTTACACTAACACTAACACCTGACCCTACCTTAACCTCTAACCCTACCCTAAACCTAACCCTAACCCTAACCCTAATTCTAAACCTTACACCTGACATTAACGCTAATCCTAACCCTAACACAAACCCTAATACATAATGATTTACATGCAAACTCAAACTGATTTGACTACTTTTTCAACGATAAACACACTAGAGACAAAATAAAATAACTGTTTGTAAACATTAGAAAATCAATATGCAATCGATCAAAATGTATTGATTTTAACTAATTTCATAAGTTTTGAGAAGGTTATATTAAAAGTTTTATATTTTACAAAAGTTTGAATTACATCATGAGTTACATGCAAAATCAAGCTGTTTTGACAATTTTTCCAACGTTAAACACGCCAGATTCAAAATCCTAACGGTAAGCCTCACACTAACCCTAACCGTAAACCTAACCCTGACTCTAACATTAACCCTAACCCTAAACCTAACCATAAACCTAACCCTAAACCTAAACCTAACCCTAAACCTAAACGTAAACCTAACGCTAACACTAACCCTAAACCTAATCCTAACACTAACACGCTAGCTTAAAATCCTAACCCTAACACTAACCCTAACATTAACCTCTATCCCATATCCCTAACCCTAAACCTAAGCTAAAACTAACCTTAACCCTAACCCCATTACATAATAATTTACATGCAAAAGCATGCTGTTTTGAATACTTTTTTAACGTTAAACATGGTTGTTCAAAATATATATAACTCTTTGGAAACTTGAGAAAGTCAATGAAATTATTGAAAGTCGATATCGAATCGCTCAAAATATATTGATTTTAAAAAGTTTCATAACTTTTCACAAAGTTATATTACAAATATTATGTTATACAAAGGTTTGAAGTATATACTGATTTACATGCAAAATCAAGCTGTTTAGACTAATTTCTCAACGTTAAACACGCTATCTTAAAAACCCTAACCCTAACACTAACCCTAACCCTAAACTTAACCACTAACACTAACCCTAAACCAAAACCTAACCCTAAACCTAACCCAAACATGGCTAAAACTAACAGTAACCCTAACCCCGAACCCTAACCGTAATACATAATGATTTAAATGCAAAAGCGAGCTGTTTTGACAACTTTTTCAACGTTAAACACGCTAGCTTCAAAACACTAACCCTAAACCTAACAGTAATCCTAAGCCTAAACCTAACCCTGACACTAACCCTAACCCTAACACAAACCCTAACCATAAACCTAACCCGTAACCCGAACCTAACACTAAACCTATCCTTAAACCTAACCCTAACACTGCCTAACTCGAACACTAACCTTAACCCTAAACTTAAACCTAACACTTAACCTAACACTAACCCGTAATATATACATCCTAACCTTAGACTTAACGCCTAATATTTACATGCAAAATCAAGATTTTTGACGACATTTTCAACGTTAAACACGCTAGCTTCAAAATAAAATAACTCTTTGGAAATATTAGATAGTCAATGAAATTATTGAAAATCATTATGCAATCGATCAAAATGCATTGATTTTAACTATTTTCAAGAGTTTTGACAAAGTTATATTACAAATTTTATATTTTACAAAGGGTTGTAATACATAGTGATTTACATGCAAAATCGAACTGTTTTGACTAATTATTCTACATTAACCACGCTAGCTTCAAAACACTAACCCTGACCCTAACCCTAACGCTACCCCTAACACTAAGCCTAACATTGATCCTAACCCTTACCATGAACCTAACCATAACCCTAACCTATAACTTACCCTAAACCTAATAATAACACTGACACTAACGCTAATCCTAGCCCTAAACTTAACCCCAACCGTAACCCTAAACCTAACCATAACCCTCCCTAACCCTAACCCTAAACCTATCGCTAAAAATCAATCTGTTTTGACGACTTTTTCAACGTTAAACACGCTAGCTCCAAAACACTAAACCTGACACTAACACAAACCCTAAAACGAAACCTGAGGCTAAACCTGACCCTGAACCTAACCCTACACGTAACCCTAACCTTAACCCTAACCCTAACTCTAACCCTAACCCTAAACCTAATCCAAACCCTAATATTAACACTAAAACTAACACTAGCCTAACACTAAACCAACCTTAACCCTAAACCTAACCCTAAACCTAACCCTAATCTTAACCCTAAGACTAACCCTAATCCTAACCCTAACACTAACCCCTAACTCTAACCCTAAACCTAACCATAAACCTAACCCAAAACCTAAACCTAACCATATCCCTAAACCTAACCCTAACACTAAACCTAACCCTAACAATAACCCCTACTTTACTAACGTTAAACACGCTAGCCTCAAAACCCTAACGGTAACCCTAACACTAAACTTAACCCTAATTCTAACACCAACAGCTAACGCTAAACCTAACCCCAAAACCTAACCCTAAACCTAACCGTAAAACTAACCCTAAACCTAAACCTAACACTATAAATAATATTAACCATAACCCTAACCCTAAAATTAACACGAAATCTAACCTAACCCTAAGCCTTATACTCTCTCTAAACCGAACCATAAACCTAAACCTAACACTATACCTAACCCTATAACTAACCCTAAGTCTAACACTAACCATAAAACTAAACCTAAACGTAACCCTGACCCTGGCCTAACACTAAACCAGACCCTAACCCTAACCCTAAACCGAACACTAAACGTATCCCTAACCCAAACCCACCTTGCAGTAACTCTAACACTAACCCTAATCCTAAACCTAACCCAAACACTAATAGATAGTGATTTACATGCAAAATCAAGATGTTTTGACTACTTTTTCAACGTTATACACACTAGCTTCAAAATAAAATAACTCTTTGAAACATTAAAAAATCAATGAAATTATTGGAAATCAATATGCAATCGATCAAAATGTATTGATTTTAACAAATTTCATAAGCTTAGAGAAGGTTATATTAAAAAATTTGTGTTTTACAAACGTTGGAATTACATAAACACGCTAGTTTCAAAACCCTAACGGTAAACCTAACCCTAACACTAATGCTAAACCTAAACCTAACCCTAATCCTAACCCTAACACTAACCCTAACTCTAACACGTTAGCTTCAAAATCCTAACCCTAAACCTGACCCTAACACTAACACCTAACACTAACCCTAAACTTAACCCTAACCCTACTACTAACACTAAACCATAACCTAAACCTAAACCTAATCCTAAACCTAACCCTAACCCTAACACGCTAGGTCCCAAATCCTAGCCCTAACACTAACCCTAAGAGTAACCCCTACTCTAAGCTGTTTTGAATACTTTTTTATCGTTAAACACAGTAGCTTCAAAATATATATATCTCTTTGAAAACTTTAGAAAGTCAATGTAATTATTGAAAGTCGATATGGAATCGATCAAAATGCACTGATTTTAACAAGTTTCATAAGTTTTCGCAAAGTTATATTACAAATATTGTTATACAAAGGTTTGAATTACATACAGATTTACATGCAAAATCAAGTTGTTTTGAGTAATTTCTCAACGTTAAACACGCTAGCTTCAAAACACTAACCCTAACACTAACCCTGACCCTAACCTTAAACTTAACCCTAACCCTAACCTTAACCACTAACATAACCCTAAACCAAAAACTAACCCTAAACATAAGCCAAACCTGGCTAAAACTAACAGTAACCCTAAACCCTAACCCTAACCCTAAACCTAACCCTAAACCTAAGCGTATTACATAATGATTTACATGCAAAAGTGAGCTGTTTTGACTACTTTTTTCAACGTTTAACACGCTAGTTTCAAAACATTAACCCTATCACTAAGCTTAATCCTAAAACTAAAACTAACCCTGACACTAACCCTAACCCTAACACAAAACCTAACCCTAAACCTAAAACTAAACCTATTCCTAAACCTAACCCTGCCTACCTCGAACACTAACCGTAAAAAAACCTAAAACTAACCCTTAACCTAACCCCTAACCCTAACCCCTAAGCCTAACCGTAACCGTAACCCTAACCATAAGCGTAATACATACTGATTTGCATGCAAAAGCGAGCTATTTTGATTACTTTTTCAGCGTTAAACACGCTAGCTTCAAAATATAAATAACTCTTTGGAAACATTAGAAAGTCAATGAAATTATGGAAAATCGATATGCATGCGATAAAAATGTATTGATTTTAAGTAATTTCATAAGTTGTGACAAAGTTATATTACAAATTTTGTTTTACATAGGTTTGAATTACAAAGAGTTTACATGCAAATCCAAGTTGTTTGGATTACTTATCCAACGTTAAACACGCAAGCTTCAAAACCCTAACGGTAACGCTAACCCTAACATTAAACCTAACCCTAAACTTAACCCTAACCCTAACAACTAAACCTACAGCAAAACCTTACACAAATCGTTACCCTAATCCTAACTCTAAAACTAAACCTAACATCTAAATCTAACCCTAAGCATTACAACTAACCCTAACACCTAGCCCTAACCCTAACCCCTAACCCTAAACCTAACACTAAACGTAACCCTCAAACTCACCCTAACCCTATCCCTAACACTAAGCCTAAACCTAAAACTTAACCTAACCCTAAAACTAAACCTATCCCTAAACATAATTCTAACCCTAACACGCTAGCTTCAAAATCCTAACCCTAAACCCAAACCTAACCCTAACCTCTAACCCTAACCTAACTCTATCCTAACCCTAACCATAACCCTAACCCAAACCCTAATACATAGTGATTTACATGCAACATCAAGCTGTTTTGACTACTTTTTCAACGTTAAACACGCTAGCTTCAAAATAAAATAACTCTATGGAAACATTATAAAGTCTATGAAATTATTGAAAATCGATATGCAATACTTATTTCATAAGTTTTGAGAAGGTTATATTAAGAATTTTATGTTTTACAACAGTTTGAATTTCATAATGATTTACATGCAAAATCAAGCTGTTTTGACTACTTTTCCAGCTGTAAACACGCTAGCTTCAAAACCCTAACGGTAACCCAAACCCTAACACTAACCCTAACCCTAAACCTAAACCTAACACTAAACCTAACCTTAACACCTAACCCTAACCCTAAACCTAAACCTAAACCTAACCCGAACCCTAACACTAATCCTAACCGTAAACCTAAACCTAACGCTAACCGTAACCCTAAACCTAACACCAATACATAGTCATTTCCATGCAAAATCAAGATGTTTTGAATACTTTTTTAACGTTAAACACGGTAGCTTCAAAATATATATAACTCTTTGAAACTTTAGAAAGTCAATGAAATTATTGAAAGTCGATATGGAATCGATCAAAATGTATTGATTGTAACTATTTTCATAAGTTTTGACAAAGTTGTACTACAAATTTTATGTTTTAGAAAGGTTTGAATTACATAGAGATTTACATGCAAAATCAAGCTGTTTTGACTACTTTTCAACGTTAAACACGCTTTGTTCAAAACACTAACCCTAACACTAACCCTAATCCTAACCCTAACCGTAACATTAAACTCACCCTAAACCTAACCCTAAACCTCACCCTAACCTTAGACTTAACGCCTAACCCTAACCCTAGCCCTACACTTAACCATAACCCTAAACCTAACACTAACACTAATAAGTAGTGATTTCCATGCAAAAGCAAGATGTTTTGAATACTTTTTCAACGTTAAACACGCTAGCTTCAAAATAAAAATAACTCTTCGGAAAGATTAGAAAGTCAATAAAATTATTGAAAATCGATATGCAATGAATAAGAATGTATTGATTTTAACTAGTTTCATAAGTTTTGATAAACAGTTATTTAGATTTTGAAGCTAGCGTGTTTAACGTTAAAAAGTAATCAAAACAGCTTGATTTTGCATGTAAATCTCTCTGTAATTCAAAACATTGTAAAACATAAAATTCTTAATATACCTTTGTCATAAATTATGAAAATAGTTAAAAATCAATACATGTTGATCGATTGCATATCGATTTTCATTAATTTCATTGATTTTTTAATGTTTGCAAAGAGTTATTTATATTTTGAAGCTAGCGTGTTTAACGTTTGAAATATTAGTCAAAAGATCTTCATTTTGCATGTAAATCACTAATTCAAACCTTTGTAAAACATAAATTTGGTAATATAACTTTGTCAAAACTTATTAAACTAGTTAAAATCAATACATTTTGATCGATTGCATATCAATTTTCAATAATTTCATTGACTTTCTAATGTTTCCAAAGAGTTATTTATATTCTGAAGCTACCGTGTTTAACGTTAAAAAAGTATTCAAAACATCTTGATTTTGCATGGAAATGACTATGTATTGCTCATCGTCAGTATGAAATATCTAACTAACCCCATATATACAAATCAACGTCTGTGCGGGGAGGGGAATAAAACAGTAATTCTAAAAATTTACCGCAATGAGTATTTAAAATATGATCACAAATCTATAATATTATTAGTAATACCCCCACCCCATCACTAAATGTGGCAGAAATACCAGTTCTCTGACCTAAATCAATGCGGGACTATAACAGTATAAAACAATCATTCATCCCACGCACACAAACTAACACGCACTCATTCAAACACAATAACAATTACGAAAACACTCACGCGAAACGAAAGGCGCCCCGCCCCGCCCCGCTCCGCATCCACCGGAGAACTGACATCACTGACTACCTAAAGAGGGACGGGATGGGTAATTGAACTTAAAGAAAAACAGGGACAGAAATAAAAGGGACCAATCATCATACATACCCTAGCTAAGTTAACTGAATAAAAAAGAAAAAAAACTAAAACATCAAAAACTGAACCTATCCTAGCCTAGTTTCTGGATGGGTTGCACTAGTTCAACCCAGGAAAAGCAATATCCTGATGCCTAACCGGCATCAAAATGCCACTCACGGTCAGCCACTTTCACACGACAAAAACGCGCAAGATGCACCCACGTTTTGCTGAATTCTGATGAATAGAGCCGCTGCCTTTCCGTCCTATTCTTGACTTTAAGCTTATGCTTAAACTACAAAATCAGTTGGGAAGAGGTGAACTCCTTGCCTCCATAGAACCCCTTCTGTCGCGTCGTCCAAATCACGACTCTCATAACTCCTAGCAAGCAGTGGAACACGCATTGTTCAGCCTTCGTCATCGGCGGTGCCACATTGCTTCAAACGGAAGAGGCTTCAAAGATAAAACTTCCCCGCAGCATGTGGACCATGAGGCCTTCAACAAACTTGCACAACGGCAATACCAGGCTGCACTGAAAGAAGGCGTGACACAGGGTCTCCACCTCTCCAACACAGGGACGGCAGTTTGGAGAATTTTCCAAGTCAGCTGAAAAAAGTCTTTTGGCGACCCAGAGGGCCCCACGAATCACCAGCCAGGTGAGTGATGCCTCATCGGAATTGAGACATTTCAACCCGGGCGCCCAAGGGCATATTGAGCGAGCCTCCTGCTTCGTAAGACCGAGATCGTCAATCAGATTATCATGAACTAATACTTGATATAATGCCCTACCAGACAACGCCTGGACGTTGGAGAGGCCATCCGACCCCCTTAAGAGTCGTTTCAGAGCAACACGACATTCGCGATAGACGGAGCATTCGGCTCGGGGTAAACAGCGGGACTCCTCCTCGCACGAGTGAACACTTCTTACGGGCGTCTTCATTCCAGAAGGCGCCCTCCTCATCCGGTTCGCGACACATTCGATCTAGAAATCTGATGCTAAGCATATGTTGACATGCATGCCCAGACCGCCTTCAGAAGGATGAAGTCAACAGATCCCTCAAGTGACTCTGGCGGCCTTGCCTCCTCACAAGAAGGAGAACAAGAGCCTCACGAACGCCAGCAATGTGCCATACAGAAGTGGAAGTACCAAGTGTCGGTAAAGGAGAATCGGGTAGATGTGTGAAACACATACTTCCGCACTCCCATTTAAGGAAAGATTCCTCCGAGACCACAAATTAATTGCGATCTCGGCCTTCCCTAGCTCCTCCGACCATTTCATTTCCAACTGGAGATCAGGACCGAGAATCTTGACCGGCCCATCCGTCCAGTGGAAAGGTCCGGGAAGAGAAACTCCCTTCCACGCACCCAACCGCAAGCCAACAGACTTATCGCGGTTGATCTTGGCCCCTGTCACCATCTCATAACAACTGATTTCTTTGCTGACTTCGTCAATTTGGGCTCTGCTCGACACAAGATCCGAAACGTCGTTAGGATAGGCAGAATAACTTTCCGATGTGGTAGCACCGGGCAGGGCAATTCCGCGTAGGACCGGATTCGCCTTTAACTTGCGAAGGAAAGTTTCCAACGCAAGAACGTAAAGCAAAGGCGAAATGGAGCGAGACAATACGAAAGGCTCCGATCGTACCCCATTCACTTCCACCAGCGAACAAGGAGACGCATACAGAAGTCGGATCCAGGTGCGAAAGTACAGCCCGAAACCGGCCGCCGAAAGAACAGCCTCCAGAAACCGATGGTCAACCCTAGTCGAAGACCTTGGACTGATCTAAATTGATCAGCGCGGCTTCACTGTCGACTTGCTCGATGATCAGGCATACCATATGAATATTGTCCTGAATAGACCTAACCTTCACAGCACAAGTCTTCTCTGAGACAATCAGAGCATGACAGGACAACCTTCAAACGGTTTGCCAAGGCCTTAGCCAAAATTTTTAACTCTGTGTTTAACATAGTTAAAGGGCGAAAGTTACCTAACCCATCCCCACTGTTTTTGCCCTTGCGTAACAACTTGATCACGCCCCTGGTAAAGCGTTGGGGTATAGACCACTGCTTCATCCAGTTGCTGAAAAGCAGTGACAGCAGCGGAACAAATATGGGCGACTGCCTCAAGTACACTTCGTACGGAAGACCATCTAGTCCCGGAGATTTGTCCAGGCCAACCTCTTTCAGCGCTTCCCAGATTTCCGACTCTGTAATGGGACACTCGCACCTAGCTGCTTCAGCTGCCTCGAGGCAGTGAAAGTCAGCTAAATAGGTGTCGAACTGAGCAGGGCTCAGACCGGGATCCCTGGTAAAAAGCTCCTGAAAGTAGCCATGAAAAGCCTCGCATATGCCCTCGTTTGTAGTCACGGTCCGATTATCCGGCAATGTGACGCATGCGATATGTCGCCGTGATGCATTCCGAGCTTTCTCTGCGCGAAATTCAGCGGCCATATTCGTTGCCACAGAGGACATTCTTTTTAACCTAGCCCTAACTACCAGAGCTTGATCCTTCTTGATAAGCAAGGAGACGCCGCTAATCTATCTAGATTGAGCCGACGAATATAATCAGCAGCAAACGTTAAAATGGATTTTAAATTATCCCACCAGGCATTTCCCACAACCGCTCCCGTCAGTTCCCTCTGTATCATTAGTAGCAGCTGCTCCCGGAAATCTTGCTCACCAAATAATGATGAGTTTAATTTCCAGTAGCCAGCCATCCTAACCGTAGGTTTATCTAAGTTTACACGGACCCGGACAAGCCTATGATCCGTATAAACTATCTCATGGAAACTTGGACACCCTCATAGCCCTACATCGACTCTCCTAACTAAGACTCGGTCTAGATAACTAGCCGAGCCGCCACTATTAGTCCAAGTCCACACTACCTCCCGAGGGTGTTCATTACGGTACTTATCGACAAGATCAAACACGTCGACAAAGTCCCAAAACTGTTTAACGCCTCGGTTGTTAGTACCGGAAATTGGCCCTATACGATCTATATCGGGATCAAGGACGGCATTCCAATCACCCACTAAAATTACCCTCCGTGAAGTCGTAAAAACGGCTCGATCCGCCGAAACAAAGCAGGCTGCTCAGTATGGGCATTGGGTGCATAAACCCCAATGAGACGAAGAGCCTTATCGTTTATGGTAACATCCAGCTTGCAAAACCGGGTCTCTTGTACACAACAAATATTCACTTCAAGACGCTGAAGGTCGCGAGAGAGCCTCGTCCTGCAAGACTCCGACCTCAGGCCTCGGGCATTCACACTTGCTAACCAGAGAGCCATGATGAAAACCGATTAGGGTTGCTTTCCTGCACTGAACATGGCCGGGGTCAGGACACCGACGGCCTCTCCCAATGAGCCAGTACCCATCTCACTTTTCATGGAACCATCAGGAGACAGGCCGCCAATGTCCAGGGGTAAGGTTAATTTTAACGCTCTATACAGGGAGGGGTGAACAAAAACTGGGAACCTCCCTGAGCAATATTGTTGTAGTTTCTTTACAACGTCGTCGTCGAAACAGGCGGAAATATTACAAATGTTTCATTACATTCTTCCATCATATCGGCATTCCATTAACTCCTGACAGAACAACGGTGAGGACCCTTTTTGCTTTAGGAAAATTTCAAGCTTCCTCTACGTCTAAATTGTGTATTTTTCGGAAGTTTAAAAGAGGTTTTATATTTTTCACTTTTTTGGCGTGCATTAAATCCTTTTCTTCAACATCTTTCGAGATTCGGCACACGTCTTCCCCTGTATAGAAAATGGGTTTTGACTTTATCTTTTGTTCCACTATTGCCTCCTGTGAATCAGACGATGGACTACGTTGTCTTTTTTGTTTTTCATGTTTATGGGGGGAATTGATGGGTGTTTTCTTAGGGGAAATATTTGCAGAAGGGATGGGAGATGATAATTTGGTTGCCTTCTTAAGTTTTGTCATGTGTGGTTGAACTTTGCTTAAGGACATGAGACTTGGAGGTGGGACCATAGGCTGCTGTTTTGTGACAGGGGAAGACGGTGACGAAAAAGGTATGTCAGTTTTCTTTACTCTGATATGTCTTTTTGTTTTTAAAGATTCCTGGAGAAATTGTAACTTTTCCTTTTTTTCAAAGGACGGCTCATATCTGATCATATTCTGCCGCAGTTTCGCCGAATGGCTGAACGGAGAGTCGCCCTTAGCACTGGTTGAGGGAGTTGGGCTCTATATGTCATTTGCTGTTTGGGGGCTAGGACGAGGTCCCGCTTCCTGGGTTTTCCCTTTCGCCTTACCCACGACCTGCCATTCCTCCTCTTCCTTCTCCCTAACGGCACTAGCGTCTGGCAAAGGCTTTTCGGGGAATGGGGGCTGAGATTTAGACCCAACCGGGGGATTTTCCACACCGGTCCTGGTCGCAGGTATGCCCACTACAGGCGAGACGGATTGAACAGACTCGACCAAAGGGGGATTTGGTTGGGCGGGGGCCAGAACATCAAAGGCCTTCTTCTCTGTGAAGGAAGAGGAAATGTGACCAATCTTTGCACACTTCCAGCATACAGGTTTTCGACCCGTGACTATTGGCATCTTCTGGACCTCTAAATCCAGACAGTTGGGTATGGAGAGGAAGGCTTTTTGACTGATCATCAACTCAAAAGTCCACCTCCCGGTCAGATCGGCTGAGGAAGCACTGAGTATCTGCCCAAACTGGCAGAGATAAGCGGCCAAATGCTCCCCGACAATCTGAGGAGGAACCTCGTATACTGAAAACTTGGTCCTCTGCCTGCCTTTATACTCGCTCCGCAATATGAGGTCTTTTGTTAAGACGTCACGGGTTGAAGCTCCTTCACAAGCAGCAGGCCTGGGCAACAGTACGTCCCACATGAAGAAACCTTTCCCTTTAATGACTCGCTGAGGTTTTATGCCCAGAGAAGCCAAAGCTTTAATGACAGTGACTTTTGTGCAGTGACAAATCTTGTGCGAACGCTTGTCCACCACAAAGACTGACACAATTCTTTTTTTCAACATTCTTTAGCACCACGGGATTGGACAAGAGCCCATCTGCTGTCACCAGATGTGCGTAGCCATTGGCTTTCTCCAGGAACTCCGTCATGTTGATCTTACATTTAGGCGGGGATTTCCAGCATGAGGGTGTCTCTCTCCTTATACTTGTGAGTCTGATTTTAAGACTTTCGGTTACATTCAGCCACCATATTTTCGTCATGTCTTTTATTTACTGAACTTTGGCCATTATCAGCTACCATACTTCCGTCTTCTGAAACTAAATCGGTTTACGAATTTTGGCCAACTCGGGCTACCATACCTTCTTCTTGTAAATTGGTTTCTGTTGTAGAATTTTAACCATTAGCGGCCACCGTACTTTTTCCAGGACTACTTTTTACTTTTACATTTTGAGAAGAATTTGGAATCAATTTTTGCGGGTCTTCTGCATCTATATCTGTTTTTCGGAAGTTTTGTCAGGAGGGTCATTTTCTTTTTATTTGTGCCAAATAAGTTTTTTCTAGCAGTTTTACCCATATTCTCTTTTCAGACAAGATATATTTTTTAAATTCTTTTCACAATAACAAAATATATAATTAAACAAAAGAAGACGAAAAAGAAAATTTGATATGTAATCAAACAGATAAACAAACAAAAAATGGCTAAAAAAGGAATACGTACAAAAAGGACAATGAACGGTAAAAATAAAAAATTAACAGCTACAAATTACAGACAACGAGTACGCGAACGAGAAAAAGACAAATTAAAGCAGAAAATAAAGAAAAGGTATCTATTTATAAAATAAAACAAAAGAAAGTACGGAACGAAAAGTAACAAACAAGTTTACAAAATAATATGACGGCTACTAGAAAGTTCTAGTCAGTCGAACAAACGATAACACAGGAAATGAAAACGAAAATGTATGATAAACAAAACAAAAATTAAACGATAGAACACAGAATATTTAACAAATATTAAACAAGGAACGACAAAGAACAAATAACACGTAGAAATAAAATGTGAACAAAAAAAGTACGACGTAGAATTTAAGCGGGGGGGATTACTGAAAAAAAAAGAAAATCAAATAATAAATAAAAGAAAAATAAATTTAAAGAAACAGAAAACAAGGGTAAAAATAAAATGAGGGGAAAAGAAAACAAAGAATAAAACGTTTCACTAAAAAGTCAGTAATAAAAAACGGAAGATAAAATCCAAAGGAACTTGACGAAATAACAGTTGAAAAACACAGAATAGTCCACAGACAACAGCAGACCTTGGTCAAATCACCGGACGTACGAGGACGGTGATCAATGAAAAAGTAGCCAAAGCAGCTTGCATTTACATTTAAAAACAATACTTTTGAAATCTTTGTAAAACGTATAATTGGTAATAAAACTTAGTGTAAAGTGCTGAAACATGTTACAATCAATATGTTTTGATCGTTAACATAACGCTTTTCAATAATTTTATTGTTTTTCTAATGTTTACAAATAGCAATTTAAATTTTCAGTCAAGCGTTTTTAACGTTGATAAAGTATCCAAAACAGCTTGCTTTTCCATGTAAAACTCAATACGTTTGAAACCATTGTAAAACGTATAACTTGTAATAAAACTCAGTGAAAAGTGTTGATACATGTTAAAATCAATGTTTTTATACTTACCATATCGATTCTCAATAATTTTATTGGTTTACTAATGTTCATAAATAGCAATTTCAAGCAAGCGTGTTTAACGTTGAAAATGTAGCCAAAACAGCTTGCGATGACATGTATAAAGCAATACGTTTGAAAAAGTTGTAAAACGTATAATTCCTAATAAAACTTTGTGAAAAGTGTTGACACATATTAAAATCAATATGTTTTGATTGTTACCATATCGATTTTCAATAATTTTATTGCTTTTTTAATGTTTACAAATAGCAATTTAAATTTTCAAGCAAGCGTGTTTAACGTTGAAAAAGTAGCCAAAACAGCTTGCTTTTACATGTAAATCACTATGTGATTCAAACCTGTGTAAAACATAAAATTTGTAATATAACTTTGTCAAAATTATGAAACTAGTCAAAATCGATACATTGCATATCGATTTTCAAAAATTTCATTGACTTTCCAATCTTTGCAAGGAGTTATTCATATTTTGAAGCTGGGGTGTTTAACGTTGAAAAAGTAGTTAAAACAACTTGAATTTCAATGTAAATCACTATGTAAATCACTATACATATTTTGAAGCTAGGGTGTTTAACGTTGAAAAGGTTGTCAAAACGGCTTGCTTTTCAATGTAAATCACTATGTAATTCAAACCTTCGTAAAACATAAAATTCGTAATATAACTTTCTCAAAACTTATGAAACTAGTTAAAATCAATAGATTTTGATCGATTGCATATGGTTTTTTAATAATTTCATTGACTTTCTCATGTTTTCAAAGTGTTATTTATATTTTGAAGCTGGCGTGTTCAGCGTTGAAAAAGTTGGCAAAACATCTTGATTTCGCATCTAAATCGCTATGTAATTCAAACCTTTGTAAAACATAAAATTCGTAATATAACTTTGTCAAAACTTATGAAGCTAGTTAAAATCAATACATTTTGATGGATTGCATATCGATTTTAAATAATTTCATTGACTTTCTAATGATTCCAAACAGTTAATTAAATTTTGAAGCTAGCGTATTTAACGTTGAAAATAAGTCAAAACAACTTAATTTATTTAGTAATCCAAAGATTGTAAAATATAAAATGTGTAATATAACTGTGTCAAAAATCATGACACTAGTTAAAATCAATACATTTTGATCGATTGCATATCGATTTTCATTCATTTTATTGACTTTCTAATGTTTCCAAAGAGTTATGTGTATATTGAAAGTAGCGTGCTTATCGTTGAAAAAGCAGTCAAAACGATTGATTTTCCATGTAAATAACTATGTAATTCAAAACATTGTAAAACATAAAATTCGTAATATAACTTTGTCAAAACTTATGAAACTAGTTAAAATCAATCCATTTTGAACGAGTCCATATCCATTTTCCATAACTTAATTGACTTTCTCTTGTTTCCAAAGAGTTATTTATATTGTGAAGCTAGCGTGTTTAACGTTGAAAAAGTAGACAAAACAACTTGATTTTGCATATAAATCACTATGTAATTCAAACCTTTGTAAAACATAAAATTTGTAATATAACTTTTTCAAAACTTATGAAACTAGTTAAAATCAATACGTTTGATCGATTGTATATCGATTTTCAACAATGTCATTGACTTTCTAATGTTTCCAAAGAGTTAATTCAATTTTGAAGCTAGCGTGTTTAACGTTGAAAAAGTAGTCACATCTTGCGTTTGCATGTAAATCACAAGCGTTTGTAAAACATGAAATTTGAAATATAACTTTGAGAAAACTCATGAAACTGGTAAAATCAATGTATTTTGATGGATTGCATATCGATTTTCAATAATTTCATTGACTTTCTAATGTTTGCAAAGAGTTATTTCTAATTTGAAGCTAACGTGTTTAACGTTGAAAAAGTATTCAAAACAGGTGGATTTTGCATGTAAATCACTGGGTAATTCAAAACTTTGTAAAACATAAAATTTGTAATATAACTTTGTCAAAACTCATAAAACTAGTTAAATTCAATTCGTTTTGATCGATTGCATATCGATTTTCAATAATTAAATTGACTTTCTAATGTTTCCACACCGTTATTTTTTTATTTTAAAGCTAGCGTGTTTAACGTTGAAATAGTAGTCACAACAGCTTACTTTTGCATTTAAATCACACTGCATTACAAACCATTGTAAAACATAAAATTTGTAATATAACTATGTCAAAACTTATGAAACTATTTATAATCAATACATTTTGATTGATTGCATATCGATTTTCAATAATTTCATTGACTTTCTGATGTTTCCACAGACTTAATTCGGGACCTCCACTTTTCTCCGGGAAAACAGCATAGCGTAATAAAAAAAAATTCCACAAACTTAACGAAAATAAAGTTTTATCGTCAAAATGCTTATGTTATTATTAACATGAAAGACCAAAGAATTTTTTAATTATTTTTTTAAATTTTCACTAACCGTAATACATATTATTTACATGCAAAAGCGAGCTGTTTTGACTACATTTTTAGCGTTAAATACGCTAGCTTCAAAACACTAACCCTAACCTTAACCCTAACCCAAATCTTAACCCTAACCCTATCCCTAACACAAAGCCTGCCTAACTATAACACTAACCTTAAACCTAACCCTAACACATAACCTAACCCATACCCATAACCCTAAACCTAACCTAACCATAACCGTAATACATAGTGATTTACTTGTAAAACCTAGCTATTTTGAATCTTTTCAACGTTAAACACGCTACATTCAAAATATAAATAACTCTTTGGAAACATTAGAAAGTCAATGAAATTAGTGAAAATCGATATGCAATCGATCAAAATCTATTGATTGTATCTGTTTTCATAAGTTTTGAGAAAGTTATATTAAAATTTCATATTTTACAATGGTTGGAATTACATAGCGATTTACATGCAAAATCAAGCAGGTTTTGACATGCAAGTGATAAAAATAAAGATTTTAACTAGTTTCATAAGTTGTGACAGTCATATTACAAATTTTATGTTTTGCAAAGGTTTGAATTACATAGTGTTTTACATGCAAAATCAAGATGTTTTGACTACTTTTTCAACGTTAAACACGCTAGCTCCAAAATATAAATAACTCATTAGAAACATGAGAACATGCAATCGATCAAAATGTGTTGATTTTAACTATTTTCATAAGTTTTGACAAGGTTATATTAAAATTTTATATTTCAGAATGGTTTGAATTACATAGTGATTTACATGCAAAATCAAACTGTTTTGACTACTTTTTCAACGTTAAACACGCACGCTTCAAACCCTAACACTAACCCTAACCCTAGCCCTTACACTAACCCTAACCCTAAACCTAACTCCTGAACCCTGACCATAAACCTAACCCTAACCCTTACTCTAACCTTAACACTAACCATAAACCTAAGCCTAACCCTAAGCCAAACACTAACCCTAACCCTAACCCTAACCTTAACGCTAATAAATAGAGATTTAGTACTTTTTCAACGTTAAACACGCTAGCTTCAAAACCCTAACCCTAACGCTAACCCTGACCCTGGCCCTAACCCTAATCCTAACCCGAGGGGTCCGCTGCAAATTGGTGATACCCCGACGTGATCTCACTGGGCTGGATAATATGGCGACACATTACAAACGATGCATATTTAACGTTGAGCGACCAGCAGATCTGCAACACCATTTTCTACGAACTAACACTCTGTTCTTCTGAACTGAAATAGATAAAGTGTGAACCAAATCACTAAAGGCGATTCACCGTCCTTTATTTTCAAACAACATTGGTGATTCCGACATGGTAGCAACACTCATGTTTCACTGGAATAAACGTACAATTTTCTCTGGACGACTCACTGCTCCCTTATATACGAGGCGACATCTCTGAGGATATGTATGCACGTAATTCGTCGCTACTAATATTGAAAATTCCGCTTTTTTTCAATATATGCTACTGGTCATAGAATTTAGCATCTTGTTCCATCCTGTAACTCAAAAAGCGCGCGCATACATTTCTCCTACACCACGTGGCGACATTTTCAAGCCATTACTTGCTTCTCATGCTTCAAACTTTTTTTTCGGACGACTCACTGTTTCGAAAAAAATTTTCAACGATTGCACCCTGACGACAACACAAGCACATTTCGTCGAATGACGCATCTTAACCACACTTCTGACACATTTTCTTTTCACCTCACAATCAAAACTTTCATGAACCTTTTCCTTATATATTAAAAGTTGTCATTTCTTTACAACTTTTAATCTGGTGGGAGGTATTATCGGATTTAGCTCCTCCTTTGCTCCTTAAACCGGAAGAAAACAGGTTATTCCGACTTTGACCTTTCGGTTGTGCTCCCTACACGCTGTTAACCCGAGGTAGAGACTAGCAATGTCGAGCCGGGCTGTGTATTAAGTTACGGTCCCATTTTTTTTTTTGTCTGCCAACTTTACGATAGTTGGAAACTTTCCTTCTCTCTCTACTTCACGTCTTGCTTCTTGCTCCTTGCCAATTCTCGGCATTCCATCCTTACTGGCTGTCTGCACGTCGTCCATAACCTTTTCCGTCCACTACGTTTGTAATTATTACGGGAGGTTACTAATATCGGACTCGACCGGCAGACACGTAACGCCTGCACTGGACCTGTGACATGCCCGAACAACATCGCAACGGCAGCACCTCTTTCTTTCACAACACGTCAAGTTGTCATCCCGGCAACGACCAACATCAACTTCAACTTGCAAACGACGAACATCAACTTCAACTGCAACGACCAACTGCAACGACCAACAGCGATCATCTGCATGACCAGCAGCGATCACCTGTAACAACCAACCTCGACCATCAATGCCTGCATCGGAACTTCTGCATCTCTATCTTTCCGACCACCTTTATTTCTTTTCTAGAGTAAATTAACTTATATCTTATATATCCTCGTTCTGTCATCTATGTTGTTTCACCTTGTCAGATTTAATGTCTTCGAAAATGTTAGCGGGCCACTCGTGACCTCATCACACTCTTGTGATAACGGGGGCCGCTCGAGTGGTCCGCTACACATGTGAAAATCAATACGTTTGAAACTTTTGTGAAACTTATAATTTGTAATAAAACTTTGTGAAAAGTGTTTAAAGATGTTAAAATCAATGATTTGATCGTTACCATATCGATTTTCAATAATTATATTGTTTTACTAATGTTTACAAATAGCAATTTAAATATTCTGACAAGCGGTTTTAACGTTGAAAAGGTAGTCAAAACATTTTGAATTTACATGTAAAACTCAATACGTTGTAAATTCGGTAACACTTATAATTCATAATAAACCTTTGACAGAAGTGTTGACATATGTTAAGATCAATATGTTTTGATCGTCACCTTATCGATTTTCAATAATCTGATGGTTTTTCTAATGTTTACAAATAGCAATCAATACATTTTGATCGATTCCATATCGATTTTCAATAATTTCATTAACTTCCTTTTTCCAAAGAGTTAATTATATTTTGAAACTAGCGTGTTTAACGTTGAAAAAGTAGTCAAAAGAGCTTGCTTCTGCATGTAAACACTATGTAATTCAATCCTTTGTAAAATATAAAATTTGTAATATAACTTTGTCAAAAGATATGAAACTTGTTAAAATCAATACATTTTGATCGATTGCATATCGATTTCCGATAATTTCATTGACTTTCTAATGTTTCCAAAGAGTTAATTAAATTTTGAAGCGAGCGTGTTTAACGCTGAAAAAGTAGTCAAAACAGCTTGCTTTTGCATGTAAATCAATATGATATTTATACTGTATTTAAACAGAAATGTGGCACAAGGCCGAAATAGGGGAATGGGGAGAGGCCGGTCTTCTTCTGTCTTAATTAAAACTTAGCTAGCCGCAAACACTGACCCAATCGTACGAATAATATTTTGTACACCAAAACAACACATTCACATACCTTTCAAACTACAAACACCATAATACCTCATCGTCTCTATGAAACAACTAACTAACCCCATATATACAAATCAATGCCTGTGGGGGGAGGGGAATAAAACAATAATTCTAAAAATCAACGCCAATTAGTATTTACAATATGATCACAAATCTATTTACAAGAAACTAAAGAAAATATTATTAGTAATAACCCCCCACAATCAATAAATATGGCCGAAATACCAGTTCTCTGGCCGAAATCAATGCGGGACTATAACAGTATAAACAATCATTCATCCCACGCACACACACAAACACGCACTCATTCAAACACAACAACTATTACGAAAACACTCACGCGAAACGAAAGGCCCCCGCATCCACCGGAGAACTGACATCACTGACCAACTGAAGGGGGAGGGGATGGGTAAATAAACTTAAAGAAAAATAGGGACAGAAATAAAAGGGACCAATGATCATACATACCCTAGCTAAGTTAACTGAATAAAAAAGAAAAAGATGCTAAAACATCAAAACTGAACCTATCCTAGCCTAGTTTCTGGATGCGTTGCACTAGTTCAACCCAGGAAAAGCAATATGCTGATGCCTAACCGACATTCGATCTAGAAATCTGATGCGAAGCATATGTTGACGAATCTCAATGCTTGGCATGCCCAGACAGCCTTCAGAAGTATGAAGGCAACAGATACCCCGAGTGACACTGACGGCCTTGCCTCCCCACAAGAATGAGAACAAGAGCCTCACGAACCCCAGCAAAGTGCCATACGGAAGTGGAAGTACCGAGAGTCGGTAACGAGTATCCCCTTTAAGGAATGATTCCTCCGAGACCACAAATTAATCGCGATCTCGGCCTTCCCTCGCACCTCCGACCAATTCATTTCCAACTGGAGATCAGGACCGAACCAGACGCCGAGAATCTTGACCGGCCCATCCGTCCAGTGGAAAGGTCCGGGAAGAGAAACTCCCTTCCACGCACCCAACCGCTAGCCAACAGACTTATCGCGGTTGTCCTTGGCCCCTGTCATCATCTCATAACAACTGATTTCTTTGCTGACTTTGTCAATTTCGGCTCTGCTCAACACAAGAGCCGAAACGTCGTCAGCATAGGCAGAATAACTGTCCGATGTGGTACCACCGGGCAGGGCAATTCCGCGTAGGACCGGATTCTCCTTTAACTTGCGAAGGAAAGTTTCCAACGCAAGAACGTAAAGCAAAGGCGAATGGAGCGAGACAATACGAAAGGCTCCGATCGTACCCCATTCACTTCCACCAGCACACCGGGAGTCGCATACAGAAGTCGGATCCAGGTGCAAAAGTACGGCCCGAAACCGGTCGCCGAAAGGACAGCCTCCAGAAACCGATGGACAGCCCTATCGAAGGGCTTGGACTGATCTAAATTGATCAGCGCGGCTTCACTGTCGACTTGCTCGATGATCAGGCGTAACAACTTGATCACGCCCCTGGTGAAGCGTTGGGGTATAGACACCTGCTTCATCCAGTTGCCGAAAATCAGTGCCAGCATCGGAACAAATACGGGCGACTGCCTCAATTACACTTCGTACGGAAGACCATCTAGTCCCGGAGATTTGTCCAGGCCAACCTCTTTCAGCGCTTCCCAGATTTCGACTCTGTAATGGGACACTCGCACCTAGCTGCTTCAGCTGCCTCGAGGCAGGGAAAGTCGGGGCTCCCTGGTAAAAAGCTCCTGAAAAAGCCTCGCATATGCCCTCGTTTTAATCACGGTCCGATTATCCGGCAATGTGACGCATGCGATATGTCGCCGTGATGCATTCCGTGCTTCCTCTGCGTGCAATTCAGCGTCATATTCGTTGCCTCAGACGACATTCTTTTTAACCTAGCCCTACCAGAGCTTGATCCTTCTTGATAAGCAAGGAGGCCAACTCTGCCTTAGCTAAAGCTATGTCTCCACTAACACGGGATTTCACCGCCCGATCAACCTTCTGCTCTAAAGCCGTTTGCGCCGCTAATCTATCTAGATTGAGCCGACGACTATAATCAGCAGCAAACGTTCTAATTTTAGATTTTAAATTATCCCACCAGACATTTCCCTCAACCGCTCCCGTCAGTTCCCTCTGTATCATTAGTAGCAGCTACTCCCGGAAATCTTGCTCACCAAATAATGATGAGTTTAATTTCCAGCAGCCAGCCATCCTAACCTTAGGTTTATCTAAGTTTACACGGACCCGCACAAGCCTATGATCCGTATAAACTATCTCATGGAAACTTGGACACCCTAAAAGCCCTACATCGACTCTCCTAACTAAGACTCGGTCTAGATATCTAACCGAGCCGCCACTATTAGTCCAAGTCCACACTACCTCCCGAGGGTGTTCATTACGGTACTTATCGACAAGATCAAACCCGTCGACAAAGTCCCAAAACTGTATAAAGCCTCGGTTGTTAGTACCGGAAATTGGCCCTATACGATCTATATCGGGATCAAGGACGACATTCCAATCACCCACTAAAACTACCCGCCGTGAAGTCGTCAAAAACGGCTCGATCCGCCGAAACAAAGCAGGCCGCTCAGAATCGGAATTGGGCGCATAAACCCCAATGAGACGAAGAGTCTTATCCTCTATGGTAACAATCCAGCACGCCGGATCCGCGAAGACAAGGACACACGCAGCCTTCAAAGACTTGCTAACCAACCAAGAGACACCTCTCGAATGGCCGTCAAAACAGGCTTAATAGAGGGAGAAGCCCCTAGACAGTATGTTCTCATAGTCGTAAGTAGAAAACCGGATCTCTTGTACACAAAAAATATTCACTCCAAGACGCTGAACCAGAGAGCCATGATGTAAACCGATTAGGGTTGCTCTCCTGCATTGAACATGGCCGGGGTCAGGACACCAACGGCCTCTCCCAATGAGCCAGTACCCATCTCACTCTTGATGGAACTATCAGGAGACAGGCCGCCAATGTCCAGGGTGAAGGTTAATTTTAACGCTCTATACAGGGAGGGGTGAACAAAAACTGGGAACCTCCCTGAACAATATTGTTGTAGTTTCTTTACAACGTCGTCGTCGAAACAGGCCATGGGCGGGAACATTCCAAATGTTTCATTACATTCTGCCATCATCGCCCATATCGGCTTTCCAACAACTCATGACTGAACAACGGTGAGGACCCTTTTTGCTTTAGGAAAATTTCTAGGGTCCTCTACGTCTAAGTTGTGTATTTTTCGGAAGTTTAAAAGAAGTTTTATATTGTTCACTTTTTTGGCGTGCATTAAAACCTTTTCTTCAACATCTTTCGAGATTCGGCACACGTCTTCCCCTGTATTGAAAATGGATATTGATTTTATCTTTTTTCCACTATTGCCTCCGGTGAATCAGATGATGGACTACGTTGTCTTTTTTGTTTTTCAGCTTTATGGGGGGAATTGATCGGTGTTTTCTTAGGGGAAATATTTGGGGAATGGATGGGAGATGATGATTTCGTTGCCTTCTTCTGTCTTGTCAACTGTGCTTGAACATTGCTTAAGGACTTGAGACTTGGAGGAGGGACCATAGGCTGCTGTTTTGTGACAAAGAAAGACGCTGACGAAAAAGAGATGCCAGTATTCTTTTCTGTGTTATGTCTGTTTATTTTTAAAGATTCCTGGAGAAGTTTTCCTTTTTTTCAAAGGATGGCTCATATCTGATCATATTCTGTCGTAGTTTCGCCGAATACCTGACCGGAGAGTCGCCCTTAGCACTGGTTGAGGGAATGATGCTGTATGTGTCTTTTGCTGTTTTAGGTGTAGGACGAGGTCCCGCTGCCTGGGTATTCCCTTTCGCCTTACCCACGACCTGCCATTACCCCTCTTCCTTCTCCCTAACCGCACTAGCTGCGAGCAAAGGCTTTTCGGGGAATGGGGGCTGAGATTTAGACCCAACCGGGGGATTTTCCACACCGGTCCTGGTCGCAGGTATGCCCACTACAGACGAGACGGATTGAAAAGACTCGACCAAAGGTGGATTTTGTTGGGCGGGGGCCAGAACATCAGAGGCCTTCTTTTCTGTGCAGGAAGAGGAAAGATGACCAATCTTTCCTCACTTCCGGTGACTATTAATGGCATCTCCTGGCCCTCTAAATTCAGACAGTTAGGGATGGAGAGGAAGGCTTTTTGACCGATCATCAACTCAAAACTCCACCCCCCGGTCAGATCGTCTTAGGAAGCACTGAGTATCTGTCCAAACTGGCCAAATGCTCCCCGATAATCTGAGGAGGAACCTCGTATACTGAAACTTGGTCCTCCGTCTGCCTTCAAACTCGGTCCGCAATATGATGTCTTTTGTTATGAGGTCACGCGTTGAATCTTCCTCACAAGTGGCAGTCGTGGACAACAGTAAGTCCCACATGGAGAAGCCTTCCCTGTAATGACACGCTGAGGTTTGATGCCCAGCGAAGTCAAGTCTTTTATGACAGTATCTTTTGTGGAGCGACAAATCTTGCGCAAAGACTGACGCAATTCTTTTTTCAACTTTCTTTAGATCCACGGGATTGGATAAGAGCCAAACTTCTGTCACCAGATGTGCGTAGCTCCTGGCTTTTTCCAGGAACTCTGTCATATTGATCTCACATTTAGGCGGGGACTTCCAGCACGAGGGCGTCTCTCCGAGCGCGTCATCATTCTTGGGAGTCTGATTTTCAGAGTTTCGGTTACATTCAGCCACCATATTTTCGTATTGTCGTTTACTTACGGATCTTTGGCCGTTACCAGCTACCATACTTTCGTCTTGTGAAATTTTAACGGTTTCGGAATTTTGGCCAACTTGGGCTCTCATGCCTTCTTCTTGTAAACTGTTTCTGTTGTAGAATTTTCGCCATTAGCGGCCACCATACGTTCTTCTTGTAAAGTGGTTTCTCTTGTAGAATTTTAGCAATTACCGGACACAATACTTTTTCCAGGACTGTTTTTTACATTTACATTTTTTAGTAGAATTTGGATTCAATTTTGGGGGGTCTTCTGCATTTATTTCTGTTTTTTGTGAAATTTTGTCAGGAGGGTCATTTTTCTTTTTTCCTTTTTTGTGCCGAACAAGTTTTATCTAGCAGTTCTACCCATATTCTCTTTTCAGACAAGATATATTTTTTAAATTCTTTTCACAATAACAAAATATTATTAAATCAAACAGATAAACAAACAAAAAATGTGTAAAAAAGAGAATACGTACAAAAAGGACAATGAAAGGTAAAAATAAAAAAATAACATCTACAAATTACAGACAACGAGTATGCGAACGAGAAAAAGACAAATTAAAGCAGAAAATAAAGAAAAGGAATCTATTTATACAATAAAACAACAGAAAGTACGGAACGAAAAGTAACAAACAAGTTGACAAAAATATATGACGGCTACTAGAAAATTCTAGTCAGTCCGTCGAAAGAAATCACAGAAATTAAAAAACGAAAATATATAATTATCAAACCAAAAATTTAACGAAAAACACAGAATATTTAACAAATATGAAACAAGGAACGACAAAGAACAAATAAAACGTAGAAATAAAATGTGAAGAAATATAGTACGACGTAGAATATGACGTAAAATGAAAGCGGGAGCGGGGAATTACTGAAAAAGAAAAAGAAAATCAAATAATAAATAAAAGAAAAACAAATTTAAAGAAACAGAAAACAAGGGTAAAAATAAAATGAGGGGAAAAGAAAACATAGAATAAAACTTTTCACAAAAAAGTCAGTAATAAAAAACGGAAGATAAAATCCAAAGGAATTTGACGTAATAACAGTTGAAATACAGAGAATAATCCACAGACAACAGCAGACCTTGGTCAAGCACCGGTCGTACAAGGACGGTGAACGTTGAAAAAGTAGCCAAAACAGCTTCCTTTTACATTTAAAAATCAATACTTTTGAAATCTTTGTAAAACGTATAATTGGTAATAAAACTTAGTGAAAAGTGTTGAAACATGTTAAAATCAATATGTTTTGATCGTTAACATAACGCTTTTCAATAATTTTATTGTTTTTCTAACGTTTACAAATAGCAATTTAAATTTTCAGGCAAGCGTTTTTAACGATGATAAAGTAGCCAAAAGAGCTTGCTTTTACATGTAATACTCAATACATTTTAAACCTTGGGAAAACGTATAATTCATAATAAACCTTTGTGAGAAGTGTTGACATATGTTAAAATCAATATATTTTCATCGTTACCATATCGCGTTCAATAATTCATTGTTTTTCTAATGTTTACAAACAGCAATTTAAATTTTCAGGCAAGCGCTTTAACGTCGAAAAAGTAGCCGAAACAGCTTGGTTTTGGATGTGAAACTGAATACTTTTGAAACCTTTGTAAAACGTATAATTGGTAATAAAACTTAGTGAAAAGTGTTGAAACATGTTAAAATTGATATGATTTGATCGTTACCATATCGCTTTTCAATAATTTGATAGTTTTTCTAATGTTTACAAATAGCAATTTAAATTTTCACATCACTTTTCAATAATTTTATTGTTTTATTGTTTTACTAATGTCTACAAATAGCAATTTAAATTTTCAGGCAAGCGTGTTTAACGTTGAAAAAGTAGCGAAAACAGCTTACATTTAAATCTCAATACTTTTGAAATCATTGTAAAACGTATAATTTGTAATAATACTTTGTGAAATCTGTTGACACATGTTAAAATCAATATCTTTTCCATATCGATTCTCAATAATTTTATTGGTTTTCCAATGTTTAGAAATAGTAATTTAAATTTTCAATCAAGCGTGTTTAACGTTGAATAAGTAAACAAAACAGTTTGCTTTACATTTAAAACAATACTGTTGAAACCATTGTAAAACGTATAATTGGTAATGAAACGTAGTCAAAAGTGTTGAAACATGTTCAAATCAGTGTGTTTGATCGTTATCATAACGCTTTTTAATAATTTTATTCTTTTCTAATGTTTACAATAGCAATTTAAATTTTCAGTCAAGCGTTTTTAACGTTGAATAAGTAGCCAAACAGCTTGGTTTTACAATTAAAATTCAATACTTTGAAACCTTTGTAAAACGTAAGATTTGTAATAAAACTTGAAAAGTGTTGATACATGTTAAAATCAATATGTTTTGATCGGTACATATCGATTCTCAATAATTTTATTGGTTTTCTAATGTTTAGAAATAGTAATTTAAATTTTCATGCCAGCGTGTTTAACGTTGGAAAAGTAAACAAAACAGTTTGCTTTTACATTTAAAAAACAATAAATTTGAAACCTTTATAAAACGTATATTTTGTAATAAAACTTTTTAAAATGTTTGGACACATGTCAAAAACAATATGTTTTGATCGTTACCATACTGATTTCAATAATTTTATTGCTTTTCTAATGTTTAGAAATAGTAATTTAAATTTGTGAAAATTGTTGACACATATAAAATTCAATACGTTTGAAACATTAGCAAAACGTAATATTTCTAATAAAACTTTGCGGAAAGTTTTGACCCATGTTAAAATATGTTTTGATCGTGACCATAACGATTTTCAATAAATTTATTAGTTTTCTAATGTTTAGAAATAATAACGTAATTTTCATTTAAGCGTGTTTAACGTTGAAAAAGTAGCCAAAACAGTTTGCTTTTGCATATGAAACTCAATACGTTAGAAACTTTTTTGAAACTTATAATTTGAAATAAATCTTTGTGAAAAGTGTTGACATATGTCAAAATCAATATGCTTTGATCATTATCATATCGATTTTCAATAATTTCATTGGTTTTCTAATGTTTACAAATAGCATTTTAATTTTCAAGCAAGCGTGCTTAACGTTGAAAATGTAGCCAAAACAGCTTGATTTTACATGTAAAACTCAATACTTTTTAAACATTGGTAAAACGTAAAATTCATAATAAACCTTTGAAAAAGTGTTGACAGGTGTTAAAATCAATATGTTGTGATCATTACCATATCGGTTTTCAATAGTTTTATAATTTTTCTACTGTTTACAATTAGCAATTTAAATTTTCAAGCATGCGTGTTAAACTTTCAAAAAGTAGACAAAACATCTTGCTTTTACATATAAACTTCAATACTATTTAACCTTGGTAAGACGTATAATTCATAAATAATCTTTGTGAAAAGTGTTGAGACATGTTCAAATTGATATGATTTGATCGTTACCATATGGCATTTCAAGAATTTTATTATTTGTCTAATGTTTACAAGTAGCAATTTCAATGTATTGATTTTAACTAATTTCATAAGTTTTTTTTTTAAAGTTAAACACTCTAGATTCAAAACACTATTGCTAACCCTAACCCTAACCCCTACCCTAAACCTAACCCTAATCCTCACACTAACCCTAATTTTAAACCTAACCCTAAAACCTGACACTAATCGTAACCATAGGCTTAACCCTAACACAGACACGAATACATAGTGATTTACATCCAAAATCAAGATGTTTTGACTACTTTTTAAACGTTAAACACGCTAGCTTCAAAATAAAATAACTCTTTGAAAACATTAGAAAGACATTGAAATTATTGAAAATCAATCTGCAATTGATCAAAAGGTATTGATTTTAAGTAATTTTATCTTTTTGCAGAAGGTCATATAAAATATTTATATTTTACAAAGGTTTGAAATACATAATGATTTACATGCAAAATCAAGCTGTTTTGACTACATATCCAGCTAGCTTCAAAACCCTAAAGATAACCTTACCGTAATACTAAATTTATACCTAAAACAAAACACTAAAACTAACCCTAACACTAAAATTAACACTAACCCGAACCATAACCATAACCCTAGCACTAAACCTAACCCTAACCCCAACCCCTAACCCTAACCCTAAACTTAACCCTAAACCTAACCCTAACCCTAACACCTAACCCTAACCCTAACACTAAAACTAAGCATCGCACCAACCCCTAAGCCTAATCCTAAACCTAGCCTTAATCCTAACCCTAAACCTAACACTAATCCTAACCCTAACCCTAGCAACTTACACTAACCCTAACCATAACCCTAACCCTAACCCTGACCCAAACCCTAATACATAGTGATTTACTTCCAAAATCATGCTGTTTTGACTACTTATCCAAAGTTAAACACGCTAGCTTCAAAACCCTAACCCTAACACTAAATTTATACCTAAACCAAAACACTAAAACTAACCCTAACCCTAAAATTAACACTAACCCTAACCCTAACCCTACCACTAAACCTAATTCTAACCCCAACCCCTAACACTAACCCTAAACCTAACCCTAACCCCTAACAGTAACCCTAACCCTAACACTAACCCTAACACCAACGCCTAATCCTAATCCTAAACGTAGCCTTAACCCTAACCCTAGCACCTTACACTAACCCTAACCATAACCCTAACCCTAACCCTGACCCAACCCCTAATACATTATGATTTACATCCCAAATCATGCTGTTTTGACTACTTTTTCAACGTTAAACACGCTAGCTACAAAATAAAATAACTCTTTTTGAAACATTAAAAAGTCAATGAAATATTTGAAAATAAATATGCAATCAATCAAAATGTATTGATTTTAACTAATTTCATCAGTTATGTGAAGGTTATATTAAAAAATTTGTTTTACAAAGGTTTAAATTACATAATGATTTACATGCAAAATCGAGCTGTTTTGGCTACTATAACAACTTTAAACACGTTAGCTTCAAAACAATAACGGTAACACTAACCCTAAACCAAACCCTAAACCTAACCCTAACCCTAACCAAAACCTTAACACTAACCATAACCCTAACCCAAATACTAATATATAGTGACTACTTTTTCAACGTTTACACTAGCTTCAAAATTTAATTAACTCTTTGGAAACATTAGGAAGTCAATGAAATTATTGAAAATCGATATGCAATCGATCAAAATGTATTGATTTTAACTAGTTTCATAAGTTTTGACAAAGTTGTATTACAAATTGTATGTTTTACAAAGGTTTGAATTACATAGTGATTTACAAGCAAAATCAAGCTGTTTAGACTATTTTTCGACGTTAAACACGCCAGCTTCAAAAAAATAAATAACTCTTTGGAAATATTAGAAAGTCAATGAAATTATTAAAAATCGGTATGCAATCGATGAAAATGTATTGATTTTAACTAGTTTCATAACTTTCGACAAAGTTATATTGCAAATTATATATTTTACAAAGGTTTGAATTATATCGCGATTTACATGTAAAATCAGTCTGTTTTGCTTACTTTTTCAACGTTAAACACGCTAGATTCAAATCCCTAACCTTAACTCTAACGCTAACCCTAGCCGTTACCCTAACCCTAAACCTAACCCCTAACTGTGACCGTAAACCTAAACCCTAACCCTAACAATTACACTAATGCTAACGCTAACGCTAACCCTAACCCTAACGCTAAAACTAACCCTACCCTAAACTTTACCCTAACGCTAACACTAACCTTGCACTAACACTAAACATAACACCTAAACCCTAACCATTACCCTAAGCTTAACGCGTAAACCTAAAGCTGAACCTAACCCTAAAATTAAACCTAATCCTAATCCTAACCCAAACCCTAACACTAACACTAACCATGGCCTTAATCCTTAACCTGACCCAAAACCTAACTCTAACACCTAACCCTAACACTAACCGTAACCGTAAACCTAAACCTAACCCTAACAACTAACCCTAACCTAACCATAACACTAACCGTAACTCTAACCGTAAACATAAACCTAACCCTAAACCTAATCCTAACCCTAACAACTAATCCTAAGCTAACCATAACACGAACCCTAACCTAAAACCCTAACACTATACTTCAACCTAAAACTAAACCTAAAACTACATAGCGATTTACATGCAAAAGCAATCAGTTTTGACTACTTTTTCAACGTTATACACACTCGCTTCAAAATATAAATAACTCTTTGGAAACATTAGAAAGTCAATTAAATTATTGAACATCGATATGCAATCGATCACAATGTATTGATTTTAACTAGTTTCATAAGTTTTGACAAAGTTATATTGCAAATTATATATTTTACAAAGGTTTGAATTACATAGCGATTTACATGTAAAATCTATCTGATTTGCCTACTTTTTCAACGTTAAACACGCTAGATTCAAATCCCTAACCTTAACACTAACGCTAACCCTAGCCGTTACCCTAACTCTAACCCTAAACCTATCCCCTAACCCTAACACTTACACTAATGCTAACGCTAACCCTAATCCTAACACTAACCCTGACGCTAAAACTAACCCTAACCTAAACCTAACCCCTAACCCTAACCCTGATGCTAACCGCTAAACCTAACCCCTAACCCTAACACTAACACTAATATTAATGCAAACGATAAACCTAAACCTAATCCTCACACTAACCCTAACGCTAAACCTAAACCTAACCCTAAACCTAACCCTAAACCTAACCCTGACCATACACTAACCATTACCCTAACCCAAACACTAAACATATCACCTAACACTAACACTTAACCTAAACCTCAAACCTAACCATTACCCTAAGCTTAACGCGTAACCCTAAAACTAAACCTAACCCTAAAATTAAACCTAATCCTAACCCTAACTCTAACTGTAACACTAACCCTGACCTTAATCCTAAACCTAACCCAAACACTAACTCTAACCCCTAAACCTAACCCTAACATTAACCGTAACCGTAATCATAAACCTAAACCTAATCCTAACCCGAACCCTTACCCTAACAACTAACCCTAACCTAACCATAACACTAACCCTAACCTAAAACCCTAACACTAAACCTAAACCTAACACTACGTTGCTATTTACAGGCAAAAGCAAGCTGTTTTGACTACTTTTTCAATGTTATACACGCTCGCTTCAAAATATAAATAACTCTTTGGAAACATTATAAAGTCAATTAAATTATTGAAAAACGATATGCAATCGATCAAAATGTATTGATTTAACTAGTTTCATAAGTTTCGACAAAGTTATATTACAAATTATATATTTTACAAAAGTTTGAAATACATCGCGATTTACATGTAAAATCAATCTGTTTTGCATACTTTTTCAACGTTAAACACGCTAGCTTCAAATCCCTAACCTTAACACTAACTCTAACCCTAACCCTAACCTAAACCTAACCCCTAACCCTAACCCTAAACCTAACCTCTGAATCTAACCCCTGAATCTAACCCCTAACCCTAACCCTAACGCTAACAGTAATGCTAACGCTAACCCTAACACTAACCCTAATCCTAACACTAACCCTAACGCTAAACATAACCCTAACCCTAACACTAACCGTAACCCTAATACATAGTGATTTAC
Organism: Acanthosepion lycidas; assembly: GCA_963932145.1. Taxonomy (NCBI): domain Eukaryota; kingdom Metazoa; phylum Mollusca; class Cephalopoda; order Sepiida; family Sepiidae; genus Acanthosepion; species Acanthosepion lycidas. The sequence goes on from OZ010578.1 coordinate 67,568,457, forward strand.
ATGCAAATGCAAGCTTTGACAAAGTTATATTACAAATTTTATATTTCACAAAGAGATTTGCATGTAAAATCAAGCTGTTTTGACTACTTTTTCAACGTTAAACACGCTAGCTTCAAAACCCTAACCCTAACTCTGACTCTGACTCTGACCCTAACCCTAACCCGAGGGGTCCGATACAAATTGGTGATACCCCGATGTGATCTGACTAGTCTGGACAATATGGCGACACAATTCAATCGATGCATATTTAACGTTGAGCGACCAGCAGACCTTCAACACCATTTTCTACGAACTAACACTCTCTTCTTCTGGACTGAAATATATAAAGTGTGAACTAAACCACTAAAAGCGACTCACCGTCCTTTATTTTCAAACAACATTGAAAAAAAGCGCGCGCATACATTTTTACTACACCACGTGGCGACATTTTAAAGACATTACTTGCTTCTCATGCTTCAAACTTTTTTTTTTCGGACGACTCACTGTTTCGAAAAACATTTTCAACGATTGCACCCTGACGACAACACAAACACATTTCGTCGAATGACGCATCTCAACCACACTACTGACACATTTTCTTTCAGCTCACAAGGACAATAAACAAAACTTTCATGAACCTTTTCCTTATATATTAAAAGTTTTCATTTCTTTACAACTTTTAATCTGGTGGAAGGTATTGTCGGAGTTAACCGGAAGAAAACAGGTTATTTCGACTTTGACCTTTCGGTTGTGGTCCCTACACGCTGTTAACCCGACGTAGAGACTAGCAAGTTGTCTTTTCAGTTTAGTTATATTACGAATCTGATCGTAATATACTTCTAGACATTTTTAGGCCTTGGGTTTCTTTTAGCTAAGCTCTACTCATTTTTATAGAGAGACTTTACTGTGTTAGGTAACAATAGGGTAACAATTCTCTTGCTAGTCTCCCTTACCACGAGACAGTGACTTCTCGCTAAATTTAAGGTCGGCGACTGAAACGGTTTTGTTTTTTGTGGATTTTGTTATTTTTCGAATATCATAGTGTAGTATCTGTTCTTGCCAGATTGATATCTCATCGGACCTACCGGACTTTTTCTTACTTGGATTATTTACCAAGCGGACAATATCTGACACAAGGCAAGTTTTAAAAAAAAAGAAAAGAAAGATCCGCCTGTCAAGAAAACGAATTGGCCAGAGTTCTCGGACAACCTAAATCGATAAGTTTTTACCCTTTACTTTCTAAAAAACTTTTTATTTTTCGTTTTTCTCTTGGTTTTCTTATTCCCTTTTGTTTGCACGGCGTTTTTGTTTCTGTCTCGTTTTTGCACCCCTCCCGCTTTTTAATTTACCGTTTTCTTTTTTGTTGAAACTATTATTGTCTTTGGTTTGCTCCTTTCGTTTTGTATTTTTTATTTTGTTCTTAAATAATTTTATCCGTTGTATGCCAAAATAAAAAATAAAAACATTTAAGTGAAGTTTTAAGCCGTTAGACTGTGGTGGGTCTTCCACCATGGTCGACAACAATAATTCTAATATTCCTGAAACACCGGTTCCAAAGCCGGTGTCGCCTACCAAATCGGCCTGGTCCGAAAATAGGCCGCACCAGAAGGATGGCAGCTTTTATACCCATCAGAGAACATTATTTGAGGAAACGTTCAAAGGAAATGAGTTCCTCACAATAAAGGAAGATTTAAATATAGTGGAACCGCGAATAATTTCCCTGCTGACTTCGGACGTAAAAACGCGAAAGCTAATTGGAGTCAGCAGGGAGAGCATGGAAGAGGCTTTAAATACACTACGCATCAACCCGAAAGTGCTGGCGAGAAGGACTGGCGCCCTATGGAACATCCTTCTCGCGACGGAACAGGAAGCCAGGGACTTGGCGGGGAAGACGCTAACGTCAAAAATCCTGAGGCTTCAAACAGAATACGTGGGCACCCGCAGGACAAGAGTTACCGTCCATGGGGTGCCCGTAGACATTTCGGAAGACCGGATGGGGGCCTTCTTCACAAAATATGGAGAGGTCAACGAAGTGAAGGCCCTCAGAAGCAAGTCCGGGATAGAGACGGGGGGGGACATGGAGGTGCAGATAACCCTAAATAGGACTGCATTTAGGAACGTCCCCAGCACGCTAACCTGCCGCGACAGGAGGATGCTGGTGGTGGTGGTGGAGGGTAGAAAGCCTTGGTGTTGGTCGTGTGGGGTGTCGGGCCACATGGGAAAGGAGTGCCCCAGCAAGGGGCGAGGCTCTCTCGCAGGGGGAGGCTCTCTCGCAGGGCGAGGCTCTCTCGCTGGGGGAGGATCTCTCTCGACCTTCAGCGTCTTGAAGTGAATATTTATTGTGTACAAGAGAGCCGGTTTTCTACTCACGACTATGAGAATATACTGTCTAGGGAGTTCTCCCTCCATTCAGCCTGTTTTGACAGCCGTTCGAGAGGTGTCTTTTGGCTGGTAAGCAAGTCTTTGAAGGCTGCGTGTGTCCTTGTCTTCGCGGATCCGGCGGGCAGACTGAACAGATGTGCTGAATGTTACCATAAAGGATAAGGCTCTTCGTCTCATTGGGGTTTATGCGCTCAATGCCCATTCTGAGCGTCCTGCTTTGTTTCGGCGGATCGAGCCGTTTTTGACGACTTCACGGCGGGTAGTTTTAGTGGGTGATTGGAATGCCGTCCTTAAATCCCGATATAGATCGTATAGGGCCAATTTCGGGTACTAACAACCGAGGCGTTAAACTGTTTCGGGACTTTGTCGACGGGGTTGATCTTGTCGATAAGTTCCATAATGAACACCCTCGGGAGGTTGTGTGGAATTGAACTAATAGTGACGGCACGGCTAGTTATCCTGACCGAGTCTTAGTTAGGAGAGTCGATGTAGGGCTCTTAAGGTGTCCAAGTTTCCATGAGATAGTTTATACGGATCATAGGCTTGTCCGGGTCTGTGTAAACTTAGATAAACCTAAGGTTAGGATGGATGGCTACTGGAAATTAAACTCATCATTATTTGGTGAGCAAGATTTCCGGGAGCAGCTGCTACTAATGTTACAGAGGGAACTGACGGGAGCAGTTGTGGGAAATGCCTGGTGGGATAATTTAAAATCCCAAATTAGAACGTTTGCTGCTGATTATAGTCGTCGGCTCAATCTAGATAGATTAGCGGCGCAAACGGCTACAGAGCAGAAGGTTGATCGGGCGGTGAAATCCCGTGTTAGTGGGGACATAGCTTTAGCTAACGCAGAGTTGGCCTCCTTGCTTATCAAGACGGATCAAGGTCTGGTAGTTAGGGCTAGGTTAAAAAGAATGTCCTCTGAGGCAACGAAATGGCCGCTGAATTGCGCGCAGAGGAAGCTCGGAATGCATCACGGCGATATATCGCATGCGTCACATTGCCGGATAATCGGACCATGATTACAAACGAGGGCATATGCAAGGCTTTTTCAGAATTTTTTTTACCAGAGAGCCCGGTCTCAGCCCTGCTCAGTTCGACGCTTATTTAGCTGACTTTCCCTGCCTCGAGGCAACTGAAGCAGCTTGGTGCGAGGGTCCCATACAGAGTCGGAAATCTGGGAAGCGCTGAAACAGGTTGGCCTGGACAAATCTCCGGGACTAGATGGTCTTCCGTACGAAGCATACTTGAGGCAGTCGCCCGATTTTGTTCCGCTGCTGGCACTGATTTTCGGCAACTGGATGAAGCAGGAGTCTATACCCCAACGCTTCACCAGGTGCGTGATCAAGTTGTTACGCAAGGACAAAAACGGTGGTGATGGGTTAGGTAACTTTCGCCCTTTAACTATGTTAAACACAGAGTTAAAGTTTTTGGCTAAGGTCTCTGCCAACCGTTTGCAGTTTGTCCTGTCTAGTCTCATTGGCTCGGAACAGACTTGTGCTGTGAAGGGTAGGTCTATTCAGGACAATCTTAATATGGTACGCCTGATCATAGAGCAAGTCGACAGTGAAGCCGCGCTGATCAATTTAGATCAGTCGAAGTCCTTCGATAGGGTTGACCATCGGTTTCTGGAGGCTGTTCTTTCGGCGGCCGGTTTTGGGCCGTACTTTCGCACCTGGATCCGACTTCTGTATACGACTTCCGGTGCACTGGTGGAAGTGAATGGTGTACGATCGGAGCCTTTCGTATTGTCTCGCTCCATTCGTCGAGGTTGTCCGCTTTCGCCTTTGCTTTACATTCTTGCGTTGGAACCTTTCCTTCGCAAGTTAAGGACGAACCGGTTCTACGCGGTATTGCCTTGCCCGGTGCTACCACATCGGCCAGCTATTCTGCCTATGCTGACGACGTTTCGGCTCTTGTGTCGAGCAGAGCCGAAATTAACGAAGTCAGCAAAGAGATCAGTGGGTATGAGATGGTGACAGGGGCCAAGATCAACCGCGATAAGTCTGTTGGCTTGCGGTTGGGTGCGTGGAAGGGAGTTTCTCTTCCCGGACCTTTCCACTGGACGGATGGGCCGGTTAAGATTCTCGGCGTCTGGTTCGGTCCTGATCTCCAGTTGGAAATGAATTGGTCGGAGGTGCGAGGGAAGGCCGAGATCGCAATTAATTTGTGGAGGCGGAAGTATGTGTTTCACACATCTACCCGATTCTCCTTTACCGACTCTCGGTACTTCCACTTCCGTATGGCACTTTCCTGGCGTTCGAGAGGCTTTTGTTCTCATTCTTGTGGGGAGGCAAGGCCACCACTGTCACTCGGGGTATCTGTTGCCTTTATCCTTCTGAAGGCGGTCTGGGCATGCCAAGCATTGAGATTCGTCAGCATATGATTTCTAGATCGAATGTGTCGCGAACCGGATGAGGAGAACTTCTCATCCCTGAGAGGTGTGTACTCGTACGAGGAGGAGGAGGCCCGCCGTTTACCCCGAGCCGAATGCTCCTTCTATCGCGAATGTCGTGTTGCTCAGAAGCGACTCTTAAGGGCGTCGGATAGCCTCCCCAATATCCAGGTGTTGTAGAGCATTATATCAAGTATTATTCAGGGGTTCCGTTCATGATAATCTGATTGACGATCTGGGTCTTACGAAACAGGAAGCTCGCTCAATATGACCTTGGGCTCCCGGGTTGAAATGTCTCAATAACGATGTGGCATCACTCACCTGGATGGTGATTCGTGGGACCCTCTGGGTCGCCAAAAGACTTTGTCCAGCTGGCTTGGAAAATTCTCTGAACTGCCGTCGCTGTGTTGGAGACGTCGAGCCTTCTTTCAGTGAGAGTTGTGATTTGGACGACGCGACAGAAGGGATTATATTGAGGCGAGAAGTTCACCTCTTCCCAACTGATCTTGTACTTTAAGCATCAGCTTAAATTCAAGATTAGTACGGAATGTCAACGGCTCTCTTCATCTGAATTCAGCTAAAGGTGGGTGCATCTTGCGCGCTTGTGTCGTGTGAAAGGGGCTGACCTTGAGTGGCATTTTGATGCCGGTTAGGCATCAGGATATTGCTTTTCCTGTGTTGAACTAGTGCAACCCATCCAAAAACTTGACTAGGATACGTTCAGATTTTTATGTTTTAGTTTCATTTTCTTTTATATTCAGTTAACTTACCTAGGGTATGTATGTTCATTGGTCCCTTTTATTTCTGTCCCTATTTTTCTTTCAGTATAATTACCCATCACCTCCCTCTTCAGGTGGTCAGTAATGTCAGTTCTCCGGTGGATGCGGGGCGCCTTTCGTTTCGCGTGAGTGTTTTCGTAATTGTTGTTTTTGAATGAGTGCGTGTTAGTGTGTGTGCGTGAGATGAATGATTGTTTTATACTATTATAGTCCCGCATTGATTTCGGCCAGAGAACTGGTATTTCTGCCACATTTAGTGATTTGGGTGGGGGGTTATTACTAATAATATTTTATTTAGTTTCATGTAAATAGATTTGTGATCATATTGTAAATACTAATTGGGGTTAATTTTAAGAATTATTGTTTTATTTCCGTCCCCACACAGGCATTGATTTATATATATGGGGATTAGTTAGTTATTTCATATAGACGATGAGGTATTACGGTTTTTGTAATTTGAAAGGTACGTATGAGTGTGTTGTTTTAGTGTAAGGAATATTATTCGTACGATTGGGTCAGTGTTTGCGGCTAGCTAAGTTATAATTAAGACAGAAAAAGACCGGCCTCTCCCCATTCCCCTATTTCGGCTTTGTGACAAATTTCTGTTTAAATATAGAATAAATATCATAGTGATTTACATGCAAAAGCAAGCTGTTTTGACTACTTTTTCAGCGTTAAACACGCTAGATTCAAAATTTAATTAACTCTTTGGAAACAGAACGTGTTTAACGTTGAATAAGTACTCAAAACAGCTTGATTTTGCATGTAAATCACTACTTATTAGTGTTCGGGTTAGGTTTACGGTTAGGGTTAAGTTTAGGGTTAGGGTTAGTGTTAGTGTTACAGTTAGGGTTAGGATTAGGGTTAGTGTGAGGGATAATGTTAGGGTTAGGATTAGGGTTTTGAAGCAAGCGTGTTTAACGTTGAAAAAGTAGTCAAAAAAGCATGATTTTGCATGTATTATGTATTAGGGTTTGGGTTTGGGCTAGGGTTAGGATTAGGTTTATGGTTAGGATTAGTGTCGGGTGTTAGGGTTAGGGTTAGTGTTAGGGTAAAGATAGTGTAGGTGTTCGGGTTAGGCTTAACGTTAGGTTTTTGAAGCTAGCGTGTTTAACGTAGAAAAGTTGTCAAAAGATGTTGATTTTGCATGTAAATCAGTATGTATTAGGGTTTGTGTTAGGTTTATAGTTAGGGTTAGTGTCAGGTGTTAGGGTTAGGGTTAGGGTCAGGGTCAGGGTTAGGTTCAGGGTTAGGGTTAGTGTTAGGGTTAGTGTTAGGGTTATGGTTAGGTTTAGGGGTTGGGGTTAGGATTAAAAGTGTGGTTATGTTTATGGTTAGGGTTAGGTTTAGGTTTAGTGTTAGGGTTAGGGTTAGGCTTAGTTTTAGGGTTAGGTTAAGGGTTAAGGTTAGAGTTAGGGTTAGGGTTAGGTTTATGGTTACAGTTAGGGTTAGGGTTAGTGTTACCGAAAGTGTGTTGAAGCTAGCGTCTTTAACGTTGGAAAAGTAGTGAAAAGTGCTTGATTTTGCATGGAAATAATTATGTAATTCAAACCTTTGTAAAACATAAAATTTTTAATAGCACCTTCTCAAAACTCATGAAATTAGTTAAAATCATTACATTTTGATCGATTGCATATCGATTTTCAATAATTTAATTGACTCTCTAATGTTTCCAAAGAGTTATTTCGAAGTTAGTGTGTTTAACTTTGAAAAAGTAGTCAAAAGAGTTTGATTTTGCATGTAAATCACGATGTATTAGGGTTTGGGTTAATGGTACGGTTAGGGTTAGGGTTAGGTTTAGGGTTAGGTTTAGGGTTAGTGTCAGGTGTAAGGTTAGGTTTAGTGTTAGGTTTCGGCTTAGGGTTAGGGTTAAGTTAAGTTTTAGGGTAAGGGTTAGTGTCAGTGTTAGTGTTAGAGGTTGGGGTTGGAGTTAAGTTGGGGTTAGGGTTAGGGGTTAGGGTTAGGGTTAGTGTTAGGGTTGGGTTTCGGTTTAGTGTTAGGGTAAGGGTTAAGGTTAGTGTTAGGGTTATGGTTATCGTTAGGGTTACGGTTACGGTTAGGGTTTTGAAGCTAGCGTGTTTAACGTTGGTAACGTAGACAAAACAGCATGATTTGTTTTTGATTTAGGGTTAGGGTTAGTTTTAGGTTTAGGGTTAGGGTTATGTTTATGTTTAGGGTTAAGTTTATTGTTATGGTTACGCTCAGGGTTAGGGTTAGGGTTAGGTTTAATGTTAGGTTTCGGGTTAGGGATAGGGTTAGGGTTAGCGTAAGTGTTAGTGTTACCATTAGGGTTCTGATACTAGCGTGTTTAACTTTGTAATATTAGTCAAAACAGCTTGATCTTCCATGTAAATCATTAAGTAATTCAAACCTTTTAAAATATGGAATAATTTAAAATCAATACATTTTGATCGATTGTATATTGATTTTCAATAATTTCATTGAATGTCTAATGTTTCAAAAGAGTTATTTTATATTGAAGCTAGCGTGTTTAACTCTGAGAAAGTAATCAAAACAACTTGATATTGCATGTAAATCACTATATATTAGTATTTGGTTATGGTTATGGTTACTGTTAGGGTTTTGGTTAGTGTTAGGGTTAGGGTTTGGTTTAGGGTTAGTGTTACCGTTATTGTTTTGAAGCTAACGTGTTTGTATAGTAGCCAAAACAGCTCGATTTTGCATGTAAATCATTATGTAATTTAAACCTTAGTAAAACAAATTTTTTAATATAACCTTCACATAACTGATGACATTAGTTAAAATCAATACATTTTGATCGATTGATGAGTTAGCGTTAGGGTTAAGGTTAAGGTTAGGCTTAGTGTTAGGATTAGGATTAGCGTTACGGTTAGGGTTAGGGTTAGTGTTAGGGTGAGTGTTAGGGTGATGGTTAGGTTTAGCATTAGGTTTAGGGTTAGTGTTTGGGGTTAGGTTTAGGATTAGTGTTAGCTCGAGGTTATGGTTAGGGTTAATTTTAGGGTTAGGGTTAGGGTTAGTGTTAGCGTTATTATTAGGTTTAGGATTAGGGTTAGTGTTAGGGTTAGGGTTAGCATTAGGGTTGTGAAACTAGCGTGTTAGTGTTAGGGTTAGGTTTATTCAGTTAAATTAGCTAGGGTATGTATGATGATTGGTCCCTTTTATTACTGTCCCTATTTTTCTTAAAAGTTTAATTATCCATCCCCTCCCTCTTTAGGTGGTCAGTGATGTCAGTTCTCCGGTGAATGCGGAACACCTTTCGTTTCGCGTGAGTGTTTTCTTAATTGTTGTTGTCTTTGAATGAGTGCGTTTTAGTGTGTGTGCGTGAGATGAATGGTTGTTTTATACTATTATAGAGCCGCATTGATTTCGGACAGAGAACTGGTATTTCTGCGACATTTAGTGGTTTGTGGGGGGCTTTATTACTAATAATATTTTCTTTTGTTTCTTGCAAATACATTCTGATCATATTGTAAATACTAATTGGGGTTAATTTTTAGAATTATTGTTATATTCCCCTCCATCCACAGACATTGATTTGTATATATGGGGATTAGTTAGTTATTTCATAGAGACAATGAGGTATTATGGTGTTTGTAATTTGAATGGTACGTATGGATGTGTTGTTTTGGTGTACGGAATATTATTCGTACGATTGAGTCAGTGTTTGCGGCTAGTTAGGTTTTAATTAAGACAGAAGAAGACCGTCCTCTCCCCCATTTCCCTATTCCGCCCTTGTGCCACATTTCTGTTTAAATAAGAATAAATATCATAGTGATTTACGTGCAAAAGCTAACTGTTTTGACAACGTTTTCAACGTTAAACACGCTTGCTTCAAGATTTAATTAACTCTTTGGAAACTTTAGAAAGTCAATGAAATTATTGACAATCGATATGCAATCGATCAAAATGTATTGATTTTAATAAGTTTCATAAGTTTTGACAATGTTATATTACAAATTTTATGTTTTATAAAGGTTTGAATTACACAGTGATTTACATGCAAGCTGTTTTGACAACTTTTTCAACGTTAAACACGCTAACTTCGAAATATAAATAACTCTTTGGAAACATTCGAAAGTCAATGACATTGTTAAAAATCGATATGCAATCGATCAAAATGTATTGATTTTAACTAGATTCATATGTTTTGACAAAGTTATATTTCAAACATTATGATTTAATAAAGTTTGTAATACATAGTGATTTGCATGCAATATCATGCTGTTTTGACGATTTTTCAACTTTAAACACGCTAGCTTTAAAACACTAACACTGACCCTAACCATAATCCTAATGGTAACCCTAACACTAACCATAACACTGACCCTAACCCTAAACCGAACACTATCCTTAACACTTACACTAAACCTAACACTAACACTAACCCTAAACATATACCTAACTCTAACACAAACCTTAAGCCTAAACATAAACATAACCTAACACTAACCCTAAACATAACCATAACCGTAACCCTAAACCTAAACCTGAGCCTAACCGTGACCCTAAACATAGCCCTAACACTGACCCTTACTCTAACCCTAAACCTAACACTAAACGTAACCCTATCCCTGACCTTAACCCTGAGACTAAACCTAACCCTCACACCAACCCTAAGCCTAAACCTAACAAGAACCCAAACTCTGACCCTAACACTAATCCTCACCCTAATCCTAACCCTGACACTAGAACTAAACCTAACCCTAAAACTAAACCTAAACATAACCCTAGCCCTAACTCTAAACGTAATCCTAACACTAACCCTAAACCCTACCCCTGACCCAAACACTAACCCTAAACCTAACGCTAACCCTAACCCTAAACCTAACCCTAATACATAGTTATTAGATGCAAAAGCAAGCTGTTTTGACTTTTTCTCAACGTTGAACACGCTAGCTTCAAAATATAAATAACTCTTTGGAAACATTACAAAGTCAATGAAATTATTGACTATCGATATGCAATTTAGGGTTAAGGTTAGGGTTATTGATTTTAACTAGTTTCATGAGTTTTGACAAAGTTATATTACAAATTTTATGTTTTACAAAAGTTTGAATTACCAATTGAATTAATACAAAATCAATGTTTGACTACTTTTTCAACGTTAAACACGCTCAACTCCCTAAACCTAACCATAACCGTAACCGTAACCCTCACCTTGACACTAACCCTAACGCTGACCCAAGACCTAACCCTAGCACTAACCATAACCCTAACCCTAACACTGAGCCTAAATCTAACCCTACCAGTAACCCTCACCCTGAAACTAACCCTAACCATATGCATGACCCTAACAATAAACCTGACCCTAAACATAAACCTAACCCTGATCCTAACCCTAAACCTAATGCTAACCGTAACCCTAACACCTGACACTAACCCTAACCGTAAGCCTAAACCATACCCAAATACATAGTAATTTACATGAAAATCAAGTTGTTTTGACGACTATTTCAATGTGAAACACACTAGATTCAAAATAAAGGAACTCGTTGGAAACATTAGAAAATCAATTAAATTATTGAAAATCAATGTGCATTCGATCAAAATGTAATGATATTAAGTAATTTCATAAGTTTTCAGAAGGTAATATTAAATATGTTATGTTTTACAAAGGTTTGAATTACATAATGATTTACATGCAAAATCAAGCAGTTTCGACTACATTTCCAACGTTAAACACTCTAGCTTCAACACCATAACGGTAACCCTAACGCTAACCCTAAACCTAACCCTAACCCTAAACCTCACCCTAAACCTAAACCTTACCCTAAACCTATCCCTAACCGTAACCCTTAAAACTAAACCTAACACTAAACCAAACCCTAATCGAAACCCTAACGCTAAACATAAACCTTACCCTAACACTAACACTAACCCAAACTCTAAACCTAAACCCTGAACTTAAACCTAACCCTAACACTAACACGCTAGTTTCACAACCCTAATGGTAACCCTAACTCTAACACTAACCCTAATCCTAAACCTAATAATAACGCTAACACTAACCCTAACCCTAAAACTAACCATAACCTCGACCTAACACTAATCCTAAACCTAACCCCAAACCCTAACCCTAAACCTAATGCTAAACCAAACCCTAACCCTAACCCTAACACTCACCCTAACACTAACCAAAACCCTAACGCTAATCCTAATCCTAACACTAAACCTAACCCTAACCTTAACCCTAACCTTAACCCTAACGCTAATTCAAACCCTAACCCATGCAAAATCAAGATATTTTGACTAATTTTACAACGTTGAACACGCTAGATTCAAACCCTAACGGTATTACTAAACCTAAACCTAACCCTGATCATAATCGTAAACTTAAACCTAACCCTAACCCTAACCCTAAACTAAACCTAACCCTAACCCTAACACTAACCCAAAACCCACACCTAACCCTAACCCCGAACCCGAACCCTAAACATACCCAAACCCTAAACCTAAGCCTAAACCTAACCCATGCAAAATCAAGCTGGTTTGACTAGTTTTCCTACGTTAAACAGGCTTGGTTCACAACCCTAAACCTAACCCTAACCCTAAGCATAACCCCAACCTATAACCCTAACACTAACTCTAACCCTAACACTAACCCTAACAATAACCCTAACCCTAAACCAACCCTAACCCTTACACTAAAACTAAAACTACCCCTTACCCTAAACCTAACACTAACCCTAGCCGTAACCCTAAAACTAACCCTAAACCAAACCCTAACCCTAACCATAAACCAAAACCTAATACATAGTGATTTATATGCAAAATAAACCTGTTTCGACTACTTTTTCAAAGTTAAATGCGCCAGCTTCAAAATAAAATAATTCTTTGGAAACATTAGATAGTCAATTAAATTATTGAAAATCAATATGTTTCGATCAAAATGTATTGATTTTAACTAATTTCATCAGTTATGTGAAGGTTATATTAAAAAATTTGTTTTACAAAGGTTTAAATTACATAATGATTTACATGCAAAAATTTGGCTACTATACCAACTTTAAACACGTTAGCTTCAAAACAATAACGGTAACACTAACCCTAAACCAAACTCTAAACCTAACCAAAACCCTAACACTAACCATAACCATAACCCTAACCCAAATACTAATATATAGCAATTTACATGCAATATCAAGCTGTTTTGACTACTTATTCAGAGTTAAACTCGCTAGCTTCAATATAAAATAACTCTTTTCAAACATTAGACATTCAATGAAATTATTGAAAATCAATATACAATCGATCAAAATGTACTGATTTTAACTTATTCCATATTTTTCGAAGGATGGATGGATGTTGGATTTAACGGCATGTCAACTCCTATTTGGATCAATTTATGCCGAAGCCTTATTAATTTATGAATTTAAGTTGGTTATTTTGTATAAAAGGTTGAAAGGCTGTTGGGTTTCATAATCTTCTGTATTTTTTGGGATTGCTTTTTCTTGTGACTGTTTCTGATTGTGTATTTTAATATTTACATTCGTACATGCATATATATGTCTATAAGCAGATACATATACACTATTTGCAAAGGTTATATTTTATTGAGGAGTCTATTGACGATTCTGTTCCATTGGAGGGATTAAGGTAGGTTGAGGATTTATGATTTAATAGACATAAGTTATGGGTGTTAATTATTTCTTCTATTATTTTACCTTTAGTATCTATTTTTTGCTATTCCATATAGGATTATGACTGTTAAAGTCTCCTAGTAAGATTCTGGGTTTAGGTAGTTGCTCCATCAAGTTGTTTATTTCTGTTGTATTTATTGTTTCCTGTGGGGGTATATAGATGGAAAGAATTGTGATGGTTTTATCTAGTGTCACTTGTGTTGCTATTGCTTGTAATTTAGTTTTAATGTGTACTTTACTTTGCGGTATGTCATTTCTAATCAATATTGACACTCCTTCATTAGCTCTATGTCCTGTATTGTGGTTATAGTGGTATTGTTTATAATTTTTAATTTTTAAGTTGGCATTTTCTTGTAAAAAAGTTTCCTGTAAGCAGATGACGGCTGGATACAGTAGTGACATAAGTATGAGTAGGTCATTGTAATTAGATTTTATTCCACATTTCCATTGCAGGATCTTATGTGCCATGATTATACTTTCATTTTTTGGGGGTAAAGTTACCTGCTAGGTTTATATCATTTGTCCTCCCTAGTTTTTTTCCATCTTTTGAGTTTTTAGAAGCTTTGTCTTCAACTGCTTGTGGTATCCTTCGGTCAGATTTTTGGTTTTGTTTTGAATTTTGTTTGTTTTCTTTCTCTTCTATTTCCATATATTCCATAGGCTCAAATTTATTTTCATTTGATATATTGATTCTTGATTTTGAATTAGATCTTGATCGGTTGCTTTCTTGCTCTGTTGTCATTTTTTTTTCTTTTTGTTTATTTTTCATTTTCTTATTTTGGGTTTGGGAAGAAGAGGGTTCGCTGGAGTTTTGTTCTATGTTTTCTTTCCAAAGTTTTTTGCCTTCTTCTGGGTTTATTCCATTTGATCTGGATTGTTGAGTTTTATTTTGATCCGATTTAAGTTCAATTAAAAAGGTTTTTAATTCTTCAAGGAGAGCTTTTAATTCTTTGCATAAATTTGTTATTTCAATTGAACCTTTTATTTTATCTTCATTGTTTATTTTATTTGCTTTTTGTGCCATGGAAGCATAGGTGTTTTCTTTTATGTTATTTTTAACTTCCTTTCGTGCTTCTATGAAAGATATATTTTTTTTGTATTTTATTCTAATTATTTCTTTCTCCTGTTTATATAGACTGCATTGTTTTGAAAGAGCAGAGTGGTTTCCCAAACAGTTTGAGCATAGGCTCTCATTTGGGCAGTTTTCTTCTTTATGTTCAGGTTCTTTTTCATTACATTTTCCACATATTCTTTTATTTCTACAGGAATCTCTGTGATGCCCAAATTTGTGGCATCTATAGCATTGAAGAGGGTTTGGTACGTATTGTTCTACTTTTATACTTTCATATCCAATTTTAATTGTTGTTGGAATTTGGGGGGCGTTGAAAGTTATAATGTAGGTATTAGTTTGTATCTCTACTTCATTTTTCTTTATTGTTATTCTTTTGACATTTGTAACTCCTTGAGTTTGGAGTTCTATTTTTATCTCCTCTAGAGTGAACAGGGAGAGCTCCTTGCTTTTTACTACTCCCTTTGAGAAATTTAGGGTTTGGTGTGGATATGCTTTTATTTCTATTTCTTGTAGTTTTTTTTGTCTTATTAGTGTGTCCGCATATATCTTTTTTTCTACTTCTACTAGTAGTGTTCCATTTTGTAATTTTTTTACATTTTTTGGTATAATGATATTTGATATTGCTTTTTGTATTTTAAATGGTGAAATTTCTGTTAATGCTTTTTTGCTTATTGCTTCAAGTACAATAAATCGTGGAAAGTTTTCGCTGTCATTTTCTGTTTCCGAGTCGTTATCCACATGTGGTCTCTTGGAAGATTTCTTTTTTTCCATTGATTGTTTTTATTTTTTTTCATCATTCTCGCTCCCTACCCACCGCGGAGTCCAGTATTGGGACATGACAAGGGGGAAACCCATTCGCCTTGCCATGTCGGGGCTACGTGAATGATATACTCTCTTTGGGAGGAGTCTATGAGCACGCGTGTTCCTTTGTTTCCGTTTTCCAAGTATTACGGCTGTGAAGGTTTAGCAAGTGTGTCAGATCCTTTTTTTTCTCCCAAATTGATTGACCCTCAGCCACCGCCTTCCATCACATATTTAGGGTTAAGTGTTAGTTTTGGTTGGGAAGAAGAGTGTCAGTTATAAGTTTGGGATGGATTATATATGATGGGGCTTGACATGACCAGCCGATTGATCGGATCGGGCCCCTCCGACCGCCC
Organism: Acanthosepion lycidas; assembly: GCA_963932145.1. NCBI lineage: Eukaryota > Metazoa > Mollusca > Cephalopoda > Sepiida > Sepiidae > Acanthosepion > Acanthosepion lycidas. Next base: position 67,583,843 of record OZ010578.1, read on the forward strand.
GTCTAGCCCAGGTAAGGGCCAAAGTGGTGTGTTACAGAATTGTGACCGCTTTACACCTCGGTTACAACCTGCTCAACCACCAGGATCCCGTCCCCAGACATTACGGGTCGCCACCCACGGCCAACAGGTGGCCCCATTGAGGGACTTTTACCCTCTGCAGGGGGGCAGTCGGCGTATTCTGATGCCCCACCAACTGGGCCTTTTTTCGAAGGTTATATTAAGAAAATTTATGTTTTACAAAGGTTTGAATTACATAATGATTTACATGGAAGATCAAGCTGTTTTGACTAATATTACAAAGTTAAACACGCTAGTATCAGAACCCTAATGGTAACACTAACACTTACGCTAACCCTAACCCTATCCCTAACTCGAAACCTAACAATAAACCTAACCCTAACCCTAACCCTGACCGTAACCATAACAATAAACCTAACCCTAAAAATAAACATAACCCTAACCCAAAACATAAACCTAACACTAACGACTAATATTAACCCTAAACCTAAAACTAACCCTAACCTTAAATCAAAAGCAAATCATGCTGTTTTGTCTACGTTACCAACGTTAAACACGCTAGCTTCAAAACCCTAACCGTAACCCTAACGATAACCATAACCCTAACACTAACCTTAACCCTTACCCTAACACTAAACCGAAACCCAACACTAACACTAACCCTAACACATAACCCTAACCCTAACCCCAACTTAATTCTAACCCCAACCTCTAACCCTAACACTGACACTAACCCTTACCCTAAAACTTAACTTAACCCTAACCCTAAGCCGAAACCTAACACTAAACCTAACCTTACACCTGACACTAACCCTAAACCTAACCCTAACCCTAACCCTACCATTAACCCAAACCCTAATACATCGTGATTTACATGCAAAATCAAACTCTTTTGACTACTTTTTCAAAGTTAAACACACTAACTTCAAAATAACTCTTTGGAAACATTAGAGAGTCAATTAAATTATTGAAAATCGATATGCAATCGATCAAAATGTAATGATTTTAACTAATTTCATGAGTTTTGAGAAGGTGCTATTAAACATTTTATGTTTTACAAAGGTTTGAATTACATAATTATTTCCATGCAAAATCAAGCACTTTTCACTACTTTTCCAACGTTAAAGACGCTAGCTTCAACACATTTTCGGTAACACTAACCCTAACCCTAACTGTAACCATAAACCTAACCCTAACCCTAACTCTAACCTTAACCCTTACCCTAACCCTAAAACTAAGCCTAAGCCTAACCCTAACACTAAACCTAAACCTAACCCTTACCATAAACCTAACCACACCTTTAACCCTAACCCCAACCTCTAACCCTAACCATAACCCTAACACTAACCCTAACCCAGAACCTAACCCTGACCCTGACCCTAACCCCTGACACTAACCCTAACCCTAAACCTAACACAAACCCTAATACATACTGATTTACATGCAAAATCTGTTAGACATTTTCATGACGGTCGTCTTCGAGTATAGAATCCAGACAGTAGGAAAGCGTAGTTCAGGTTCGCAGTGGATATCTTAGCAGAGCGTAGTTCTTCCTTCTATCCTTTAGCACTGGTCCTTCCGGTAGGTTAAACAAAGATGGCCGCCTTTATACACGACGAATACAATGTTCTGCGGCTTCTGATTGGTTAAGCTTCTATTGGTAGACTATAAAGGAACTTGAGTCATTTGGATTGTCTCACTAGTCATACAATATACACCCCTTGTGTTGGTTTTGAGTATTTTGTGGCGTACGCCAGTGGACGTTTTGTTGGACGACAACATTTGGAAAAAGTAAGTCGGTCCTTTTTGATTTGTTGAAACTTTTTGTTTGAACTGCTTGTGTTTGCGGGAATACCCTCCCGCCATGGCGGAGGTGACCCAGGAAAAAGAGCCTTTGGCCACCACGTCAACAGCACCATCTGCTTGGGTGCCGGAGAGGCCGCAAAAGGGCCCCGAATATTACAAAAGTCGGAGGGAGGAGTTGAAGGATTTCTTAACAAAGGATGAGCTCCTGCCAGTGCCATCGGTAATGGAGACGGTGGAAAAAAGGACAATCTCCCTATTGACGGTTGATATTAAGACCAGGAAATTCATACCTGTCAATAGCGAGCCAATGGAAGAATCCCTAAAGACACTAAAGATAGGGGCTAAGGTACTGGCGCGTAGATCCAACGCGTGCTGGGACGTGCCGCTGGCGTTAGAGGAAGCTGCAAAGGCGCTGGCCGGTTGCACCCTCACCACAAAGACTTTTAAGATGCAAACAGAGTACATGGGTACGAGGAAAACGCGGATTATCCTGCATGATGTACCCATGTTTATCTCCGAAGATCAGGTGGGGGCCTTCTTTTCGGACTATGGCCCAGTGGAGGGGGTATCGGTCACCAGAAGCAAGGCGGGGATTGCCACCGGTGACATGGAGGTCATGGTGACGTTGAACCGCCAAGGATTTAAGGATATCCCCAATACAATCCTGTGCAACAAGAGAAGGATTCTTGTGGTGGTTGAGGGGCGCCGGCCCTGCTGCTGGGTGTGTGGTGAAGCTGGACACCTGGCAAAGTTGTGTCCGACCAAGAAGCCGGCACCACCAGAGAAACAGGCACCGGTACCTACACCAGTGGTGCCCGCAGAAGAGGGGAAAAAGCAGCCAGCAGTGAGTGGACGGAGGTGGTGAGAAAGAAAACCAAAGTGTCAACCTCACCTCCCAAGCAGCAGCAGCAGGTACTCTCGGAGAAGGCTGCAGCAGCAAACAAGGAAGAGGTGGCTTCCAAACAGAAGGAACAAGGCCGTCAAAGGCAAACAAAAACTGGAGAGCCCCAATAAAGAGATGCAGCAGCGGCAAGAAAAACGGAAGAAGTCGCAGGAGCGACAGCAGCAGCAACAACAACAGAAGCAACTCCCACATATGGAACAACAGCAACCTCAACAGGAACAAGATGAACAACAGATGGAGGTGGAACAAATGCCTCCTCCCAGTGTTAACAAAAATGAGGAGGAAAAAGAAGGTACACCAAGTCAGCGCAGCAAAAAGGATGGACATTCTGACACATCGGGGTCCCAATCCTTTCGTCACCCGCCCCGTCAACATCCTCCTTAGGTTCTGTACCCACCCCACATGACACTTCCACCCCACTGCCCACATCTACCCCTTCCTCACCTCTCCCAGATAAAAGAAAAAAGAAAAAAAAGAGGGTTTTTTCTGGTCCTGACCTAATTTGTAAGGTGGACAGGAAAGAGCTAGAGAAGGACATGTCCTCACATAGAAAATCCAGACTAGGTCCACTCTTCAAAATAACGTCGGTGGACGGTAAGTCCACAGAAGATCCCCGCAATTTCCCGAAGGCTCCTGGTATCACCACTTGTGTTAGGGACACGGGGGGAACTTAAAAGTCTGGTACTTCCTAGAGGAATGCAGGGAGGCGTTCCCAGACATTAGAATCCTGGAGACAGGAACGCCACAATTGAAGAAAATTTCTCAATTCTGTGCAGGGAGGGTCCCCGTTTTGCTCCATCCCTCCGTATATAGGGCAGCCAAACTAATGTTCCCTATCGACGTTGGCGGGATTGTCGCAGACGGTCGAATAACGACCGAGTTGGGCACTGGAAGACTGGGACATTACGTCGGGGTTCTTTCACCCTCAGATTTCCGTCCCGTATGTGAGTAGGTTTTTGCGCTGACTCTTTTTTCTATTTGCAGGCTTAGAAGATGTCTATTAAGATAGCAACTTTGAATGTGAGGGGCTTAAGGGATCGGGGTAAGGCTGCCCGCCTGCTCCGGGACCTTCTGTCCCTGGATGTGGATGTTGCCGCGATCGAGGAGACCCACTTTGTTTGCAGTTCCCATGCGTGTGTGCTGGAGGATGACTTTGTCTATTCAGCATATGGAGACCGTTCTGCCAGAGGAGTTTCTTTGCTTGTCAGGCTTACTCTTGATGCGAAGGTGGACCTTGTGCATACCGATACCGAGGGCCGGTTGATCGTGGCCGATATTGCCGTGAAAAGTGGTTCGTTTCGAGTCGTTGCGGTTTATGCGCCCAACGACCGGGAGGAGCGGGTCACGTTTTTTCGGCGGTTGGGGCCGTTCCTAGTGGATTCAACGCGCCTAGTTTTAATGGGGGACTGGAATGCCATCCTGGACCCCAAGTTAGACAGGGGGCGGGGAGCTAGCGGGTGAAGGGGCGATCGTAGACTGGTTGATCTGATCGACGATTATGGTCTCGTCGATAGATACCGGGTCGATCATCCCGGGGGGAAAATGTGGACGTGGGCTCTTAATTGGCCTTTTGACAATGTAGTCAGCTACCTTGACAGAATGTTAGTGAGAAGAGCCGACATAGATCTGATAGATTGCCCTACGTTCCACTGGGTTTGTGCCCGGGTGGCGTTAGACTGTAGGTCTAGAATGGCTGGTTATTGGAAGTTCAATCTGTCCTTACTGGACAGGGTGGACTTTCAGAAACAGCTAATTAGACTATTGCAGCGGGAGCTAGTGGGGGCGGTTATCGGGAATAAGTGGTGGGAACGCCTTAAGTGTAGGATTAGGTCCTTCACCACTGATTTCGGCAAACGGCTCGCTCTAGATAGAGCTGATAAGGTGAAGACACTCAAGTCTAGTTATTCCCGGGCGGTGGCCGGGGGGATCCCCTAGGGATAGCCTTAGCTAAGGAGGCCCTGGATCGTTCGAATAGCGAGCGGAACATGGTCCAGGTAATTAGACATAAGTTAAGCAAGATGTCTTCCGAAGCTGTGAATTTGGGCGCAGATCTGCGCAGGGAAGAGGTCCGTCGAGGTGGCGATCGTTACATTCGTGAAGTCGAATCCCCGGAGGGGCGTACTCTTCGGGCCACTGACGACATGTGCGAGGCGTTTCGGCGCCATTTCGAGAGCCGGTTTACCAAGGAGCCTGGTCTCCGTGAGGAGGAGTTTCGTAGCTATTTGGCTGACTTTCCTCGGCTTTCGCCGACTGAAGCGGTTAGCTGCGAGGGAGAGATCACGGAGGGCGAAGTCTACGCGGTTTTGAAGAAGGTCGGCAGAGGCAAGTCGCCCGGTCTGGATGGTTTGCCCTATGAATTGTACTTGAGGCTGTCGCACATCTTTGTTCCGATTTTGACTGCAGTGTTCAACAACTGGTTTCGGTCGGGGTCGATCCCCAATCGGATCACCAGGGGCGTGATCACTCTGTTGAAAAAGGGCAAAGGTGGTGGGGGGAATCTAGATGACTACAGGCCCATAACTCTGCTAAACACAGAGTTAAAGATTATGGCCAAGATCCTGCAGGAGCGTTTGCAGTCAGTTGCCGAGTCTCTGTTGGGACCTGAGCAGACTTGTTCTGTGAGGGGCCGAACAATTCAGAGCAACCTGCATCTGATCCGCACGATCATAGAGGGTGTAAAAGACGACGAGCAAGCCGCGCTGATCAATTTCGATCAGTCCAAGGCATTTGATAGGGTTGACCATCGCTACCTTGCTACTGTCCTGCAGGCCGCTGGATTCGCACCCAACTTCTGCCGCTGGATTAGCCTCCTGTATCGCTCCCCCAGTGTTGTGGTACAGGTGAACGGCAGGTTGTCGGACGCGTTCGTGCTGTCTAGGTCGGTTCGTCAGGGTTGTCCGCCGTCGCCTCTCCTTTATGCTTTGGCGTTGGAACCTCTCCTTCGCCGGCTGAAGGACGAGACCGGCAGTCCGGCCCTACGCGGAATCGCCGTTCCTGGAGGAGCTCGAGCCAGGGTTTCCGCGTACGCCGATGACGTATCTGCTTTCGTGTCGTCCCACGGTGACATCGAGGTGGTGCAGAGGGCGCTTGATCGGTACGAGAAGGTGACAGGGGCCAAGATAAACCGCGACAAGTCGTCCGGCTTGCGGTTAGGTGCCTGGAAGGGGGTCGCTCTTCCGGGCCGCTTCGGTTGGACGGATGGACCTGTCCGCATTCTTGGAGTGTGGTTTGGACCGGACCTCCAGCTGGAGAAGAATTGGTCTGAAGTACTTGCAAAAGTCGATTCTGCCGGCAAGACTTGGAATCGACGGCGGTTGTCCGTGAAGGGCAGGGCGGAGGTGTGTGCTACATACATTTTCCCCCTGATTCTTTATCGATTGTCAGTACTTCCTCTCTGTGAGACCCATTGGAAGGCGCTCGAGCGATCGCTATCCTCCATTTTATGAGTTTTCGCTTACCTGGCGATTGGCTCGGAATCGGCTGCCTCTCAACGACAAGGCTTTCATATGGGGTTTGGCGGATTTGCCAGACTGTGAACGGTGTTGTCTTGGCTTGGAAGAAACGGCTTCGCACGCCTTCTACCATTGCCCCCGGGTCCGCCCCTTATGGGACCATGTCGGCGAGCTGACGGCTCGTCTCGCTCCCGAACAGCTTGTGTCCATTGATCGCGCATACGCGTGTGACAATGTGTCGCCCCCGTATTCCGGGGTGAAACGAATGGTGTTTCTGACGCTGCTGGCCACGGCTCGAATGGTGATTTGGACGACGCGAAAGGAGGAAGTCTTGCGGGGCAACCGTCTTTCTCATCAGCATCTAATCCGATTCTTTGAGCATCAGCTCAAGATGAAGATTAGATCTGATAGAAAACGATTGCATTCGACAGTCTTTAGCGAAAGGTGGGTAAAAGAGGCGAGCTTGGTTCGTGTGACCGGGGCTAGCCTTGATTTTCTCTTCTAGGTCAACCTATTGCACATCGGGGTGGCTTCCGGTGGAACCCTCCCCTTGGTTAGGTTAGACAAGCTTCAGTGTACCTTGTTAATGTGAGTAAGTGTTGTTCCTGGCCTGTATCCCGGCTACTCTTTGGTTATGATCCAAGTCGAGATTCCCAACCTCCCCAGTTTGTTTTGGCCTTCCTTTTTATCTCGACTGGGTCAGCTTTATATTTTCCCATTCCCGCATAATATTTTATCCGTTTTCCCACTCCCTTAGCGAGAGTTGCCTCTTGATTCTGTCCCTTGGGCAGAATACAGCGGCCTCTCTATTTTGAGGGTTGGGTGGTTCCCTACTAACATATGTTATGTTTAGTTTGCATTTGTGTTACTTTTTAGTTGATTATTGGGTTCATCTCCCTCCCGTCTCATTCTATCATTATTATAATTTTATGTATTTTATGTATCATCATCAAATTTTTATGGTGTGGGGCGCGTTTTGCTAGGTTCCCCTTGAGAGGATGTGGTATTATGGTGGTTGGAGGATTGTTTGGTGATGGACAAGTTCTTGTGGTGAATGGGTAAATTGTAATGTATGAATGGGTCGTGAGTCAGTAGCTAGGTATAAGATAGTTAGTGTTGATCAGCCTCAACCCTCCCCTTTTTCGGCCTTGTGCCACAATTAGTATTTCAATGCAAATAAATCCTCTAGTCATACATATATATATATACACAAAAAACCGTAACAAAATCAACATCTTTTGACAACTTTTCCACGTTAAACACGCTAGCTTCAAAAACCTAACGTTAAGCCTAACCCTAACACCTACACTATCTTTACCCTAACCCTAACCCTAACACCCGACACTAATCCTAACCATAAACCTAATCCTAACCCTAACCCAAACCTAAGCCCTAATACATAATAATCATGCTTTTTTGACTACTTTTTCAACGTTAAACACGAATGCTTCAAAACCCTAATTCTAACCCTAACATTATCCCTAACACTAATCCTAATCCTAAACCTAACTGTAACACTAACACTTACCCTAACCCTAAACTTAACCCTAACCGTAAACCTAACCCTAACACTAATAAGTAGTGATTTACATGCAAAATCAAGCTGTTTTGAGTACTTATTCAACGTTAAACACGTTCTGTTTCCAAAGAGTTAATTAAATTCTGAATCTAGCGTGTTTAACGTTGAAAAAGTAGTCAAAACACCTTGCTTTTTCATGTAAATCACTATGATATTTATTCTGTATTTAAACAGAAATTTGTCACAAAGCCGAAATAGGGGAATGGGGAGAGGCCGGTCTTTTTCTGTCTTAATTATAACTTAATTATAACTTAAACACTGACCCAATCGTACGAATAATATTCCTTACACCAAAACAACACATTCATACGAACCTTTCAAATTACAAAAACCATAATACCTCATCGTCTCTATGAAATAACTAACTAATCCCCATATATAAAAATCAATGCATGTGTGGGGAGGGGAATAAAACAATAATTCTAAAAATTAACCCCAATTAGTATTTACAATATGACCACAAATCTATTTACATGAAACTAAATAAAATATTATTAGTAATAAACCCCACCCCCAATCACTAAATGTGGCAGAAATACCAGTTCTCAGGCCATATTGAGCGAGCCTCCTGTTTCGTAAGACCGAGATCGTCAATCAGATTATCATGAACGGACCCCCTGACTAACACTTGATATAATGCCCTACAAGACAACGCCTGGACGTTGTAGAGGCCATCTGGCGCCCTTAAGAATCGCTTCAGAGCAACACGACATTCGCGATAGAAGGAGCATTCGGCTCGAGGTAAACGGCGGGCCTCCTCCTCGCACGAGTGCACACTTCTCAGAGATGGGAAGTTCTTACGGGCGTCTTCCTTCCAGAAGGCGCCATCCTCATCCGGTTCGCGACACATTCGATCTAGAAATCTGATGCGAAGGATATGTGACAAATCTCAATGCTTGGCATGCCCAGACAGCCTTCAAAAGGATGAAGGCAACACATACTCCGAGTGACTCTGGCGGCCTTGCCTCCCCACAAGAAGGAGAACAAGAGCCTCACGAGCGCCAGCAATGTGCCATACGGAAGTGGAAGTACCGAGAGTCGATAAAGGAGAATCGGGTAGATGTGTGAAACACATACTTCCGCCCTCCCCTTTAAGGAAAGATTCCTCCGAGCCCACAGATTAATTGCGATCTCGGCCTTCCCTCGCACCTCCGACCAATTCATTTCCAACTGGAGATCAGGACCGAACCAGACGCCGAGAATCTTGACCGGCCCATCCGTCCTGTGGAAAGGTCCGGGAAGAGAAACTCCCTTCCACGCACCCAACCGCAAGCCAACAGACTTATCGCGGTTGATCTTGGCCCCTGTCACCATCTCATACCCACTGATCTCTTTGCTGACTTCGTCAATTTTCGGTCTTGCCGATGTGGTAGCATCGTGCAGGGCAATTCGCGTAGGACAGGATTCATCTTTAACTTGCGAAGGAAAGGTTCCAACGCAAGAACGTAAAGCAAAGGCGAAAGCGGACAACCTCGACGAATGGAGCGAGACAATACGAAAGGCTCCGATCGTACCCCATTCACTTCTACCAGTGCACCGGGACTCGTATACAGAAGTCGGATCCAGGTGCGAAAGTACGGCCCGAAACCTGCCGCCGAAAGAACAGCCCCCAGAAACCTATGGTGAACCCTATCGAAGGCCTTGGACTGATCTAAATTGATCAGCGCGGCTTCACTGTCGACTTGCTCGATGATCAGGCGTACCATATGAAGATTGTCCTGAATAGACCTACCCTTCACAGCACAATTCTGCTCCGAGCCAATCAGACTAGACAGTACAACCTGCAAACCTTAGCCAAAATCTTTAACGAAAGTTACCTAACCCATCACCACCGTTTTTGTCCTTCCGTAACAACTTGATCAGGCCCCTGGTGAAGCGTTGGTGTATAGATCACTGCTTAAACCAGTTACCGAAAATCAGTGCCAGCAGAGGAACAAAAATTGGAGACTGCCTCAAGTACACTTCGTAAGAAAGACCATCTAGTCCCGGAGATTTGTCCAGGCCAACCTGTTTCAGCGCTTCCCATATTTCCGACTCTGTAATGGGACCCTCGCACCTAGCTGCTTCAGCTGCCTCGAGGCAGGGAAAGTCAGCTAAATAGGCGTCGAACTGAGCAGGGCTGAGACCGGGCTCCCTGGTAAAAAAAACTCCTGAAAAAGCCTCGCATATGCCCTCGTTTGTAATCACGGACCGATTATCTGGCAATGTGACGCATGCGATATGTCGCCGTGATGCATTCCGAGCTACCTCTGCTCGCAATTCCGCAGCCATATTCGTTGCCTCAGAGGACATTCTTTTTAACCTTGCCCTAACTACTAGAGCTTGATCCTTCTTGATATCAAGGAGGCCAACTCTGCTTTAGCTAAAGCTATGTCCCCACTAACACGGGATTTGACCGCCCGATAAACCTTCTGCTCTAAAGCCGTTTGCGCCGCTAATCTATCTAGATAGAGTGGACGACTATAATCAGCAGCAAACGTTCTAATTTTAGATTTTAAATTATCCCACCAGGCATTTCCCACAACCGCTCCCGTCAGTTCCCTCTGTATCATTAGTAGCAGCTGGTCCCGGAAATTTTGCTCACCAAATAATGATGAGTTTAACTTAATAGCCAGCCATCCTAACCTTAGGTTTATCTAAATTTACACGGACCCGGACAAGCCTATGATCCGTATAAACTATCTCATGGAAACTTGGACACCCTAAGAGCCCTACATCGAGTCTCCTAAGACTCGGTCTAGATAACTAGCCGAGTCGCCACTATTAGTCGAAGTCCACACTACCCCCCGAGGGTGTTGGTTCCGGTACTTATCGACAATATCAAACCCATCGACAAAGTCCCGAAACTGTTAGTACCCGAAATTGGCCCTATACGATCTGTATCGGGATCAAAGAAGGCATTCCAATTAACAACTAAAACTACCCGCCGTGAAGTCGTCAAAAACGGCTCGATCCGCCGAAACAAAGCAGGCCGCTCAGAATGGGCATTGGGCGCATAAACCCCAATGAGACGAAGAGCCTTATCCTTTATGGTAACATCCAGCACGCAAAGTCTGCCCGACGGATCCGCTAAGGCAATGACACACGCAGTCTTCAAAGACTTGCTTACCAGCCAAGATACACCTCTCGAACGACCGTCAAAACAGCCTGAACAGAGGGAGAACCCCCTAGACAGTATGTTTTCATAGTCGTGAGTAGAAAACTGGGTCTCTTGTACACAACAAACTCCAAGACGCTGAAGGTCGCGAGAGAGCCTCGCCCTGCAAGACTCCGACATCGGCCCTCGGGCATTCACACTTGCTAACCAGAGAGCCATGATGAAAACCGATTAGGGTTGCTCTCCTGCATTGAACATGGCCGGGATCAGGACACCGACGGCCTCTCCCAATGAGCCAGTACCCATCTCACTCTTGACGGAAACATCAGGAGACAGGCCGACAATGTCCAGGGGGAAGGTTCGTTCTATACAGGGAGGGATGAACAAAAACTGGGAACCTCCCTGAACAATATTGTTGTAGTTTCTTTACAACGTCATCGTCGAAACAGGCCATGGGCGGGAACATTCCAAATGTTTCATTACATTCCGCCATCATCGCCCATATCGGCTTTCCCGCAAATCCTGATTGAATAACCGTGAGGACCCTTTTTTCTTTAGGAAAATTTCTAGGGTCCTCTACGTCTAAATTGTGTATTTTTCGGAAGTTTAAAAGAGGTTTTATATTTTTCACTTTTTCGGCGTGCATTAAAGCCATTTCTTCAACAACTTTCGAGATTCTGCACACGTCTTCCCCTGTATTGAAAATGGGTTTTGATTTTATCTTTTTTTCCATTATTTCCTCCGGTGAATCAGACGATGGACTACGTTGTCTTTTTTGTTTTTCAGGTTTATGGGGGGAATTGATGAGTGTTTTCTTAGGGGAAAGATTTGGGGAAGGGGTGGGAGATGATGATTTGGTTGCCTTCTTCAGTGTTGTCATGTGTGGTTGAACTTTGCTTAAGGGCTTGAGACTTGGAGGAGGGACCATAGGGTGCTGTTTTTAGACAGGGGAAGACGGTGCCGAAAAAGAGATGCCAGTTTTCTTTTCTGTGTTATGTCTTTTTGTTTTTAAAGATTCCTGGAGAAGTTGTAACTTTTCCTTTTTTTCAAAGGACGGCTCATATCTGATCATATTCCGCCGCAGTTTCGCCGAATAGCTGACCGGAGAGTCGCCATTAGCACTGGTTGAGGGAGTGCGGCTGTATGTGTCTTCTGCTGTTTGGGGTGTAGGACGAGTTCCCGCTGCCTGGGTCTTCCCTTTCGCCTTACCCACGACCTGCCATTCCCCCTCTTCCTTCTCCCTAACTGCACTAGCTGCGGGCAAAGGCTTTTCGGGGAATTGGGGCTGAGATTTAGACCCAACCGGGGGATTTTCCACCCCGGTCCTGGTCGCAAGTATGCCCACTACAGGCGAGACGGATTGAACAGACTCGACCAAAGGGGGATTTTGTTGGGCGGGGGCCAGAACATCAGAGTCCTTCTTCTCTGTGCAGGAAGAGGAAAGGTGACCAATCTTTCCTCACTTCCATCATGCCGGTGTTCGACCCGTAACTATTATTGGCATCTTCTGGCCCTCTAAATCAAGATAGTTGGGGATGGAGAAGAAGGCTTTTTGTCCGATCACAACTGAAACTCCACCTCCCCGGTCAGATCTTCTGAGGAATCACTGAGTATCTCTCCAAACTCTCACAGATAAGCGGCCAAATGAACCTCGTATACTGAATCAATGGTCCTCCGCCTGCCTTCATACTAGGTCTGCAGTATGAGGTCTTTTGTTATGAGGTCACGCGTTGAAGCTTCCTCCCAGTCGGCAGGCGTGGGCAACAGTACGTCCCACATGAAGAAGCATTTCCCTTTCATCACTCGCTGAGGTTTGATGTCCAGCGAAGTCAAGGCTTTTATGACATTGTCTTTTGTGGAGCGACAAATCTTGCGCGAACGCTTGTCCACCACAAAGACTGACACAATTCTTTTTTCAACTTACTTTAGCTCCACGGGATTGGACAAGAGCCCATGTGCTGTCACCAGATGTGGGTAGCTCTTGGCTTTCTCCAGGAACTACGCCATGTCGATCTTAAATTTAGGCGGGGACTTCCAGCATGAGGGCGTCTCTCTGGCCGCGTCATTATTCTTGGGAGTCTGATTTTCAGAGTTTCGGTTACATTTCGCCACCATATCTTCGTCTTGTCTTTTACTTACGGAACTTGTGTCTTGTGAAACTTTAATGTTTCAGAATTTTGGCCAACTTGGGCTCCCATACCTTCTGTTAAACTGGTTTCTGTTGTAGAATTTTCGCCATCAGCGGCCACCATACCTTCTTGTAAAGTGGTTTCTGTTGTAGTATTTTCGCCATTAGCGGACACGATACTTTTTCCAGGACTATTTTTTACATTTACATTTTGAGAAGAATTTGGATTCAATTATTGGGGGTCTTCTGCATCTATTTCTGTTTTTTCTGAAGTTTTGTCAGGATGGTCATTTTTCTTTTCTTTTTTTTTTGTGCCTGTGACGGTTATTAAAAGCAGATAAGCTAAACTCGCATATACGCATATATGAAGGTTAATTTCCGCCTAGCAACAGAATAAAGATTACGTGAAGTCTTATGACATTTGGGGAAGGCAGGTCAAAAGGGTTGACTGACCAAATTACCCATAACGGAAAATATCTAGACAGAAGCTAGACAGGGGACGGAAGTAAGTTAGAATTCGCGCCCAAGACACGTGACAGTCAAAGATTAACTTTAGGTTCGGTTGTTATCTGGACTTTGAAAAGGCGAGACCGAAGCCGAGGTGCTAGTGGTTCACGAACGGAAAGATAAGACGCATTTGATAGTGATGACTTATCCAGTTCTATCCAGGCAACTCCGGACAGGAAGTATAAAGAAATATTCCTGTTCGAGAATCCCAATTTGAAGACGCAGGTAAAGATATATGTTGATGATTCAACCTGCGTAAAGAAAGTGTACACCTCTGTTATAAGTTGAATCCATTTGGTGTTCGCCGAATTTGATATCCCAAAATAAGTTCGAGATCCGATCGTCGGATGTTTTAACTCATACTTATATTTGTATATATTAAAATTATTGTATCAAAAATTGCTAAGCCTTATAGTTCATCCTTGCATTGTGGATCGGTACTCGTGTTGAAAACGAAGCGGACCTGGGAAAGATTACTGTTGGATTATCCCAATCGAACAGAGGTCTTAAAAATATTTTTGTTTACCAATTGTCCACTCTCACGATCTGAGAGAGATAGCTTGTATCTCTCCACAGGTGTGAGAGTGTATATATCTCCTAGTCGGCGTATGATCGCCCTATAACCCATTCGTCGACTGGGGTATATGACAGTGCCAAACAAGTTTTTTCTAGCAGTTCTACACATATTCTCTTTTCAAACAAGATATATTTTTTTAATTCATTTCACAATAACAAAATATGTATTTAAACAAAAGAAGACGAAAAAAAAAGAAAATTTTATATGAAAACAAACAGATAAACAAGCAAAAAATGGGTCAAAAAGGAATACGTACAAAAAGGACAATGAACGGTAAAAATAAAAAATTAGCATCTACAAATTACAGACAACGAGTACGCGAACGAGAAAAAGACAAATTAAAGCAGAAAATAAAGAAAAGGAATCTATTTATAAAAATAAAACAACAGAAAGTACGGAACGAAAAGTAACAAACAAGTTCACAAAATGATATGACGGCTACTAGAAAATTCTAATCAGTCCGACAAACGATACCACAGGAAATAAAAACGAAAATGTATAATTAACAAAACAAAAAATTAAAAGATAGAACACAGAATATTCAACAAATATTAAACAAGGAACGACAGAAAAAATAACAGGTAGAAATAAAATGTGAACAAATAAACTACGACGTAGAATAAGACGTAAAATTAAAGCGGGGGGGTTACTGAAAAAGAAAATCAAATAATAAATAAAAGAAAAACAAATTTAAAGAAACAAAAAAATGGGTAAAAAGAAAATGAGGGGAAAAGAAAAAAAGAAAAACTTTTCACAAAAATGTCAGTAATAAAAAACGGAAGATAAAATCCAAAGGACGTAATAACAGTTGAAAAACACAGAATAGTCCACAGACAACAGCAGAACTTGGTCGAACACCGGTCGTACAAGGACGGTGAACGTTGAAAAAGTAGCCAAAACAGCTTGCTTTTACATTTAAAATCAATACTTTTGAAATCTTTGTAAAACACATCATTGTTAATGAAACTTAGTGAAAAGTGTTGAAACATGTTCAAATCAATATGATTTGATCGTGAACATAACGCTTTAAAATAATTTTATTGTTTTTCTAATATATAGCAATTTAAATTTTCAGTCAAGCGTTTTTAACGTTGAAAAAGTAGTCAAAACAGCTTGCTTTTTTACATAAAACTCAATACATTTTCGGTAAAGCGTATAATTCATAATAAACCTTTGTCAGAAGTGTTGACATATATTAAAATCAATATGTTGTGATCGTCAATAATTTGATTGTTTTTCTAATGTTTACAAATAGCAATTTAAATGTTCAATCAACCGTGTTTTACGGTGAAAAAGTAGCCAAAACAGCTGGCTTTTACATGTAAAACTCAATACGTTTGCTTTGAAATCTTTGTAAAACGTATAATTTGTAATAAAACTTTGTGAAAAGTGTTGATACATAAAATCAATGTTTTGATCGTTACCACATCGATTTCAAATAATTTTATTGTTTTTCTAATGTTTATAAATAGCAATTTAAATTTTCAGGCAAGCGTTTTTAACGTTGAAAAAGTAGCCAAAACAGCTTGCTTTTACATGTAATTCTCAATACATTTTAAACATTGAAAACGTATAATTCATAATAAACCGTTGTAAGAAGGGTTGACAAATCTTAAAATCAATATGATTTGATCGTTATCATATCGCTTTACAATAATTTGATTGTTTTTCTAATGTTCACAAATAGCAATTTAAATTTTCAGGGCAACGTTTTTAACGTTCAAAAGTAAGCAAAACGGCTTGTTTTTACATGTGAAAGCCAATACGGTTAAAAACATTTGTGAAATTTATAATTTGTAATAAATATTTGTGAAAAGTGTTGACACATGTTAAAATCAATATGCTTTGATCATTACCACATCGCTTTTCAATAATTTTATTGTTTTACTAATGTCTACAAATAGCAATTCATATTTTCAGCAAGCGTGTTTAAAGTTGAAAAAGTAGCCAAAACAGCTTGCTTTTACATGTAAAACTCAATACCTTTGAAACATTTGTAAAACGTATAACTTGTAATATAACTTTGTGAAATGTGTTGACACATCTTAAAATCAATATGTTTTGATCGTTACCACATCGATTTTCAATAATTTTATTGCTTTTCTAATGTTTACAAATAGCAATTTAAATTTTCAAGCAAGTGAGTTTAAGGTTGAAAAAGTAGCCAAAACAGCTTGCTTTTACATGTAAATCTCAATACATTTGAAAACTTTATTTATAATAAAACTTTGGGAAAAATGTTAGCACATGTTAAAATCGATATGTTTTGATCGTTACCATATCGATTTTCAATAATTTTATTGGTTTTCTAATGAAAAATATTAATTTAATATGGATAGCAATTTAAATTTTCATGCGAGCCTCTTTCACTTTGAAAAATAGCCAAAAATAGCTTGGTTTTAAATGTAAAACTCATTACGTTTGAAACATTAGCAAAACGTAACATATATAATAAAACTTCGAGAAAAGTGTTGACACATGTTGAAATCAATATGTTTTGTCGTTACCATAACGATTTTCAAAAATGTTATTTGATTTCTAATGTTTAAAAATAGTAATTTAAATTTTCATGCAAGCTTGTTTAACGTTGAAAAAGTAGCCAAAACAGCATGGTTTTACATGTAAAACTCAATCCTTTTAAACCTTTGTAAAACGTCTAATATGTCATGAAACTTTCTGAAAAGTTTTGATAGATGTTAAAATCAATATGTTTTGAACGTTAACATATCGATTTTCAATAATTTTATTGGTTTTCTAATGTTTACAACTAGCAAGGAAGCGTGTTTAACGTTGAAAAAGTAAACAAAACAGTTTGCTTTTACATTTAAAAGACAATTAATTTTAAACCTTTGTAAAACGTATATTTTGTAATAAAACTTTTTTAAAAGTTTGGACACATGTTAAAATCAATATGTTTTGACCGTTACCATACCGATTCTCAATAATTTTATTGCTTTTCTAATGTTTAGAAATAGTAATTTAAATTTGTGAAAATTGTTGACACATGTAAAACTCAATATGTTTGAAACATTAGCAAAACTTAATATTTGTATTAAAACTTTGTGAAAAGTTTTGACACATGTTAAAATATGGTTTGATCGTGACCATAACGATTTTCAATAATTTTATTAGCTTTCTAATGTTTAGAAATAGTAATTAAATTTTTCATGCAAGCGTGTTTAACGTTGACAAAAGTAGCCTAAACAGCTTGGTTTTACAAATAAAATTTTTGAAACCTTTGTAAAACGTATAATTTGTAATAAAACTTTGTGAAAAGTGTTGACATATGTTAAAATCAATATGTTTTGATCGTTACCATACTGATTTTCAATAATTTTAATGGTTTTCTAATGTTTAGAAATAGTAACTTAAATTTTCATTCAAGCGTGTTTAACGTTGAAAATGTAGCCAAAACAATTTGCTTTTGCACATGAAACACAATGCATTAGAAACTTTTGTGAAAAGTGTTGACATATGTTAAAATCAACATGCTTTGATCATTATCATATCGATTTTCAATAATTTCATTGGTTTTCAAATGTTTAGAAATAGCACTTTTTCAAGCAAGCCTGTTTACATTTTCAAGAAAGCGTGTTTAACGTTGAAAAAGTAGCCAAAACTTTTGCTTTTACATGTAAAACTCAATACTTTTTAAACCTTGGTAAAACGTATAATTCATAATAAACCTTTGGAAATGTGTTGACAGATGTTAAAATCAATATGTTGTGATCATTACCATATCGGTTTTCAATAATTTTATAGTTTTTCTACTGTTTACAAATAGCAATTTAAATTTTCAAGCGTGTTTAACGTTCAAAATGTAGTCAAAACATCTTGCTTTTACAATAATTTTATTGGTTTTCTAATGTTTTGGAATAGTAATTCATATTTTCATGCAAGCGTGTTTAACGTTGAAAAAGTAGCCAAAAACATATGTAATGAAACTTTGTGAAAAGTCTTGACACATGTTAAAATCAATGTTTTGATCGTTGCAATATCGATTTTCAATAATTTTATTGGTTTTCTAATGTTTACAAATAGCAATTTCAATTTTCAATCATGCGTGTTTAACGTTGAAAACGTAGCCAAGACACCTTGCTTTTACAATTAAAACTCAATACTTTTAAAACCTTTCTAAAACGTATAATTTGTAATAAAACTTAGTGAAAAGTTTTGACACATGTTAAAATCAATATGTTTTGATCTTTACCACAAAGATTTCAATAATTTTTGTTGGTTTTCTAATGTTCAGATGTAACAATTTAAATTTTCAAGCAAGCCTTTTTAACGTTGAAAAATTAGCCAAAACCTCTTGCTTTTTCATATGAAACGCAATACGTTTGAAATCTTTGTAAAACGTATAATTTGTAATCAAACTTTGTGACAAGTGTTGTCACATGTTAAAATCGATATGTTTTGATCGTTAGCATATCGATTTTCAATAATTTTATTGGTTTTCTAATGTATACAAATAACAATTTAAATTTTCAAGCAAGCGTGTTTAACGTTGAAAAAGTAGCAAAAACAGGTTGCTTTTACATGTAGAACAACATTTTTCAATCCTTTGTAAAACATAATTTGTAATATAACTCATCCAATATCAATTTTCAATAATTTTATTGGTATTCTAATGTTTACAAATAGCAATTTAAATTTTCAAGTAAGCGTCTTTAACAATCAAAAATAGCCAAAACAGCTTGCTTTTACATCTTTGTAAAACATAATTTGTAGTATAACTTTGGGAGAACTGTTGAAACTTGTTAAAAGCAATATGTTTTGATTATTTCCATATCGATTTTCAATAATTTTATTCGTTTTCTAATGTTTACAAATGGCAAATCAAATTTTAGAGCAAGCGTGTTTAACGTTGAAAACATAGCCAAAACACCTTGCTTTTACAATTAAAACTCAATATTTTTCATACCTTTGTAAAACATATAATTTGTAATATAACTTTCTGAAAACGTTTGACACATTTTAAAATCAATATGTTTTGATCGTTGTCATATCGATTTTCATCAATTTTATTTGTTTTCTAATGTTTCCGAATGACAATTTAAATTTTCAAGGAAACGTTGAAAAAGTAGCCAAAACAGCTTGCTTTTGCATGTAAATCTCACTATTTTTCAAAAACTTATAATTTGTAATATAACTTTGTGAGAACTGTTGAAACTTGTTAAGATCAATATGTTTTGATCGATACCATATCAACTTTCATTAATTTTATTGGTTTTCTAATGTTTACAAATAGCAATTTTAATTTTCAAGCAAGCATGTTTAACTTTTGCTTTTGCCCGTAAAAATCAATAATTTTCTTTTGCCCGTAAACATCAATAATTTTCAAACCTTTGTAAAACATATAATTTGTAATATATTTTTGTGAAAACTGTTGAAACTTGTTAAAATCAATGTGTTTCCTCTTGATCGCCATCTCCATTGTCTGGGTCCTGAGAATTAAGTTACTTCATAATTTTGGCGAATTTCCTTCCGCCTCATAAGTTCCATTTTCTTTTATTATCATCTTATGAGCGTCGGTGGCTCCTCCACCTTTCTTGGTGTCTCATCTGAGCCTGCTACCTTGGCAGTAAAAATTAATTCTAATTACGTTGTTTACGAAAATAAAGTATTTTTAGCTGTGCGTGATAAGTGTCAATCATTGTTGCCCTGTCGCAGTTCAAACCCACGTCCAACTTATGTTTTTCATCTTTCAAAACCGCGACACACAATTCAGGTAGCTGTCCATATGTGCTGGGAAATTTGTCCCGGCTTTCCTGTATCAAAGGGTTGAGGTTAAAAAATTGCGACAAAACATGAATAAATATCTCTCTTTTAGGTGCGGACGAATAAAGAAAAACTCCTGCTCGGTGTGTAACGATAAAAATGTTTATTTACATATACAGAAAAAAAGGGTAAAGGGACAAAGACAATTAGGGGAGAAAGAAAGGGAGAAGAAAATGTCCTTTAATGTAAGAGAATATATTCATAACAGAAAAAAGGCTTCCGCTGAGCGCCTAAAATTTCTTTCAGCGAGTAGAATTTTGTTAATGGTTAGAAATACTCACAGTTTTCTTCACAGTTCTTGTAGAGTAGGAAAATGTTAGTAGATATAGGAATTCTGCAGTTGAGTGTTCGTAGGTCGACGAGAAAGAAAGTGAAAAGGAAGGCAGCTTTCAACTGCTCTTTAATTGTATGCTGACGTTCGTTCTCGACAGCCCTTTAGTAGATAGTTCTTCATTGGTTGAAAGTGGTTCCGATGTTGACTGGTGCTATCTGTCGCCGACCTTACAGACGGTGGGCCGAATTCTCACTGCCAAATAGGCGAAGAACCTCCAAATTTATAGAGATTTGGGAGGCTCAGAAGTATCGGGACTTTTCCCTCCAAAATCGTTATACAAATTTCCTGGCCTCTTCATTGGTCAGAGAATATATTCTTATCTCTGATGAGAAACAATGCTTTGGGAGCCGGTTTTGAAAGCAACGAAAATGGTGAACAAGCTGTGAGGTTTCCCCCAGATTTTATGGCACCATGGAAAGAATAATGGTGGTGGAATTCCTTTTTATATTTTCTAGCTCTTTCGTTAGTCAGAAAATATATTCTTATCTCTGATAAGAATCAAGGCTTGGGAGCCGGTTTTGAAATAATGAAAAAGGTGAGAATTGGAAAAATAGGCTAGAATGTGAACTTTTAAAATATTGTTCTCAAATTAAATTCCAACATATGAGAATTAAAATCTTTAATTTTTCCCACGATTTTATTCATTAACACTTCTTATTTATTAGGGGTCTGTCAGTATATCGTTCCTTCTATTTTAAGAAAAACTTTCTTATGATTGCCAGTAACAAAAATAGTGTCACAAAAAAGCAAAACCTATTCTTATCTTATTCTTTCTTGAGATTAATCAATAAAAATACCTTTCTAATAGAAAAAAAAATATGCGCTATTTCTAAACAACAATAACAGCTCTAGCATATTATAGATTAGATTTATTTCGCATCATTTAAAGAAAATAAATTTCTCTCTTTCAGCGAATAGTTAGACGGGCCTTATTTTAGTTGTATTTTGAGACTCTGACTTAAACACTCGCTGACGATCGCTAAAGCGTGAAACCCAGAGTCACAAGCTCACATCTATCCAACCATATATGTTAGCTCTATCTCTGATATTGAGCGCTTTCTAATAAGTACCGCGCATATAATATATAATTAATTATACACACATATATATATTTATTTATATTTATATACACACACTTTTCACATATATATATATATATATATATATATATATATATATATATATATATATATATATATATATATATATCTTGTTACGAACCCTCATCTAAATTTATTATAAGAGCTATATCAATGCTTATATTTTAGATGCACCCTCAATAAAAAGTCAGTACTCTCATAAAGCGTAAAAATAGAAAAGCAAAGAGATAGGTAGAATTGAATGTTGACAAATGTTAACCAGCCTGTTTATTTTCTTTCTCCTTTAATCACTTGTTGACGACATGATTTAACCAGATGAAACCCAAATGGCGAAAAAGTGAAAGGTGAGAGAAAGGGTCAGTGACCTCTTTTCGCTCACACAGGAAAAAGGTTCATAATATAAAAAAAGGAGAAAAAAAAACAACAACGCGAATTTAGTCCTTAACCAAGCCTTCGGGCTAGACGGACAAGGCCGTTATAAATGCGATGGTCCTGTTATGGTTATGTGAAAAAAAAGTCCTCCTTCGGTCTTAAGACTGGAAGGGCGAGTCTGCTATGACTGTGGTAATCAGCTATAGATTTGGGTATGCGAAGGAAGTATATGGATATTTGGATATGCGAAAGTTAGTTTATCTTCGATCGACTCTAGTCCTTAGACAGGACAAAAAAGAAATAAAGAGAGTGAAGACCTCAAAAGAGACACTTATGCGAAAAGATCGAGAAAAAGACAAGGGAAATCCATGACCAGACGAAAAGAAAAGAGACGAAAAAGAGCTAAAAAAAAGACGCTCATACAGAAAAGAAAAAGAGAGAAAAGAAATCTAAAAAGAAAAAGTAAAGAAGAAATGCATATAAGAGAAATTAAAGAAAAAGAATTTTTATAATGACCAGATAAATTCATTGTTTCTCTTATGTTTTCATTTTGCTTAATGTATCTTTTCATGTTTGTACTTTCATGCAAGCCTGGCATGAGATCTTTTGTATTACATGTTTCCCTGTTTGTTTTTACCTTTTCATGTTTTGTAAATTCATGCAAGTATGGCACAAGATCATATGGTGATCTGTAATTTACCTTTCTGAATTTATAAGTTCCCCTCCCACTATTCTGTCCACAATGTTTATTTTTTACTTGTTTTTTTTATTTATTTTTTTTTTGTTTTATTTTGTCCTTCTTTCATTTTCTCTCCGTTTGTATGTTTTGATAATAATTTATTATTTGTTGACTCTAGGTCTGGCTTACCGTTGTTTGTTGCTGTTATATTCCGTGCTAATAGGAATATATATTTGAAAAATAAGCTGGATAAAGTAAATAAAGGTTTATGGTATACAATAGGAATAAAGGTAAGTTCGTAATTCAATCCAGTAGTGAGTGCTACTAATTGGAAGATCGGTAGTTCTTGCGTAAGTCTGAGTCTTACTCTAGAGATCCCAGCTACTACACACGGCACAAGGTCGAATTTAATGTGGGGCAATCCGAGCCCGTAGGCTCGGCCAAAAATTCCCCGGAAACCCCGCATAAATGAAATCGGGTAGTTGTTTCCGGAGACGAGACATTTTCCTTCAACATAGCCTCGTCTGAGGATCCTCTCTGGCTGGAGACAGAGTTCGACCAGCACAGCTGGTAAAGATCCCAGCTAGTCGAAATTTACTAGCCCTCTCACGAGGTAGAATGTGGCACAAGGCCGAGTTTATTGTTAGGTATTCCGAGCACGTAGGCTCGGCCCCCAAAATTTCCGTGACCCCGTATAAAACCGGGTAGGGTAGCTGTTTCCCGAGACGAGACTCTGCTCTTCGACAAAGCCTCGGCTGAGGATCCTCTCTGCCTCTAGGCAGAGAGTTTAACCAGCAGAGCCGAAAAAGATTCCAGCTAGTATATTTACTAACCTACGCCCCACCCCGCGATCATATTTATGCATTAAGAAATATAAAAATTATTATTATATTTAAATTTATTATTATATTTTTGCATGATTAATCTTCATTAAGAAATATCAAAAAGTTACATTTCATACAGATTTAGGTTTTTTTCATTAAAACATGCAAAAAGTTTTATTTTGGGATTTAGTATTTTTCGTTAGGAAATAACAAAAACAAATATATTTACACCAGAAAAAGAAAAAGATTTAGGCTTTTTCATTTTGTTAATGAAAACGAGTAAATCTGATCAAAATGTAATTTTTTGTCTGAAAACATCATATAGATTTAGTCTTTTTCACTAAGAAAAATCAAAATGTTATATTTTCTTAAAATTAGTATTTTTCGTTAAGAAATAAAAAGATGCATTTCTCATCATTTCTCATCATTTCCTTTTCCTTAATAAATATAAAAAAAAGTTAAATTTAATCCAGGCTAAGTCTTTTTTCTTTAGAAATATTATAAATGTTACATTTTTTTTACAGATTTAGTTTTTTCATTAAGAAACATAAAAACACTTACATTTACTTCAGGTTTAGTTTTTCTTCATTGAGAAATGTCCAAAAAGGTACATTTTGTCAGATATAGTCTTTTTTATTTCCTTAATGAAAATACCGAAATCTGTTAAAAAAAAAAATATGTACCTTTTTATGAAAAATTTTATATTTTGTACAGATTTAGTCTTTTTCGTTAAGAATATCAAAATGATATATTTTGTTCAGATTCAGTATTTTCATAAATAACGAAAACATTTTCGTCAGATTGTGTCTTTTTAATTAAGAAATATAAAAAAAAGTTACATTTAATTCAGGTGGATTCTCTTTATTAAGAATTTTCATAAAATTTATTTTTTGCTTCGATTTATTCCTATTCATTAAGAAATATGTAAAATAAGATACATTTGGTATAGATTTTGTTTGTTTCATTAAGAAATATAAACAATTACATTTTCAACATATTTACTCTTTTCATTAAAAATAGAAAAAAAAGTTAATGTTTTTCAGATTTGGTCTTGTTCATGTGGAAATATAAAAAAGATATATTTTCAAGTTTAATATTTTTTCGTTAAGAAATGTCAAAAAAGGTACATTGTGCACAGATTTAGTCTTTTTCATTAAAAAAATATACATTTTTTCAGATTTATTATTTTTCATTAAAAAATAAGAAAAACAGATACATTTTCATCAGATAGTCTTTTTCATCAAGAAATATAAAAATGTTACATTGAATTCAGTTTCAATCTTAAAAAATATAATAAATGTTACATTTTCTACAGATATTTACTACAGGTTTAGTCTTTCTTCATTAAGAAATAACAAAAACAAATATATTTCCATCAGATATTTTCTTTAAGAAATATAAAAAGGTTATGTTTTGTCAGATTTCACCTGTTTCATTCAGAAATATGAAAAAAATTACATTTTTATTAGATTTATATTTCTTTTTGAAATAACAGCAACAGTTATATTTTCTTAGATTTAGTCTTATTCATTAAGAAATATAAAAAAAAAATTTTAATATGTTTAATTTTTACATTAAGAAATTTCCAAAAAATTACATTTTGTACAGATTTAGTCTTTCATTAAGATGTATAAAAACAATTACATTTTATTAGAAATATAGTAAATGTGACATTTCGTGCAGATTTAGTCAGTTTCATTCATAAATAAAGTTACATTTTCTTTCATATTTTCTCTTCTTCATTAGGGAATATCGAAAAGTTATATTTTTCAGGTTTAATCTTTTTCCATTCCAATGTCAAAAAAGGTACAGTTTATACAGATTTAGTCCTTTTCATTAAGAAGTATCAACAAAAGTACTCTTTTTTTCAGATTTAATCTTTTTCATTAAAAAATAGAAAAACCGGATACATTTCATTCTTTAAGAAATGTCAAAAAATATACATTTTGTACAGATTTAGTCTTTTTCATTATGAAGTATCAAAAAGTTACATGTTGTATACATATAATCATTTTCATTCAGAAGTAAAAACAAATCATTTTCGTTAGATAACAAATGTTACATTTTCTTCAGATTTAGTCATTTTCACTAAAAAATATCAAGAAAAGTATTATTTTTCAGGTTTAATTTTTTTCATGAAGAAATTTAAAAAATGTGCATTTCGTACATATTTAGTGTTTTTCATTAAGAAATATCAAATAAATTATATATTGTTAAGATTAGATACAGTCTTCGTTATTAAGAAATATAAAAAAAATACATTTACTTCAGGTTTAGTCTTTTTATTTAAAAATATAATAAATATTACATTTTGTATAGATTTATTATTTTCCATTAAGAATTATTTAAAATATTAAATCTGGTACAGATTTATTCACTTTCCTCCAGAAATAAAAAAATTTATCTTTTCATCAGATTTAGTCTTTTTCATTCAAAAATATCAAGAAAAATTATATTTTTTTCAGGTACATTTTGTACAGATATTGTCTTTTTCATTAAAAAATATCAAAAATGTTATATTTGATCAGATTAGGTAATTTCCATTAAGAAATTGAAAAAACAGTTACATTTTCATCAGATGGAGATTAAGAGAAAAAAATTATAGATTTACTTCTGGTTTAGCCTTTTTTCATGAAGAGAAAATAGTAAATGTTACATTCTGTCCTGATTTAGTCTTTTATGTAAAATTGGTACAAATCTTGTCTGTTTCATTCAGAAATGTGAAAAAGTTACATTTTCATCAGATTTAGCCATTAGGAAATATCAACAAAAAGTTAGATTTTCAGGTTTAATCTTTCTTCATGGAGTAATTTTTAGTTACTTTTTAGTTTCATTTTGTACAAATTTAGTGGTATAACTTTCTGAGTATAATTTAGTGATTATAAAGTATCAAAAATTTTACATTTTTATACAGATATAGACTTTTTCATTAAAATACCAAAAATGTTATATTTCTTCAGATTTAGTGTTTTCCATTAAGAAATAAAAAAACATTTACATTTTCATCAGATTCTTCCATTAAGAAATATAAACAATTTACATTTACTCCAGCTTCAGTCTTTTTTGTTTAAAAAATATAATAAATGTTATACTTCGTACAGATTTATTATGTTTCATCCAGAAATATAAAAAGTTAGATTTTCATCACATTTAGTCATTTTCATTTAAAAATCTCAAAAAAATATATTTTTAAGGTATAATCTTTTTTCATTAAGAAATGTCAAAAAAGTACAGATTTAATTTTTTTCATTAAGTAGTATAAAAAAAGTTATGTTTTTTATATATATTGTCTTTTCATTCATAAATATAAAAAAGTTATATTTTGTTCAGATTTGGTATTTTTTCAGTAAGAAGCAAAGCAGATAGATTTTCACTAGATAGAGTATTTTTATTAAGAAATATAAAAATGTTATATTTAGTACTAGTTTTACAGATTGAATCTTTTTTTCAAAAAGAAATATCAAAAAAGTTACATTTTGAACAGATTTAGTCTTTTTTCATTAAGAAATATAAAAAGTCACATTTTGTACCGATTTAGACTTTTTCATTAAGAAATATAAAAACATTTTTATTAGATACAGTCTTTTTTACATATTAAAAAAGATATATTTACTTCAGGTTTTGTCTTGTTTCATTAAGAAATATAATATATAATATTTTGTACAAATTTAAATTTTATCATTAAGAAATATCTAAGAAAAAGTTACATTTGGAATAGTCTGTTTCATTAAGAAATATATAAAAAAAAGATAATTTTCACCAGATTTAGTCTTTTTCAGTAAGTAATATGAAATATAGCTATATGTTGTCCAGGTTTCATCTTTAATCATTAAGAAATTTCAAAAAACGTACACTTTTTACAGATTTAGACATTTTTGTTAAGCAGTATCAAAAATATTATATTTTGTACAGATTTAGTCTATTTCATTAAGAAATTTCAAAAAAGTTATATTTTGTTCAGATGTAGTGTTTTTCATTAATTAATAGCAAAAACAAATACATTTTCCTCGGAGTCTTTGTCTTTGAAATAAAGTTATGACTGCATCAGGTTTAGTCTTTCTCATTGCGAAACATCCACAGAAAGTTATATTTTCTTTAGATTTAGTCTTTTCATTAATAAGTATCAAAAAGTTATATTTTTTCAAGTTAATCTTTTTTCATTAAGAACTGTTCACAAAAGTTATACAGATTTAGTCTGTTTCATTAAGAAATATAAAAATATATATATAAATAGTTTTCATTATGAAATATCGATAAAAGTTACATTATCTTTTTCATTAAAATATCAGATTTAGTCTTTTTCATTAAATAAAATTTTTCAGATTTAAACTTTTTCATTAAGAAAATGCACAGTTTGTACAGATTTAGTCTTTTTCGTTAGAAAATATAAAAAAATTACATTTTGTACAGATTTAGTATTTTTATTGGAAATAAGAAAAACAGATACATTTGCACCATATAAAGTTTTTTCGTTAAGAAATATAAAAAAGTTACATTTACTTAATGTTTATTTTCTTTTAAGTAATAGAATAAATGCTACCTTTTGTACGCATTTATACTTTTTCATTAATAAATATCTATAGCACCACTCCCAGGTTGCGTATACTAGATGTTTTGGTTTGTAGGTCAATGCCAAGCTTGCTCGATAATGCCGCTGGTCAAAGATTAGTTGGTCGCTGTCCGCCCCAATCCACACCTCGCTCCAGCCACGTTGTCATTCTTGATCACAGAGCTAGTGGGGATCGAATATCAAGACATTACTATTTTTAGCAATGTCTTCGTAGACGAAATAAAAATGAAAAATTCCTCGCGTCAATTTTCGATTTGATTTATGTAGGTCTTTCCACCCTTTCCACTAAAATCTCTATAGTGACACTTAGCCTGTCGGTGCTATTTCTCAGAAGAGGACTCAAAGACGGGAGTTGTCTAGGCAGCAAGTCACGTGTATCATCTCAGTAGCTCCCTCGTCTGTTCTTGGCGGTTCTCTCTCTCTCTCACTCCCTCTCTCTCTCTCTATCTCTCTATCTATCTATCTATCTATCTCCTCTCTCCCTCTCTCTCTCTCTCTCTGTTTCTTGGGTAGCCTAAGCGCTCTGCTTATATTGATTTCGAATTAAGACTACAGTGGCGGCTGACAGTGTTTGAGAATTTGGGGATACCCAGTTTTCTGTATCGATTTGAACAAGAGTTCATTGTGTGACACTATTTAGCTATAGTAATTAATTAACTAATTAACTATAAAAATGACACAAGAAAATACTGAGAACGGAAAAGAAGATACCCCGAGATTTTTATTTTTTGTACGTTAAAAATAAGATCGAGTCACATTACTCAAATGTATTGATTTTAACTAGCTCCATAAGTTTTGACAAAGTTATATTACAAATTTTATGTTATACAAAGGTTTGTAATACATAGTGATTTACATGAAAAAGCAAGCTGTTTTGACTACTTTTTCAACGTTAAACACGCTAGCTTCAAAATATAAATAACTCTTTGGAAACATTAGAAAGTCAATGAAATTATTTAAAATCGATATGCAATCGATCAAAATGTATTGATTTTAACTAGTTTCATAAGTTTTGACAAAGTTACATTACAAATTTTATGTTTTAGAAAGGTTTGTAATACATAGTGATTTACATGAAAAAGCAAGCTGTTTTGACTACTTTTTCTACGTTAAATACGATAGCTTCATAATATAAATAACTCTTTGGAAACATGAGAATATCAATCAAAATATTGAAAATCGATATGCTAACGATCAACACATATTGATTTTAACATGTGTCAACACTTTTCACAATGTTTTATTACAAATTATACGTTTCACAAAGGTTTCAACGTTATTGAGTTTCCAATGTAAAAGTAATCTCTTTTTGCTACTTTTTCAACTTCAAGCACGCTTTCTTGAAAATTAAATAACTATTTTTCAACATTAGAAAACCAATAAAATTATTGACAATCGATATGGTTACCATCAAAACATATTGATTTTAACATGTGTCAGCATTTTTCACAAAGTATTATTACAAATTATATGTTTTACATAGGTTTCAAATGTTTGGAATTTTAACATGTGTCAACAATTTACACAAATTTAAATTATTATTTCTAAACATTAGTAAACCAATAAAATTATTGAAAACCGATGTGGTAACGATCAAAACATATTGATTTCAACATGTATTAACACTTTTCACAAAGTTTTATTAGGAATTATACTTTTTACTAACGTTTCAAACGTATTAAGTTTTAAATGTAAAAGAAAGCTGTTTTTGCTACTTTTTCAATGTTAAACACGTTTGCTTCAAAACTTAAATTCCTATTTGTAAACATTAGAAAATCAATAAAATTATTGAAAATCGACATGGTAACGATCAAAACATATTGGTATTAACATGTGTCAGCATTTTTAACAAAGTTTTATTACAAAGTATACGTTTTACAAAAGTTTCAAAAGTATTGAGTTATAATTATAAAAGCAACATGTCTTGGCTCCGTTTTCAACGTTAAATACGCTTGCTTGAAAATTGAAATTGCTATTTGTAAACATTAGAAAACCAATAAAATTATTGAAAATCGATATGCTAACGATCAAAACATATTGATTTTAACATGTGTCAAGACATTTCACAAAGTTTCATTACATATTATACGTTTTACAACACTTTTCAAAAAATTTTATTACAAATATTACGTTTTTCTAATGTTTCAAACGTATTGCGTTTTACATGTAAATGAAGCTGTTTTGGCTAATTTTTCAAAGTGA
Organism: Acanthosepion lycidas; assembly: GCA_963932145.1. Classification (NCBI taxonomy): domain Eukaryota; kingdom Metazoa; phylum Mollusca; class Cephalopoda; order Sepiida; family Sepiidae; genus Acanthosepion; species Acanthosepion lycidas. The sequence goes on from OZ010578.1 coordinate 67,613,773, forward strand.
AACACGCTTCTTGAAAATTTAAATTTCTATTTCTAAACATTAGAAAACCAATCAAGTTAGTGAAATTCGATATGCTAACGATCAACCATATTGCATTTAACAGGTGTCAACACATTTGACAAAGTTTTATTACAAATTATACGTTTTACAAGGGTTTTGAAACGGATTGACTTTTACATGTAAAACAAGTTGTTTTTGCTCCATTTTCAACGTTAAACACGCTTGCTTGATAATTTAAATTGCTATTTGTAAACATTAGAAAACCAATAAAGTTATTGAAAATCGATATGCTAATGATCAAAACATGTTGATTTGAACATGTGTCAACACTTTTCACAAATATTTATTACAAATTATAAATTTTCACAAAATGTTTCAAAAGTATCGAGTTTCACCTGTAAAAGCAAGAAGTTTTGACTACATTTTCAACGTTAAAAACGATTTTCAGAAAATTGAAATTGCTATTTGTAAACATTAGACAAAAAATAAAATTATTGAAAAGCCATATGGTAACGATCATGTTTCAACACTTTTCACAAAGATTATTTATGAATTATACGTCTTACCAAGGTTAAATAGTATTGAAGTTTACATGTAAAAGCAAGATGTTTTGTCTACTTTTTGAACGTTAAACACGCATGCTTGAAAATTTAAATTGCTATTTGTAGAAAAACTATAAAACTATTGAAAACCGATATGGTAATGATCAAAACATATTGATTTTAACATATGTCAACACTTTTCACAAAGATTTATTTCAAATTATAAGTTTCACAAAAGTTTTTAACGTATTGAGTTTCATATGCAAAAGCAACATGTTTTGGCTACATTTTCAACGTTAAACACGCTTGAATGAAAATTTAAGCTACTATTTCTAAAATTTAGAAAACCATTAAAATTATTGAAAATCAGTATGGTAACGATCAAAATATATTGATTTTAACATGTGTCAACACGTTTCACAAAGTTTTATTACAAATTATACGTTTTACAAATGTTTCAAAAGTATTGAATTTTAATGGTAAAACCAAGCTGTTTTTGGCTACTTTTTCAACGTTAAACTCGCTTGCATGAAAAATTTAATTACTATTTCTAAACATTAGAAAACTAATAAAATTATTGAAAATCGTTATGGTCACGATCAAAACATATTTTAACATGTGTCAAAACTTTTCACTAAGTTTTATTACAAATATTACGTTTCGCTAATGTTTCAAACATATGTCAACAATTTTCACAAATTTAAATTACTATTTCTAAACATTAGAAAAGCAATAAAATTATTGAAAATCTGTATGGTAACGATCAAAACATGTTGATTTTAACATGTGTCCAAACTTTTCAAAAAGTTTTATTACAAAAGATACGTTTTACAAAGGTTTCAAATTTATTGTTTTTTAAATGTAAAAGCAAACTGTTTTGGTTACTTTTTCAACGTTAAACACGCTTCCTTGCTATTTGTAAACATTAGAAAACCAATAAAATTTTTGAAAATCGATATGTTAACGATCAAAACATATTGATTTTAACATCTGTCAAAACTTTTCAGAAAGTTTCATTACATATTATACGTTTTACAAAGGTTTCAAATGTATTGATTTTTCAGGTAAAACCAAGCTGTTTTGGCTACTTTCTTAACGTTAATCACGCTTGCATGAAAATTTAAATTACTATTTTTAAACATTAGAAATCCAATAAAATTATTGAAAAACGTTATGGTAACGATCGAAACATATTGATTTGAACTTTTCTCACAGTTTTATTACATATGTTACGTTTTGCTACTGTTTCAAACGTATTGAGTTTACATTCAATAGCTACCTTCTTTTGGCTATTTTGTCAAAGTGAAAGACGCTTGCAAGAAAATTTAAATTGCTGTCTATAATAAATTAATATTTTTCATTAGAAAGCCAATAAAATTATTGAAAATCAATACGGTAACGGACAAAACATATTGATTTTAACATGTGCCAACACTTTTCAAAAAGTTTTATTACAAATAAAGTTTTCAAATATATTGAGATTTACATGTAAATGCAAGTTGTTTTGGCTACTTATTCAACGTTAAACACGCTTGATTGAAAATTTGAATTGCTATTTCTAAACATTAGAAAAGCAATAAAATTATTGAGAATCGATGTGGTAACGATCAAAACATATTGATTTTAAGATGTGTCAACACATTTCACAAAGTTATATTACAAGTTATACGTTTTACAAATGTTTCAAAGGTATTGAGTTTTACATGTAAAAGCAAGCTGTTTTGGCTACTTTTTCAACTTTAAACACGCTTGCTGAAAATATGAATTGCTATTTGTAGACATTAGTAAAACAATAAAATTATTGAAAAGCGATGTGGTAATGATCAAAGCATATTGATTTTAACATGTGTCAACAGTAACACTTTTCACAAATATTTATTACAAATTATAAATTTCACAAATGTTTTTAACCGTATTGGCTTTCACATGTAAAAACAAGCCGTTTTGCTTACTTTTGAACGTTAAAAACGTTGCCCTGAAAATTTAAATTGCTATTTGTGAACATTAGAAAAACAATCAAATTATTGTAAAGCGATACAATGATTTCAAAAGTATTGAGTTTTAAATGTAAGCTGTTTCCGCTACATTTTCAACGTAAAACACGCTTGCCTGAAAATTTAAATTGCTTTTTGTAGACATTAGTTAAACAATAAAATTATTGAAAAGCGATTTGGTAATGATCAAAGCATATTGATTTCAAGATGTGTCAACACTTTTCACAAAGATTTATTTCAAATTATAAATTTCAGAAACGTTTTAACCGTATTGAGTTTCACATGTAAAAGCAAGCTGTTTTGACTACTTTTTCGTCGTTATAAACGCTTGCCTCAAAATTTAAATTTTTTATTTGTAATCATTAGAAAAAAATAAAATTGTTGAAAATAGATGTATAAACGATCAAAACAAATTATAAGTTTCACAAAAGTTTCAACTGTATTGAGTTTCACATGGTTTGAAATTGGCTACTTTATCAACGTTAAAAACGCTTGACTGAAAATTTAAATTGCTATTTGTAATCATTAGAAAAACTATCAAATTATTGAAAAGCGATATGGTAACGATCAAATCATATCAATTTTAACATGTTTCAACACTTTTCACTAAGTTTTATTACCAATTATACGTTTTACAAAGGTTTCAAAAGTATTCAGTTTCACATCCAAAACCAAGCTGTTTCGGCTACTTTTTCGACGTTAAAGCGCTTGCCTGAAAATTTAAATTGCTGTTTGTAAACATTAGAAAAACAATGAATTATTGAACGCGATATGGTAACGATGAAAATATATTGATTTTAACATATGTCAACACTTCTCACAAAGGTTTATTATGAATTATACGTTTTCCCAAGGTTTAAAATGTATTGAGTATTACATGTAAAAGCAAGCTCTTTTGGCTACTTTATCATCGTTAAAAACGCTTGCCTGAAAATTTAAATTGCTATTTGTAAACGTTAGAAAAACAATAAAATTATTGAAAAGCGTTATGTTAACGATCAAAACATATTGATTTTAACATGTTTCAACACTTTTCACTAAGTTTTATTACCAATTATACGTTTTACAAAGATTTCAAAAGTATTGATTCTGTTTTGGCTACCTTTTCAACGTTCGCCGTCCTTGTACGACCGGTGTTCGACCAAGTTCTGCTGTTGTCTGTAGATTATTCTGTGTTTTTCAACTGTTATTATATCAAATTCCTTTGGATTTTATCTTCCGTTTTTTATTACTGACTTTTTTGTGAAAAGTTTTATTTTTTGTTTTCTTTTCCCCTCATTTTATTTTTAACCTTGTTTTCTGTTTCTTTAAATATGTTTTTCTTTTATTTATTATTTGATTTTCTTTTTCTTTTTCAGTAATCCCCCCCACCGCTTAAATTCTACGTCGCATTTTTTTTGTTCACATTTTATTTCTACGTGTTATTTGTTCTTTGTCGTTCCTTGTTTAATAATAGTTAAATATTCTGAGTTCTCTCTTTTAATTTTTGGTTTGTTAATTATACATTTTCGTTATATTTGCTGTGTTATAGTTTGTCGGACTCACTAGAATTTTCTAGCAGCTGTCATATTATTTTGTGAACTTGTTTGTTACTTTTCGTTCCGTACTTTCTGTTGTTTTATTTTATAAATAGATTCATTTTCTTTATTTTCTGCTTTAATTTGTCTTTTTCTCGTTCGCATACTCGTTGTCTGTAATTTGTAGATGTTATTTTTTTATTTTTACCTTTCATTGTCCTTTTTGTACGTATTCTCTTTTTTACACATTTTTTGTTTATCTGTTTGATTTAATAATATTTTGTTATTGTGAAAAGAATTTAAAAAATATATCTTGACTGAAAAGAGAATATGGGTAGAACTGCTAGAAAAAACTTTTTTGTCACAAAAAAAAAGAAAGAAAAATGACCCTCCTGACAAAACTTCTGAGAAAACAGAAATAGATGTAGAAAACCCTAAAAAATTGAATCAAAATTGTTCTCAAAATGTAAATGTAAAAAATAGTCCTGCAAAAAGTATCGTGTTCGCTAAGGGCGAAAATTCTATATCAGAAATCACTTTCCAAGAAGAAAGTATGGTGGTTGCTAATGGCGAAAATTCTACAACAGAAACCAGTTTACAAGAAGAAGGTATGGGAGCCCAAATTGGCCAAAATTCCGAAGCCGTTAAAGTTTCACAAGACGAAAGTATGGTAGATGATAACAGCCAAAGTTCCGTAAGTAAGAGACAAGACGAAAATTTGGTTGCTGAATGTAACCGAAACTCTGAAAATCAAACTCCCAAGAATAATGACTCGGCCGGAGAGACACCCTCATGCTGGAAGTCCCCGCCTAAATGTAATATCAACAAGACGGAGTTCCTGAAGAAAGCCAAGAGCTACGCACATCTGGTGATAGCAGATGGGCTTTTGTCCAATTCCGTGGACCTAAAGAAACTTGAAAAAATAATTGTTTCAGTCTTTGTGGTGGACGAGCAAGATTTGACTCTCTACAAAAGACACTGTCATAAAAGCCTTGACTTCGCCGGTCATCAAACCTCAGCGAGTCATAAAAGGGAAAGGATTCTTCAAGTGGGACGTACTGTTGCCCACGCCTGTCAATGGTGAGGAAGCTCCAACGCGTGACCTCATGACAAAAGACCTCATATTGCGAACCGAGTATGAAGGCAGGCGGAGGACCATTGTTTCAGTATACGAGGTTCCTCCTCAGATTGTCGGGGAGCATTTCGCCGCTTATTTGTCCCAGTTTGGACAGATACTCAGTTTAGAGTTGAGTTGTGATCGGTCAATAAGCCTTCCTTCCTCTCCATCCCCAACTGTCTGGATTTAGAGGGCCAGAAGATGCCAATAATAGTCACGGGTCGAAAACCGGCATGCTGGAAGTGTGGAAAGATTGGTCATCTTTCCTCTTCCCGCACAGAAAAGAAGGCCTCTGATGTTCTGGCCCCCGCCCAACAAAATCCCACTTTCGAGTCTGTTCAATCCATCTCGCCTGTAGTGGGCATACCTGCAACCAGGACCGGTGTGGAAAATCTCCCGGGTGGGTCTAAATCTCAGCCGCCATTCCCTGAAAAGACTTTGCCCGACGCTAGTGCGGTTGGGGAGAAGGAAGAGGGGGAAAGGCAGGTTGTGGGTAAGGCGAAAGGGAAGACCCAGGCAGCGGGACCTCGTCCTAGACACAAAACAGCAAATGACACATAAAGCCCCACTCCCTCAACCAGTGCTATGGGCGACACTCCGGTCAGCTATTCGGCGAAACTGCGCCGCCATATGATCAGATATGAAAAAAGGAAAAATTGAAACTTCCCCAGGAATCTTTAAAAACAAAAAGACATAACACAGTAAAGAAAACTACCATCTCTTTTTCGGCACCGTCTTCCCCTGTCACAAAAGAGCACCCTATGGTCCCTCCTCCAAGTCCTTAAGCAAAGTTCAACCACACAAGACAACACTGAAGAAGGCAACCAAATCATCATCTCCCATCCCTTCCCCAAATCTTTCCCCTAAGAAAACACCCATCAATTCCCCCCATAAACCTGAAAAACAAAAAAGACAACGTAGTCCATCGTCTGATTCACCGGAGGCAATAGTGGAAAAAAAGATAAAATCAAACCCATTTTCAATACAGGGAAAGACGTGTGCCGAATCTGAAAAGATGTTGAAGAGAAGGATTTAATGCACGCCAAAAAAGTGAAATATATAAAACCTCTATTAAACTTCCGAAAAATACACAATTTAGACGTAGAAGACGCTAGAAATTTTCCTAAAGCAAAAAGGGTCCTCACCGTTGTTCAGTCAGGAATTGCTGAAAAGCCGATATGGGCGATGATAGCGGAATGTAATGAAACATTTGGAATGTTCCCGCCCATGGCCTGTTTCGACGACGACGTTGTAAAGAAACTACAACAATATTGTTCAGGGAGGTTGCCAGTTTTTGTTCACCCCACCCTTCAGCGTCTTGGAGTGAATATTTGTTGTGTACAAGAGACTCGGTTTTCTACTCATGACTATGAGATCATACTGTCTAGGGTGTTCTCCATCTATTCAGCCTGTTTTGACGGCCGTTCGAGAGGTGTCTCTTAGCTGGTAAGCAAGTCTTTGAAGGCTGCGTGTGTCCTTGTCTTCGCGGATCCGGCGGGCAGTCTTTGCTTGATGGATGTTACCATAAAGGATAAGGCTCTTCGTCTCATTGGGGTTTATGCGCGCAATGCCCATTCTGAGCGGCATGCTTTGTTTTAGCAGATCGAGCCCTTTTTGACAACTTCACGGCGGGTAGTTTTAGTGGGTGATTGGAATGCCGTCGATAGATCGTATAGGGCCAATTTCGGGTACTAACAACCGAGGCGTTAAACAGTTTCGGGACTTTGTCGACGTGTTTGATCTTGTCGATAAGTACCGTAATGAACACACTCGGGAGGTAGTGTGGACTTCGACTAATAGTGGCGACTCGGCTAGTTATCTAGACCGAGTCTTATTTAGGAGAGTCGATGTAGAGCTATTAGTGTGCCCAAGTTTCCATGAGATAGTTTATACGGATCATAGGCTTGTCCGGGTCCGTGTAAACTTAGATAAACCTAAGGTTAGGATGGCTGGCTACTGAAAATTAAACTCCGGGACCAGCTGCTACTAATGATACAGAGGGAACTGACGGGAGCGGTTGTGGGAAATGCCTGGTGGGATAATTTAAAATCCCAAATTAGAATGTTTGCTGCTGATTATAGTCGTCGCCTCAATCTAGATAGATCAGCGGCGCAAACGACTTTAGAGCAGAAGGTTGATCGGGGTTTCAAATCACGCGTTAGTGTGGACATAGCTTTAGCTAAGGCAGAGTTGGCCTCCTTGCTTATCAAGAAGGATCAAGCTCTGTTAGTTAGAATGACGTGTTGCTCAACAAACTTGCACAACGGCAATACCAGGCTGCACTGAAAGAAGGCTCGACGTCTCCAAAACAGCGACAGCAGTTTGGAGAATTTTCCAAGACAGCTGAACAAAGTCTTTTGGCGACCTAGAGGGCCCCACGAATCACCAGCCAGGTGAGTGATGCCTCGTCGTTATTGAGACATTTCAACCCGGGCGCCCAAGGCCATATTAAGCAAGCCTCCTGTTTCGTAAGACCGAGATCGTCAATCAGATTATCATGAACTGACCCCCTGACTAATACTTGATATAATGCCCTACGAGACAACGCCTGGACGTTGGAGACGCCATCCGACGCCGTTAAGAGTAGTTTCAGAGCAACACGTCATTCGCGATAGAAAGAGCATTCGGCTCGGGGTAAACGGCGGGACTTCTCCTCGTACGAGTGCACACTGCTCAGGGATGGGAAGTTTTTCCAGAAGGCGCCATCCTCATCCGGTTCGCGACACATTTGATCTAGAAATCTGATGCGAAGCATATCTTGAATCTAAATCCTTGGCATGCCCAGACAGGCTTTCAGAAGGATGAAGGCAACAGTTCCCCGAGTCACTCTGGCGGGCTTGCCTCCCGACAAGAAGGAGAACAAGAGCCTCACGAACGCCAGCAAAGTGCCATTCGGAAGTGGAAGTACCGAGAGTCGGTAAAGGAGAATCGGATAGATGTGTGAAACACATACTTCCGCCCTCCCCTTTAAGGAAAGATTCCTCTGAGACCACAAATTAATTGCGATCTCGGCCTTCCCTCGTACCTCCGACCAATTCATTTCCAACTGGAGATCAAGACAGAACCAGACGCCGAGAATCTTGACCGGCCCATCCGTCCAGTGGAAAGGTCCAGGAAGATAAACTCCCTTCCACGCAGCCAACCACAAGCTAACAGACTTATCGCGGTTGATCTTGGCCCCTTTCACCATCTCATAACAACTGATTTCTTTGCTGACAACGTCAATTTCGGCTCTGCTCGACACAAGAGCCGAAACGTCGTCAGCATAGGCAGAATAACTGCCCGATATGGTAGCACCGGGCAGGGAAATTCCGCATAGGACCGGATTCACCTTTAACTTGCGAAGGAAATGTTCCAACGGAAGAACGTAATGCAAAGGCGAAATCGAACAACCTTGACGAATGGAGCGAGACAATACGAAAGGCTCCGATCGTACCCCATTTACTTCCACCAGCGCACCGGGAGTCGCATACAGATGTCGGATCCAGGTGCGAAAGTACGGCCCGAAACCGAAAACAGCCTCCAGAAACCGATGGTTAAACCTATCGAAGGCCTTGGACTGATCTAAATTGATCAGCGCGGCTTCACTGTCGACTTGCTCGATGATCAGGCGTACCATATGAAGATTGTCCTGAATAGACAGCACAAGTCTGTTCCGAGCCAATCAGTCTAAACAGGACAACCTGCAAACGGTTGGCCAAGACCGTAGCCAAAATCTCTGTGATTAACATAGTTAAAGGGCGAAAGTTACCTAACCCATCCCCACCGTTTTTGTCCTTGCGTAACAAATTGATCACACCCTTGGTGAAGCGTTGGGGTATAGACCCCTGCTTCACCGAGTTGCCGAAAATCAGTGCCAGCAGCGAAACGAAAACCGACGACTGCCTCAAGTAAACTTCGTACGGAAAACCATCTAGTCCCGGATATTTGTTCAGGCCAACCTCTTTCAGCGCTTCCCAGATTTCCGAATCTGCAATGGGACCCTCGCACCTAGTTGCTTCAGCTGCCTCAAGGCAGGCAAAGTCAGATAAATAAGTGTCGAACTGAGCAGGGCTCAGACTGGGACCCCTGGTAAAAAGCTCCTGAAAAAGCCTCGCATATGCCTTCGTTTGTAATCACGGTCCGATTATCCGGCAATGTGACGCATACGATATGTCGCCGTGATCAACCTTCTGGTCTAAAGCCGTTTGCGCCGCTAATCTATCTAGATTGAGCCGACGACTATAATCAGCAGCAAACGTTCTAATTTTGGATTTTAAATTATCCCATCAGGCATTTCCCACAACCGCTCCCGTCAGTTCCCTCTGTATCATTAGTAGCAGCTGGTCCCGGAAATCTTGCTCACCAAATAATGATGAGTTTAATTTCCAGTAGCTAGCCATCCTAACCTTAGGTTTATCTAAGTTTACACAGACCCGGACAAGCCTATGATCCGTATAAACTATCTCATGGAAACTTGGGCAAGCTAATAGCTCTACATCGACTCTTCTAAATAAGACTCGGTCTAGATAACTAGCCGAGTCGCCACTATTAGTCGAAGTCCACACTACCTCCCGAGTGTGTTCATTACGGTACTTATCGTCAAGATCAAACACGTCGACAAAGTCCCGAAACTGTTTAACGCCTCGGTTGTTAGTACCCGAAATTGGCCCTATACGATCTATATCGGGATCAAGGACGGCATTCCAATCACCCACTAAACTACCCGCCGTGAAGTTGTCAAAAAGGGCTCGATCCGCTGAAACAAAACATGCCGCTCAGAATGGGCATTGCGCGCATAAACCCCAATGAGACGAAGAGCCTTATCCTTTATGGTAACATCCAGCAAGCAAAGACTGCCCGCCGGATCCGCGAAGACAAGGACACACGCAGCCTTCAAAGACTTTCTTACCAGCTAAGAGACACCTCTCGAACGGCCGTCAAAACAAGCTGAATAGAGGGATAACACCCTAGACAGTATGATCTCATAGTCGTGAGTAGAAAACCGAGTCTCTTGTACACAACAAATATTCACTCCAAGACGCTGAAGGTCGTGAGAGAGCCTCGCCCTGCGAGAGAGCCTCGCCTTGCGAGAGAGCCTCGCCCTGCGAGACTCCGACCTCAGGCCTCGGGCATTCACACTTGCTAACCAGAGAGCCATGATGAAAACCAATTAGGGTTGCTCTCCTACATTGAACATGGCCGGGGTCAGGACACCGACGACCTAATCCCAATGAGCAAGTACCCATCTCAATCTTGATGGAACTATCAGGAGACAGTCCGCCAATGTCCAGGGGGGAGGTTAATTTCAACGCTCTATACAGGGAGGGGTGAACAAAAACTGGGACAATATTTTTGTAGTTTCTTTACAACGTTGTCGTCGAAACAGGCGATGGGCGGAAACATTCCAAATGTTTCATTACATTCCGCCATCATCGCCCATATAGGCTTTCCAGCATCTCCTGACTGAACAACCGTGAGGACCCTTTTTGCTTTAGGAAAATTTCTAGGGTTCTCTACTAAGTTGTTTATTTTTCGGAACTTAAAAATGTTTTTATATTTTTCACTTTTTTGACGTGCATTAAAGCCTTTTCTTCAACATCTTTCGAGATTCGGCACACGTCTTCCCCTGTATTGAAAATGGGTTTTGATTTTATCTTTTTTTTCTCTATTGCCTCCGGTGAATCAGACGATGGACTACGTTGTCTTTTTTGTTTTTCAGGTTTATGGGGGACATTGATGGGTGTTTTCTTAGGGGAAAGATTTGGGGAAGGGATGGGAGATGATGATTTGGTTGCCTTCTTCAGTGTTGTCATGTGTGGTTGAACTTTGCTTAAGGACTTGGAGGAGGGACCATAAGGTGCTGTTTTGTGACAGGGGAAGACGGTGCCGAAAAAGAGATGCCAGTTTTCTTTTCTGTGTTATGTCTTTTTGTTTTTAAAGATTCCTGGAGAAGTTGTAACTTTTCCTTTTTTTCAAAGGACGGCTCATATCTGATCATATTCTGCCGCAGTTTCGCTGAAGAGCTGACCGGAGAGTCGCCCTTAGCACTGGTTGAGGGAGTGTGGCTGTATGTGTCATTTGCTGTTTTGGGTGTAGGTCCCGCTGCCTTGGTCTTTCTTTTCGCCTTACCCACGACCTGCCATTCCCCCTCTTCCTTCTCTCTAACCGCACTAGCTGCGGGCAAAGTGTTTTCGGGGAATTGGGGCTGAGATTTAGACCCAACCAGGGGATTTTCCACACCGGTCCTAGTCGCAGGTATGCCCACTACAGGCGAGACGGATTGAACAGACTCGATTTTTTGGGGCGGGGGCCAGAACATCAGAGGCCTTCTTCTCTGTGCAGGAAGAGGAAAGATGACCAATCTTTCCACACTTCCAGCATCCCGGTTTTCGACCGGTGACTATTATTGGCAACGTCTAGCCCTCTAAATCCAGACATTTGGGGATGGAGAGAAAGGCTTTTTGACAGATCATCAACTCAAAACTCCACCTCCCCGGTCAGATCGTCTGAGGAAGCACTGAGTATCTGTCCAAACTGGCACAGATAAGCGGCCAAATGCTCCCCGAAAATCTGAGGAAGAACCTCGTATACTCAAACTTGCTCCTCCGCCTGCCTTCGTAATCGGTTCGCAATATGAGGTCTTTTGTTATGAGGTCACGCGTTGAAGCTTCCTCACAATTGGCAGGCGTGGGCAACAGTACGTCCCACATGAAGAAGCCTTTCCCTTTAATGAGTACCTGAGGTTTGATGCCCAGCGAAATGAAGGCTTTTATGACAGTGTCTTTTGTGGAGCGTCCACCACAAAGACTGACACAATTCTTTTTTCAACTTTCTTTAGCTGTACGGGATTGGACAAGAGCCCATCTGCTGTCACCAGATGTGCGTAGCTCTTGGCTTTCTTTAGGAACTCCGTCATGTTGATCTTACATTTAGGCGGGGACTTCCAGCATGAGGGCGTCTCTCCGGCCGCGTCATTATTCTTGGGAGTCTTTCAGAGTTTCGGTTACATTCAGCCACCATGTTTTCGTCTTGTCGTTTATTTACAGAACTTTGGCCGTTATCAGCTAACATACTATCGTCTTTTGGCCAATTTTTGGCCAACTTGGGCTCCCATACCGTCTTCTTGTAAATTGGTTTCTGTTGTAGAATTATCGACATTAGCGGCCACCATAACTTCTTCTTGTAAAGTGGTTTCTGTTGTAGAATTTTCGCCATTAGCGGACACGATACTTTTTTCCAGGACTATTTTTTACATTTACATTTTGAGAAGAATTTGGATTCAATTCTTCTGCATCTATTTCTGTTTTTTTCGGAAGTTTTGTCAGGAGGGTCATTTTTCTTCTTTTTTTTTGTGCCAAACAAGTTTTTTGTAGCAGTTCTACCCTTATTCTCTTTTCAGACAAGATATATTTTTTTTAATTCTTTTCACAAAAACAAAATATATAATTAAACAAAAGAAGAACCAAAAGAAAATTTTATATTAAATCAAACAGATAAACAAACAAAAATTGGCTAAAAAAGGAATACGTACAAAAAGGACAATGAAGGTAAAAATAAAAAATTAACAGCTACAAATTACAGACAACAAGTACGCGAACGAGAAAAAGACAAATTAAAGCAGAAAATAAAGAAAATGAATCTATTTATAAAATAAAACAACAGAAAGTACGGAACGAAAAGTAACAAACAAGTTCACAAAAAAATATGACGGCTACTAGAAAATTCCGACAAACGATACCACAGAAATTATCAAACCAAAAATTTATCGATAGAACACAGAATATTTAACAAATATGAAACAAGGAACGACAAAGAACAAATAACAGGTAGAAACAAAATGTGAACAAATAAACTACGACGTCGAATAGGACGTAAAATTAAAGCGGGGGGGGGGAATTACTGAAAAAGCAAAAGAAAGTCAAATAATAAATAAAAGAAAAAATTTAAAGAAACAAAAAAAAATTTTTCAAATAAAATGAGGGAAAAATAAAACAAAGATTAAAACTTTTCACAAAAAAGTCAGTAATAAAAAACGGAATATATAATCCACAGGAATTTGACGTAATAACAGTTGAAAAACACAAAATAATCCACAGATAACAGCAGAAATTGGTCGAACATCGGACGTACGAGGACGGTGAACGTTGAAAAAGTAGCCAAAACAGCTTGCTTTTACATTTAAAAATCAATACATTGAAACATGTTACAATCAATATGTTTTGATCGTTAACATAATGCTTTTCAATAATTTTATTGTTTTTCTAATGTTTACAGATAGTAATTTAAATTTTCAGACAAGCGTTTTAAACGATGATAAGGTAGCTAATAGAGCTTGCTTTTACATGTAAAACTCAATACATTTTAAACTTTGGGAAAACGTATAATTCATAACAAACCTTTGTGAGAAGTGTTGACATATGTTAAAATCAATATGTTTTGATCGTTACCATATCGCTTTCAATAACTGATTGTTTTTCTAATGTTTACAAACATCAATATAAATTTTCAGGCAAGCTCTTTAACGTCGAAAAAGTAGCCAAAACAGTTTGCTTTTACATCTGAAACTCAATACGATTAAAACATTTGTGAAATTTGTAATTTGTAATAAATCTTTGTGAAAAGTGTGGACACATGTTAAAATAAATATGCTTTGATCATTATCATATCGATTTTCAATAATATTATTGTTTTTCTAATGTTTACAAGTAGCAATTTAAGTTTTCAAGCAAGCGTGTTCAACGCTGAAACAGTTTGCTTTTACATTTAAAAGTCAATACTTTTGAAACCTTTGTAAAACGTATAATTGGTAATAAAACTTAGTGAAAAGTGTTGAAACATGTTAAAATCAATATGATTCGATCGTTACGATATCGCTTTTCAATAATTTGATTGTTTTTCTCATGTTTACAAATAGGAATTTAAATTTTCAGGCAAGCGTTTTTAACGCTATTAAGTAGCCAATGCAGCTTGCTTTTACATGTGAAACTCAATACGGTTGAAACTTTTGTGAAACATATAATTTGTAATAAATCTCTGTGAAAAGTGTTGACACATGTTAAAATCAATATGTTTTGATCGTTAATACATCTATTTTCAGCAATTTTATTTTTTTCTAATGTTTACAAATAGAAATTTAAATTTTGAGGCAAGCGTTTTTAACGACGAAAAATTAGTCAAAACAGCTTGCGTTAACATGTGAAACTCAATACGGTTAAAATGTTAGTGAATTTTATAATTTGTAATAAACCTTTGTGAAAAGTGTTGACACATGTTAAAATCAATATGTTTTGATAATTACCACATCGCTTTTCAATAATTTTATTGTTTTACTAATGTCTACAAATAGCAATTTAAATTTTCAGGCAAAAAAACTAACTAAAAAAAAACTATGGCTGAAAAAGTAGCGAAAACAGCTTACATTTAAAACTCAATACTTTTAAATCATTGTAAAACGTATAATTTGTAATAATACTGTTTAAACTTGACTAATGCATGGAATAATAATGCAACACAAAATGTACTTAGAACAAAATGTATTGAAACAAGAAAGTGTACACAATATTTACATATAGTCTTTTGCATATTCCTGGGAAGACCGTTCCTGGAATGTGTTGACTGAGTCGCCGTCGGTCAGAGTCTCTGGTTCAATCTCTTGATTCCTCCCTCTCTCTTCCCGGTACCAACCAGATTTATATGGTCGGTACTCCACTATGCAAATTAGGTGGATCTTACCACAACACCCCACTCCAAAGCCTTGGAATCCCTTTTGGATTTCAAACTGGCTTCCTATATGGGTTGATGATTATGGCTATTTCTTTGTAGATCCATTTGCATACTTTTAATATTTTTTTCGTTTTGGATTCACGTCCAATGGTTCCGTGAACTTTCGTTTCCTACCGGATCTTCTCGGTTCAGGAATATTCTGCGGAGGTTCTACTTGAAACATATCATACATTACATCAATGGAATCTTCCTCCTCATCCGGTATACTCTCTTCATGCTCTAGAACGTAACATTTTTTAAGTTGGTTCTGGTGCCTTTTATGAGTATTCTTCGGCCCTATAATTATGTAAATCAGGTCACCGATTCTCTTGTCCAATATGCCTCGCTCCTAGAACTCAACGTTGTTTTTGTAGCACCGGCGGTGAATCTTTTTATCGCTGTATACATAGTATTCTTTACTCTATTTTTCCCTGGAAAAAGTTTGTCAAACACTGACTTAACTTTCCTAGCGAACATTAGTTCAGCTGGTGCCATGTTTGAGTGTGTTCTCTGGTTTGGGGTAATTCTGTATACCTGTAGGAATTGCTGAAGCGCCTTTTCCGTTGGAACTCCTGAGGCTTTCTTCAGCGCGCGCTTTAAAGTATCGACAAATCTTTCTGCGAGTCCATTGGACCTCGGATGATACGGCGGCGTCGTTATGTGGTTAATTTGATATAACTCACAAAATTCCTTAAATTTTTCAGAAGTGAATTGTGTACCATTGTCACTCACAATACACTCTGGCACACCGAACAATGCAAGAAAGTTGTTGTGGTATTGGACGTAGGCTTTTTGCAGCGTAGTACTTCCGGCCATTTTGTAAAACTATCTACCACTATTAAGTAGTAATAATCTTCTACTGGACCAGCGAAATCAATGTGTAATCTTGTCCACGGATGATCCGTCTTGGGCCATGGTTTGTGTACTATAGGTGGTGCCTTAGCTGCTAACGCACACCCTTTACATCGATGAACCATGTTTGCGATATCCACATCCATTCCTTTCCAATATACAAAGCTTCGCATTAAGCTTTTTGTTCTATTAACCCCCGGATGACCCATATGAAAGTCCTGTAGTATTCTTTTCTGCAACTTTTTTGGTACTACTACTCTCTCACCATATAATAAAACTCCGTCACAAATTGAATAAATCTCCTGCACATTTTGGTCATTTGCTACCATTTTGCTTTTTATTTCTAAAATGAAATCATCGCTTTCAGCTTCTTTTTTAATTTTCTTTGATGTAACCGGTAGCTCTCTTAAAATGTTGTTTACCATGCTTTTCACCTCATAATCTGCTCTGATATTTGCAATAATTGATTCTTCGAATCTTTCTTCTTGACTCGGTACGAGTCTTGATAAGCTATCCGCATGAATTATATTTTTGGATGATAGGTGCTTTATGTGAAAATCATAATTGAGAAGAATGGTTCCCCATCCCAACAGACGATTTGCCGTATAAACGGGTAACCCTTTCTTCGAACCAAAAATAGTGATCAGCGGTTTATGATCAGTTTCAAGAATAAAATGTCTGCCGTGGATGTATCTGTGCAATTTTGTTATGGCAAAAATGATACTCAGCGCCTCTGTTGCGATCTGTGAATAACTTCTTTCTCCTGGGAGTAAAGTTCTCGAAGCATGTGCAATTGGTTTTCTAGAACCATCTGGTATTATGTGTTGAATACACGCTCCTATCCCGTATGAACTGGCGTCACTTGCCACTACAATATCAAGTTTTGGATTGTAATGGGTTAAAAAGAGGTCTGATGTAAGCATTTTCTTTATTTCATCAAAGGCTTTCTGACATTCTACCGTCCATTCCCATGCCTTGTCTTTTTTTAGTAGTTCATTCAACGGAGCTCTTAGATTGTACATTCCTTTAATGAACGCTTGATAATAATTTGCGAGCCCCAGAAAACTCTGTAACATCGCCACATTAGTGGGCGTCGGCATGTCTCTAATCGTAATGGACCTTTCCGGATCTGGACATCTGCCATTTTTGTTGATTATGTGACCTAAATACTTAATTTCCTCCAAACCAAATTCGCACTTTGACTCTTTGACTTTAAATCCAAAGTCCTGAATCTTTTTAAATACTTGATTGAAATGCTCTCGATGTTCGTCGACGGTTGCGCTCCTTACTATGATGTATAAGTAGGCGCACGCACAGTCTAAATCATTCAACATGACGTCCATAGCTTGTTGAAAAATGGCTGGTGCCACTTTAATACCAAAAGGAAGCCTGTTGTACTTGAATAACCCTCTATGCGTGTTTATCCCTAGTAACTTCGAACATTCTTCTTCGACGGGAATTTGGAGATAGGCATCTGATAAGTCGATTTTTGAAAATATAACTCCACCATTTAGCTTGTTAAAAATCTCCTCCGGACTCGGTAACGGGTAATGGTAGTCCTTGATTACCGAGTTCAACCCTGTCGAAAAATCAACACAGACTCTGATTTGGTTTGATTTCTTTTTAATGCACACAATCGGCGCAGCCCATGAATTAGATTCTACTTTCGAAATAATTCCCATTTTTTCCAACCTATCAAGTTCTTCGTTAATTTTCTCTACACTTGCGAAAGGCACGTTACGCTTCTTTTTAAAAATTGGCATAGTATTTTCCTTTAATTCAAATTTAGCTTCAAACTTGTTACATCTTCCAAGACCAGGTGTGAAGGTTTCCGGAAACTTTTTCTTTAATTCATCTTTAATGTCCTGACTTGTTTGCGTATTACTTTCTACTTTTCTGCAGAATGAGTTTAACGGTTTATCCCAGAATTCGAATGTTTCAATAAAATCTGTACCCATCAAGTTTTCTCCATTTTTCAGAATGAAAACCTTTATTTTTTTTAACGATCCCGTTCCATTTCATGGGAAGTACAACCTCGCCTTCGAAGTTAATTTCCTTTCCAGTTACCGTTCGAGCGCGTTTTGTTGACTTCATTATTGTAGGCCTTTTTAAAATTTTCCATGTTTTATAGTTCATTATTGTTAAATCTGAACCCGAATCGAGTTGAAATTTGATATTCTTTTTAAATATTTCAGTCGTCACATATTTCCTCAAATCTCTATCTGATTTGATATTCGAATTTGTTTGTCTAATTCGGCTATTGAATTTTTTCGTTTTACAACACGATCCTTTGTGTCCCTTCTTGTGGCACACGAAACATTTCTTATTTCTATATGGGCAATTTACCTCCCAGTGTCTTTCGTTGCAGCGTCTGCAATTATATGGTGGAACCTTTTTTTTCTCCTCGTTCTTCTTATTTAATTTTTCTTGTCTATTTTTAAAATACGCCGAATTTTTACTCCAATTTTTTTCTGATGGGTAATTTGACTGTTTTTTTATTTTTTTAATATAAGCAATGCCAGCTTCTTCGACTTTTTGAGACTCTTTCTTTAAACTTACGGCCCGCTGACACTCCTCTGCTAACTTTTTCAGGGTAAGATTTTGTTCAGATTCGAGTTTAGACAAAACTCTACGTCTTATTTCGGCACTCTTACCAGTCCTTGAGCCAAAATTAAACACTTAAATTCTTCCACCGTAATCTCTGCCAATCTGAAATTGTCACAATGTCTATTCACTATAGATGCATATGTTAAGTAATCCTGATCGTCGGATTTAGTTACATTCATGCATAACCATCGCTTATGCCAAAGCGACATATTTGCTCCAAACAGCTCCTTTAGCAATTTCACTGTTTCCGAGAATTCCAATTCATTCGTTCTTCTCGGTAGAATAAAATCTACAAATTTGCTATGTTCTGCTGTACCTAGCTTTCTTAGTAATAGACTGACTTTTCTTGAATTCGACCAGTTTTCACAGTCTGTGTAGAAAATATCTTCATATCGTTTAAAGTACGCTTCAAACGTTTTTTCTTCGTCTGGCACATAGTTGAAAGTTTCCAGCGAATTAAATATGGTGTTATTAGAATATGAAGAATTTCCCTCATTTGCCTGATTGTTGTTTAATTTCTCAAATATTAACTTTTGAATTTCTAAAAGTCTTTCCTCTTGCTTTTCTTGATATTTTTGCTGGGATTTGAATAATTCAGCCTGACTCAACTGCTGGGATTTGAATAATTCAGATATGACTTTGGATAATTCATCCATCTTTAGCTGATAGTGTTCATGCAACAAAAAATATACCTTTAACTTGTGTATCTATGGATATAATATAAGCTGACCAGAAAAATCGAAACAACGTACGACTTTTTTATTTTATGTCTTGCTTTTACATTCAAGCCCGTGATAATCAACTTTGGTATATTTTTTTATTATTACTTCTGTTCGCGTATTTCAATGACAAACCTGATTTTTATTATCAGAGGTAAATTCGTCACTATAAAATATTGTTGAGCAAACAAAAAAAAAATTTTTTTACAAGTTCGTTACCTTTCAAAATCGACACGGTGTATTTGTGCGCCTTTTAATTCCATGCACGTTTTTGTAGTCGGCCAGTTTTTTTTTAACGGGTGTCTCGTAGATAACTTTTTCAATTTAAAATCACCGTTTATTCGTTTACGACACCTTTCAAATTTTTCTGAGTGAACGTTCCTTATGCTTAGTCGTCCTTTAACGATTTCTAAATATCCAGAAATTCAGAATCCTTCGCCGTTCCGTTAGATGTTGGACTTTTAATTAATAATTTTTTTTCTTCAGCCTGGGTTCTTCACTGACTTGTCCCAATTGTTGAAAGCTATCAATTATTAATTCTTTTTTTTTTTTTTTTCGTATGGTTCTTTCTACCTCGTCGCAATTGTTGAAACTTGACTAATGCATGGAATAATAATGCAACACAAAATGTACTTAGAACAAAATGTATTGAAACAAGAAAGTGTACACAATATTTACATATAGTCTTTTGTATATTCCTGGGAAGACCGTTCCTGGAATGTGTTGACTGAGTCGCCGTCGGGCAGAGTCTCTGGTTCAATCTCTTGATTCCTCCCTCTCTCTTCCCGGTACCAACCAGATTTATATGGTCGGTACTCCACTATGCAAATTAGGTGGATCTTACCACAACAAATACTTTATGAAATCTGTTGACACATGTTAAAATCAATATGTTTTGATCGTTACCATAACGATTCTCAATAATTTTATTGGTTTTCCAATGTTTAGAAATAGCAATTTAAATTTTCAATCAAGCGTGTTTAACGTTGAATAAGTAGCCAAAACAGTTTGCTTTACATTTAAAACAATACTGTTGAAACCATTGTAAAACGTATAATTGGTAATAAAACGTAGTGAAAAGTGTTGAAATATGTTCAACTCAATATGTTTTGATCGTTATCATAACGCTTTTCAATAATTTTATTCTTTTTCTCATGTTTACAAATAGCAATTTAATTTTCATGCAAGCGTTTTTAACGTTGCAAAAGTAGCCAAAACAGCTTGCTTTTACAATTAAAACTCAATACTTTTGAAACCTTTGTAAAACGTATAAATCATAATAAAACTTTGTGAAAATTGTTGACACATGTTAAAATCAATATCTTTTGATAGATACAAAATCGATTTTCAATAATTTTATTTCTTTTCTGTTTACAAATAGCAATTTAAATTTTCAAGCAAGCGTGTTTAACGTTGAAATAGTATCCAAAACAACTTGCTTTTACATGCAAATCTCAATACATTTGAAACTTTATTTGTAATAAAACTTTTTGAAAAGTGTTGGCACATGTTAAAATCAATATGTTATCGATTTTCAATAAATGTATTGGTTTTCTAATGAAAAATAGTAATTTACTATAGATAAGAATTTAAATTTTCATGCAAGTGTCTTTCACTTTGAAAAAATAGCCACAAGTAGCTTCCTTTTAAATGTAAAACTCAATACGTTTGAAACATTAGCAAAATGTAACATATGTAATAAAACTGTGAGTAATGTTTTGACACATGTTGAAATCAATATGTTTCGATCGTTACCATAACGATTTTCAATAATTTTATTGGATTTCTAATGTTTAAAAATAGTAATTTAAATTTTCATGCAAGCGTGTTTAAGGTTGAAAAAGTAGCCAAAACACCTTGGTTTTACATGTAAAACTCAAAACATTTGAAACCTGTGTAAAACGTATAATATGCAATGAAACTTTCTGAAAAGTCTTGACACTTGTTAAAATCAATAAGTTTTGACATACGATTTTCAATAATTTTATTGGTTTTCTAATGTTTACAAATAGCAAGGAAGCGTGTTTAACGTTGAAAAAGTAACCAAAACAGTTTGCTTTTACATTTAAAAGATAATAAATTTTGTAATAAAACTTTTTAAAAAGTTTGGCATATGTTAAAATCAATATGTTTTGATCGTTACCATACAGATTTTCAATAATTTTATTGTTTTACTAATGTTTAAAAATAGTAGTTTAAATTTGTGAAAATTGTTGACACATGTAAACCCCAATACGTTTGAAAGATTAGCAAAACGTAATATTTGTAATAAAACTTTATGAAAAGTTTGACACATGTTAAAATATGTTTTGATCGTGGCCATAACGATTTTCAATAATTTTATTAGTTTTCTAATGTTTAGAAATATTAATTAAATTTTTCATGCAAGCGAGTTTAACGTTGAAAAAGCAGCCAAAAACAGATTGGTTTTACAATTAAAATTCAATACTTTTGAAACATTTGTAAAACGTATAATTTGTAATAAATATTTGTGAAAAGTGTTGACACATGTTCAAATCAATATGTTTTGATCGTTACCATAACGATTTTCAATAATTTTATTGGTTTTCTAATGTTTAGGAATAGTCATTTATATTTTCATGCAAGCGTGTTTAACGTTGAATAAGTAGCCAAAAACAGCTTGGTTTTACATCGAAAGCTCAATACTATTGAAACCTTTGTGAAACGTATAATATGTAATGAAAATTTGTGAAAAGTGTTGACACATGTTAAAATCAATATGTTTTGATGTTTACCATATCGATTTTCAATAATTTTATTGGTTTTCTAATGTTTACAAATAGTAATTTAAGTTTTGAAGCAAACGTGTTTAACGCTGAAAAAGTAGTAAAAACAGCTTTCTTTGACATTTAAAAGTCAATACGTTTGAAACGTTAGTAAAAACATAATTCGTAATAAAACTTTGTGAAAAGTGTTAATACATGTTGAAATCAATATGTTTTGATCGTTACCACATCGATTTTCAATAATTTTATTGGTTTTCTAATGTTTAGAAATAGTAATTTAAATTTGTGAAAATTGTTGACACATGCTAAAATTCCAAACATTTGAAACATTTGTAAAACGTATAATTTGTCATAAAACTTTGCAAAAAATGCTGACACGGGTTAAAATAAATATGTTTTGATTGTAACCATGTCGACTGTCAATAATTTTATTGGTTTTCTAATGTTGAAAAAGAGTAATTTAAATTATCAAGAAAGCGTGCTGAAAAAGTAGCCAAAAGAGATTGCTTTTACATTTGAATCTCAATACAGTTGAAAACTTTGTGAAACGTATATTTTGTAATAAACATTGTGAAAAGATTTTAAAAAGGGTTGAATTACATCGTGATTAACATACAAAATCCAGTTTTTTTACTACTTTTTTCAACGTTATACACGCTAATGTTTTCAAAGAGTTAATTAAATTTTGAAACCAAAATTTAATTAACTCTTTGAAAACATTAGAAAGTCAAGGAATTTATTGAAAATAGATATGCAGTCGATCAAAATGTATTGATTTAACAAGTTTCATAAAGTTTGACAAAGTTATATAACAAATTTTATGTTTTACAATGTTTTGAATTACATAATCATTTACATGCAAAATGTAGTGGTTTTGACTACTTTTTCAAAGTTAAACACGCTAGCTCCAAAATTTGATTAATTTTTTCAAAGATTAGAAATTATTGAAAATCGATATGCAATCGACCAAAATCTATAGATTTTAACTACTTTCATAAGTTTGACAAAGTTACATTAAAAATTTTATGTTTTACAAAGGTTGGGAATAGAGAGTGATTTACATGCAAAATCAAGCTGTTTATATTTAAATAACTCTTTGCAAACATTAGAAATTCAATGAAATTATTCAAAATCAATATGCAATCGATCAAAATATATTTATTTTACTTGTTTCATAAGTTATATCAAAGATATATTACAAATTTCATGTTATTACATAGTGATTTCATGCAAAGTCCAGCTGCTTTGATAACATGTAAATATTTATATTTTGAAGCTAGCGTGTGTTAAACACGCTAGCTTCAAAATATAAATGTCACTTAGGAACATGAGAAAATCAATGAAATTATTAAAAACCGATATGCAATCGATCAAAATCTATTGATTTTAACTAGTTTCATGAGATTTGACAAAGTTATATTATGTTGTGTTTTACAAAGTTTTGTAATACATAGTGATTTACATGAAAATCAAGCTGTTTTGACTACATTTCAACGTTAAGCACGCTCGCTTCAAAATATAAATATCTCTTTGGAAATATGAGAAAGTCAATGAAATTATTGAAAATCGATATGCAATCGATCAAAATGTATTAATTTTAACTAGTTTCATAAGTTTTGAGAAAGTTATATAAATAATTTTATATTTTACAAAGTTTGTAATACATAGTGGTCTACTTGAAAAAGCAAGCTGTTTTGACTACTTTTTCAACGTTAAACACGGTAGCTTCATAATATAAATAACTCTTTGGAAACATGAGAATGTCAATGAAATTATTGAAAATCAATATGCTAATGATCATAACATATAGATTTTAACATGTGCCAACAATTTTCACAATGTTTTATTACAAATTATACGTTTCACAAAGGTTTAAACGGTATTGCGTTTCAAATGCAAAAGCAATCTCTTGGCTACTTTTTCAACTTTAAGCACTCTAGCTTGAAAATTAAATTACTCTTTTTCAACATTAGAAAACGAATAAAATTATTGACAATCGATTTGGTTACCATCAAAACATACTGATTTTAACATGTGTCAGCATTTTTCAGAAAGTTTTATTACAAATACGTTTTACAAATTTTTCAAATGTTTGGAATTTTAACATGTGTCAACAATTTACACAAATTTAAATTATTATTTCTAAACATTAGTAAACCAATAAAATTATTGAAAACCGATGTGGTAACGATCAAAACATATTGATTTCAACATATATTAATACTTTTCACAAAGTTTTATTACGAATTATCCTTTTTACTAACGTTTCAAACGTATTGGGTTTTAAATGTAAAAGAAAGCTGTTTTGCTACTTTTTCAGCGTTAAACACGTTTGCTTCAAAATTTAAATTCCTATTTGCAAACATTAGAAATCCAATAAAATTATTGAAAATCGACATGGTAACGATCAAAACATATTGATTTTAACATGTGTCAACATTTTTAACAAAGTTTTATTACAAATTATACGTTTTACAAAGGTTTCAAAAGTATTGAGTTATAATTATAAAAGCAACATGTCTTGGCTCCGTTTTCAACGGTAAATACGCTTGCTTGAAAATTGAAATTGCTATTTGTATACATTAGAAAACAAATACAATTTTTGAAAATCGATATGCTAACGATCAAAACATATTGATTTTAACATGTGTCAAGACATTTCGCAAAGTTTCATTACATATTATACGTTTGACAACACTTTTCACAAAGTATAATTACAAATGTTACGTTTCCCTAATGTGTCAAACGTATTGAGTTTTACATGTAAATGAAGCTGTTTTGGCTAATTTTTTTAAAGTGAAACACGCTTGCTTGAAAATTTAAATTTCTATTTCTAAAACCAATAAAGTTAGTGAAAATCGATTTGCTAACGATAAAAACATATTGCATTTAATAGGTGTCAACACTTTTCACAAAGTTTTATTACAAATTATACGTTTTACAATGGTTTAAAACGCATTGACATTTACATGTAAAACAAGTTGTCTTTACTACTTTTTCAACGTTAAAAATGCTGGCTTGCAAATTTTAATTGTTATTTCTAAACATTAGAAAACCAATAGAATTATTGAAAAAGTTTCACAAACTTTTATAAAAAATTATACGTTTTACAAAATTTTGAAACGTATTGAGTTTTACATGTATAAGCAAACTGATTTGGCGACATTTTCAACGTTAAACACGCTTGCTTGATAATTTAAATTGCTATTTGTAAACATTAGAAAACCAATAAAATTATTGAAAATCGATATGCTAATGATCAAAACATATTGATTTGAACATGTTTCAACACTTTTCACAAATATTTATAGCAAATTATAAATTTTCACAAAATGTTTCAAAAGTATCGAGTTTCACATGTAAAAGCAAGCTGTTCTGTCTACTTTTTCAACGTTAAAAACGATTGTCAGAAAATTGAAATTGCTTTTTGTAAACATCAGACAAACAATAAAATTATTGACAAGCCATATGATAACGATCAAATCATATCAATTTGAACATGTTTCAACACTTTTCACAAAGATTATTTACGCATTATACGTCCTACCAAGGTTAAATAGTATTGAAGTTTTGTCTACTTTTGGAACGTTAAACACGCATGCTTGAAAATTTAAATTGCTATTTTTAAACAGTAGAAAAACTATAAAACTATTGAAAACCGATATGGTAATGATCACAACATACTGATTTTAACATCTGTCAACACTTTTACCAAGGTTTAAAAGTATTGAGTTTTTCATGTAAAAGCAAGCTACATTTCAACGTTAAACAAGCTTGCTTGAAAATTATAAGTGCTATTTGTAAACATTACAAAACCAATGAAATTATTGAAAATCGATATGATAATGATAAAAGCATATTGATTTTAACATATGTCAACACTTTTCACAAAGATTTATTTCAAATTATAAGTTTCACAAATGTTTGAAAATCGGTATGGTAACGACCAAAACATATTGATTTAACATGTGTCCAAACGTTTTTAAAAGTTTTATTACAAAATATACGTTTTACAAAGGTTTATAATTTATTGTCTTTTAAATGTAAAGCTAACTGTTTTGGTTACTTTTTCAACGTTAAACACGCTTCCTTGCTATTTGTAAACATTAGACAACCAATAAAATTATTGAAAATCGATATGTTAACTATCAGAACATATTGATTTTAACATGTGTCAAAACTATTCAGAAAGTTTCATTTCATATTATACGTTTTACAAAGGTTTCAAAAGTATTGAGTTTTACATGTAAAACCAAGCTGTTTTGGCTACTTTTTCAACGTTAAACACGCTTGCATGAAAATTTAAATTAATATTTTTAAACATTAGAAATCCAATAAAATTATTGAAAAGCGTTATGTTTGTTGTAAGTAATTCCCACAACCTGCTCCCCCAGTTTGGTGTAATGGACAGACTCCAGAAATGCTTATAAATAAGCTAGCTTAATTCTTTTCTTTTGGTAGCTGTATGAAGTTAGCGTTCTGTCGAACACTCTGCATTAGCAGAGAGGAACACAGAAGAAGATTTGCCGAAGAGCATGGTTTCGTCTGTGAGGTAGACAGGCCTTGAACCGGCCTAGGCGTGTTCGAAGGCTATATTTTTGGCAGAGCCTACGCGCACGGAAGACCCACATTAAACTCGGTCTTATGCCACATTCAATCCTCGTGGGGGGTCAATAAATAGCGGTAGCTGTATTAAGTTACAGTGGCAGATAGTCTTTGACTGTCAGCGCCGTCTGTCTAACTCTCTGGATTAGTAGAGAGGAACACGGACGAGGCTTTGCCAAAGTGCAAGGTTTCGTTCGGGGAGTTAGACAGGACTTGAACCCGCCTAGGCGTGTTCGAAGGCTATATTTTTGGCCGAGCCTACCGGCTCGGAAGACCCACATTAAACTCGGCATATTGATTTTGACATATTTCAATACTTCTCACAAATTCTTGTCAAAATGTAAGTGTAAAAAGCAGTTCTGGAAAAAGTATGGTGGTCGATAATGGCGAAAATTCTACAAGAGAAACCACTTTACAAGAAGAATGCATGGTGGCCGCTAATGGCAAAAATGCTACAACAGAAACCACTTTACAAGAAGAAGGTATGGTGGCCGATAATGGTGAAAATTCTACAACAGAAACCACTTTACAAGAAAAAGGTATGGTAGCCCAAATTGGCGAAAAGTCTGAAACCGATGAAGTTTCACAAGACGGAAATATGGTAGCCGATAACGGACAAAGTTCCGTAAGTAAACGACAAGACGAAAATATGGTGGCTGAATGTAACCGAAACTCTGAAAATCAGACTCCCAAGAATAATGACGCGACCGGAAAGACGCCCTCATGCTGGAAGTCCCCGCCTAAATGTAAGATCAACATGACGGAGTTCCTGGAGAAAGCCAAGAGCTAGGCACATCTGGTGACAGCAGATCGGCACTTGTCCAATCCCCTGGGGTTAAAGAAAGTTGAAAAAAGTATTGTGTCAGTCTTTGTGGTGGACAAGCGTTCACGCAAGATTTGTCGCTCCACAAAGTACACTGTCATAAAAGCCTTGACTTCGCTGGGCATCAAACCTCAGGAGGTCATTAAAGGGAAAGGCTTATTCATGTGGGACGTACTGTTACGCACGCCTGCCGATTGTGAGGAAGCTTCAACGCGTGACCTCATAACAAAAGACCACATATTGCGGACCTAGTATGAATGCAGGCGGAGGACCAACGTTTCAGTATACGAGGTTCCACCTCAGATTGTCGGGGAGCAGTTTGGACAGATACTCAGTGCTTCCTCAGACGATCTGACAGAGGGGAGGGGTGGAGATTTTGAATTGATGATCAGTCAAAAAGCCTTCCTCTCCATACCCAACTGTCTGGATTTAGAGATGCCAATAATAGTTACGGGGCGAAAACCGGCATGCTGGAAGTGTGGAAAGATTGGTCATCTTTCCTCTTCCTGCACAGAGAAGAAGGCCTCTGATGTTCTGGCCCCCGCCCAACTAAATCCCCCTTTGGTCGAGTCTGTTCAATCCATCTCGCCTGTAGTGGGCATACCTGCAACCAGGACCGGTGTGGAAAATAACCCGTTGGGTCTAAATCTCAGCCCCCATTCCCCGAAAAGCCTTTGCCCGAGGCTAGTGCGGTTAGGGAGAAGGAAGAGGGGGAAAGGCAGGTCGGGGGTAAGGGGAAAGGGAAGACCCAAACAACATCTCCAGGAATCTTTAAAAACAAAAAGACATAACACAGTAAAGAAAACTGGCATCTCTTTTTCGGCACCGTCTTCCCCTCTCACAAAACAGCACCCTATTGTCCCTGCTCCAAGTCTCAAGTCCTTAAGCAAAGTTCAACCACACAAGACAACACTGAAGAAGGCAACCAAATCATCATTTCCCATCCCTTCCCTAAATCTTTCTCCTAAGAAAAACATCCATCAATTCCCCCCATAAACCTGAAAAACAAAAAAGACAACGTAGTCCATCGTCTGATTCACCGGAGGCAATAGTGGAAAAAAAGATAAAATCAAAACCCATTTTCAATACAGGGGAAGACGTGTGCCGAATCTCGAAAGATGTTGAAGAAATGGCTTTAATGCACGCCGAAAAAGGGAAAAATATAAAACCTCTTTTAAACTTCCGAAAAATACACAATTTAGACTTGGACTAGAAATTTTCCTAAAGAGCTACTTTTTCAATGTTAAAAACGCGACCTTCAAAATATAAATAACTCCTTCGATAATTATTAAATTATTGAAAATCGATATGCCCTCGATCATAATGTATTGATTTTAACTAGTTTCATAAGATTTGAGAAAGTTATATTACAAATTTTATGTTTTACAAAAGTTTGTAATACATTGTGATTTACATGCAAATTCAAGCTTTTTGACTACTTTTTCAACGTTAAACACGCTTGCTTCAAAATTTAATTAACTCTTGGGAAACATCACAAAGTCATTGAAATTATGGAAAATAAACATGCGATCGTTCCATATGTATTGATTTAAACTTGTTTCATAAGTTTTGAGAAATTTATATTACAAATTTTAATTTTATAAAGGTTTGAATTACATCGGGATTTACATGCAGGGTGTTTAGACTACTTTTTCAACGTTAAACACGCTAGCTTCAAAATATAAATACCTCTTTGGAAAAATTAGAAAGTCAATTATGTTGTGGACAATCGATATGCAATCGATCAAAATGTATTGATTTGAACTAGTTTTGAGAAAGTTATATTAAAATTTTATGTTTTACTAAGGTTTGAATTACATAGTGTTACATGCAAGTTAAAATTTAATTAACTCTTGGGAAACTTTAGAAAGTCAATGAAATTATTGAAAATCGATATGCAATCTATCAAAATATATAGTTTTTAACAAGTTTCATAAGTTGTAAGAAAGTTATATTACAAATTTTATGTTTTACAAAGGTTTGAATTACATAATGATATACATGTAAAAGCATGCTCTTTTGACTACTTTTTCAACGTTAAACACGCTAACTTCAAAATATAAATAACTCTTTGGAAACATTAGAAAGTGAAGAATGTTATTTCAAAATCGGCATGCAATCGATCCAAATGTATTGTTTTTAACTTAAAGTTTCGTCAAATTTATATTACAAATTATAATTTTACAAAGGTCTGAATTACATAGTGATTTACATGCAGGCAGTTTTGACTACTTTTTCAACATTAACACGCTAGCATCAAAATATAAATACCTCTTTGGAAACATTAGAAAGTCAATGAAATTATTTAAAATTGATATGCAATCTATCAAAATGTATTGCTTTTAACTAGTTTCATAAGTTTAGACAATGTTATATTACAAATTTTCTGTTTTACCAAGGGTTTGAATTACGTGCAAAATCAATCTGTTTTGACATCTTTTTGAACGTTAAGCACGCTAGCTTCAAAATATAAATAAATGTTTGGAAACATTAGAATGTCAATGAAATTATTGAAAATCGATATGCAATCGATCAAAATGTATTGATTTTAACTAGTTTCATAAGTCATGACAAAGTTATATTACAAATTTTATGTTTTACGAAGTTCTGAATTACATAGTGATTTACATGCCAAATAAAGTAGTTTTGACTACTTTTTCCACGTTAAAAACGCTAGCTTCAAAATATAAATAACTCTTTGCAAACATTAGAAAGTCAATGAAATTATTTAAAATCGATACGCAATCCATATAAATGTATTGATTTTAACAAGTTTCATAAGTTTTGAGAAAGTGATATTACAAATTTTATATTTTACAAATGTTTGAACTGCAGAGTGATTTACATGCAAAATCTAGCAGTTTTGACTACTTTTTCAACGTTAAATACGCAAGCTTCAAAATATAAATAACTCTTTGGAGATATTAGAAAATCAATGAAATTATTGAAAATCGATATGCAATCGATCAAAAGCTATTGACTTTAACTATTTTCATAAGTTTTGACTTATATATATATATATAAAAAATTTATGTTTAACAAAGGTTTGTAATACATTGAGATTTACATGCAAAATCAAGCTGTTTTCACTACTTTTCCAACGTTAAACATGCTAGCTTCAAAATATAAATAACTCTTTGGAAACATTAGAAAGTCAATGAAATTGTGAAAAATCGATATGCAATCGATCAAAATGTATTGATTTTTACTAGATTTATGAGTTTTGACAAAGTTATATTACACATTTTATGTTTCACAAAAGTTTGTAATACATAATGATTTACATGCAAAATCAAGCTTTTTTTCTTTCAACGTTAAACACGCTAGCTTCAAAATAGAAATAACGCTTTGCAACATTAGAAATTCAATTAAAGTATTGAAAATCGATATGCAATCCCTCAATATGTATAGATTTTAACTAGATTCATAAGTTTGACAAAGTTATCATTCAAATTTTATGTTTTAAAAAGGTTTGTAAACCATAGGGATTTACATGCAAAAGCAGGCTGTTTTGACTACTTTTTCAACTTCAAACACGCTATCTTCGAAATATAAATAACTTTTTGGTAACATTAGAAAATAAATCAAATTATTAAAAATCGATATGCAATCAATCAAAATGTATTGATTTTAACAAGTTTCATAAGTTTTGAGAAAGTTATATTACAATTTTTCTGTTTTACAAATGTTTGAATTACATGCAAAATCAAGCTGTTTTGACTACTTATTCAACTTTAAACACGCTAGCTTCAAAATATAAATAACTGTTTGGAAACATTAGAAAGTGAAGTTCTTTATTTAAAATCAATATGCAATCAATCAAAATGTATTGATTTTAATTAGTTTCATAATTTTGACAAAGTAACATTTCAGATTTTATGTTTTACAAAGTTTAGGATTACATAGTGATTTACATACAAAATAAAGTCGTTTTGACTACTTTTTCAACGTTAAACCAGCTAGCTTCAAAATATAAATAAATCTTTGGAAATATTATAAAATCAATGAAATTATTGCAAATCGATATGAAATGCATCAAAATGTATTGATTTTAACTAGTTTCATGAGTTTTGACAAAGTTATATTTCAAATTTTACGTTTTACAAAGTTTTGAATTACATAATGATTTACATGCAAAATCAAGCTGTTTTGACCACTTTTTCAACGTTAAACACGTTATCTTCAAAATTTAGATTAGAATGTCAAGGAAATTATTGAAAATTGATATGCAATCGATCAAAATGTATTGACTTTAAAAAGATTCATAATTTTTGACAAAGTTATGTTACAAATTTTGTTCTACAATGTTTTGAATTACATAGTGGTTTACATGCAAAATCAAACTGTTTTGACTACTTTTTCAACGTTAAACATGCTAGCTTCAAAATATAAATAACAATTTGCAAACATAGAAATCAATGTAATTATTGAAAATCGATATGCAATTCATCAAAAAGTATCGATTACCTAGTTTCATAAGTTTTGACAAAGTTATATAAGAAATTTTATGTTTTACAACTGTTTTAATTGCATACTGATTTACATGCAAAATGAAGTTGTTTTGACTACTTTTTCAACGTTAAACAGGCTAGCTTCAAAATATAAATAACTGTTTGTATACATTATAAAGTCAATGAAATTATTGAAAATCGATATGCAATCGATCAAAATGTATTGATTTTAACTAGTTTCATAAGTTTTGACAAAGTTATATTTCAAATTTTATGTTTTACAAAAGTTTTGAATTAACTGGTGATTTACATGCAAATTCAGGCTGCAATCGATCAAAATGTATTGATTTTAAGTAGTTTTATAATTTTTGACAAAGTTATATTAAAAGTTTTATGTTTTACAATGTTTTGAATTACATAGTGATTTACATGCTAAATCAAACTCTTTTGACTACTTTTTCAATGTTAAACAAGCTAGCATCAAAATATAAATTACTCTTTGGAAACATTAGAAAGTTAATGACATTATTGAAAATCGATATGCAATCGATCAAAATGTATTGATTTTAACTAGTTTCATGAGTTTTGACAAGGTTATATTTCAAATTTTATGTTTTACACAGGTTTGAATTACATAGTGATTTACATGCAAAATCGAGTTCTTTTGACTACTTTTTCAACGTTAAACACACTAGCTTCAAAATATAAATAACTCTTTGCAAACATTAGAAAGTCAATTAAATTATTGAAAATCGATATGCAATCCATCTAAATTTATCGATTTTAACATGTTTTCAACATTAAACTCGCCAGCTTCCAAATATAAATAAATCTTTCGAAACATTAGAAAGGCAATGAAATTATTGAAAATCGATATGCAATCCATCAAAATATATTGAATATAACATGTTTCATAAGTTTTGACAAAGTTATATTACAAATTTTATATTTTACAAAGGTTTGAATTACATGCAAAAACATGCTGTTTTGATTACTTTTTCAACGTTTAACACGATAGCTTCAAAATATAAATAACTCTTTGCAAACATTAGAAAATCAATGAAATTATTGAAAATCGATATACAATTCATCAAAATGTATCGATTTTATCTTTTACAAAGTTTGTTAATACATAGTGATTTACATGCAAAAGCAAGCAGTTTTGTCTACTTTTATTTAAAGACGCTAGATTCAACATATATATAACACTTTGGAAACATTAGCAAGTCAATGAAATTATTGAATATCGATATGTAATCGATCCAAATGTATTGATTTTAACTAGTTTCATAAGTTTTGACAATGTTATATTTAAATTTTATGTTTTAGAAAGGATTTAATTACATAGTGATTTGCATACAAAATCAAGTTGTTTTGACTACTTTTTCAACGTTAACTCTTTGGAAACATGAGTAAGTCAATGAAAAGCATGCCTTTTCATGTAAATCTCTTTGTAAAACATAAAATTTGTAATATAACTTCGTAAAAACTTATGAAATTATTTAAACTCATTACATTTTGATCGAGTGCAAATCGATTTTTCAGTAATTTCATTGATTTTCTAATGTTTCCAAGGAAATATTTATATTTTGAAGCTAGCGCGTTTAACGTTGAAAAAGTAATCAAAACAGCTTGATTTTGCATGTAAATCACTATATAATTCAAACCTTTGTAAAACATAAAATTTGTAATATAACTTTGTCAAAACTTATGAAACTAGTTAAAAGCAATACATTTTGATCGATTGCATATCGATTTTCAATAATTTCATTTCTAATGTTTCCAAAGAGTTATTTACATTTTGAAGCTAGCGTGTTTAACGTTGCAAAAGTAGTCAAAACATGTTGATTTTTATGTAAATCAATATGTAATTGAAACCTTTGTAAAACATGAAATTTTTAATATAACTTTGTCACAACTTATAAAACTAGTTAAAATCAATATATTACAGGAATTTTTCATTTTTATTTCGTCTACGAAGTCATTGCTACAAATAGTAATATCTTGATATTCGATCCCCACTAGCTCTGTGATCAAGAAACACAACGTGGCTGGAGCGAGGCATTATCGAGCAAGCGTGGCATTCACCTACAAAACCAAGACATCTAGTATACGCAACCTGGGAGTGGTGCTATAGATATTTATTAATGAAAAAGTATAAATGCGTACAAAAGGTAGCATTTATTCTATTACTTAAAAGAAAATAAACATTAAGTAAATGTAACTTTTTTTATATTTCTTAACGAAAATACTTTATATGGTGAAAATGTATCTGTTTTTCTTATTTCCAATAAAAATACTAAATCTGTACAAAATGTAATTTTTTTTATATTTTCTAACGAAAAAGACTAAATCTGTACAAACTCTGCATTTTCTTAATGAAAAAGTTTAAATCTGAAAAATTTTATTTAATGAAAAAGACTAAATCTGATATTTTAATGAAAAAGACTAAATCTGATATTTTAATGAAAAAGATAATGTAACTTTTATCGATATTTCATAATGAAAACTATTTATATATATATATTTATATTTCTTAATGAAACAGACTAAATCTGTATAACTTTTGTGAACAGTTCTTAATGAAAAAAGATTAACTTGAAAAAATATAACTTTTTGATACTTCTTAATGAAAAGAATAAATCTAAAGAAAATATAACTTTCTGTGGATGTTTCGCAATGAGAAAGACTAAACCTGATGTAGTCATAATTTTTTTTCAAAGATAAAGAATCTGAGGAAAATGTATCTGTTTTTGCTATTAATTAATGAAAAACACTACATCTGAACAAAATATAACTTTTTTGAAATTTCTTAATGAAAAAGACTAAATCTGTACAAAATATAATATTTTTTGTACTGCTTGACAAAAATGTCTAAATCTGTAAAAAGTGTACGTTTTTTGAAATTTCTTAATGATTAAAGATGAAACCTGGACAACATATAGCTATATTTCATATTACTTAATGAAAATGACTAAATCTGGTGAAAATTATCTTTTTTTTATATATTTCTTAATGAAACAGACTATTCCAAATGTAACTTTTTCGTAGATATTTCTTAATGATAAAATTTAAATTTGTACAAAATATTATATATTATATTTCTTAATGAAACAAGACAAAACCTGAAGTAAATATATCTTTTTTAATATGTAAAAAAGACTGTATCTAATAAAAATGTTTTTATATTTCTTAATGAAAAAGTCTAAATCGGTACAAAATGTGACATTTATATTTCTTAATGAAAAAAGACTAAATCTGTTCAAAATGTAACTTTTTGGATATTTCTTTTTGAAAAAAAGATTCAATCTGTAAAACTAGTACTAAATATAACATTTTTATATTTCTTAATAAAAATACTCTATGTAGTGAAAATCTATCTGCTTTGCTTCTTACTGAAAAAATACCAAATCTGAACAAAATATAACTTTTTTATATTTATGAATGAAAAGACAATATATATAAAAAACAACTTTTTTATACTACTTAATGAAAAAAATTAAATCTGTACTTTTTTGACATTTTTTAATGAAAAAAGATTAAACCTTAAAAATATATTTTTTTGAGATTTTTAAATGAAAATGACTAAATCTGATGAAAATCTAACTTTTTATATTTCTGGATGAAACATAATAAATCTGTACGAAGTATAACATTTATTATATTTTTTAAACAAAAAAGACTGAAGCTGGAGTAAATGTAAATTGTTTATATTTCTTAATGGAAGAATCTGATGAAAATGTAAATGTTTTTTTATTTCTTAATGAAAAACACTAAATCTGAAGAAATATAACATTTTTGGTATTTTTAATGAAAAAGTTTATATCTGTATAAAAATGTAAAATTTTTTGATACTTTATAATCACTAAATTATACTCAGAAAGTTATACCACTAAATTTGTACAAAATGAAACTAAAAAGTAACTAAAAATTACTCCATGAAGAAAGATTAAACCTGAAAATCTAACTTTTTTTTGATATTTCCTAATGGCTGAATCTGATGAAAATGTAACTTTTTCACATTTCTGAATGAAACAGACAAAATTTGTACCAATTTTACATAAAAGACTAAATCAGTACAGAATGTAACATTTACTATTTTTTCTTCGTGAAAAAAGGCTAAACCTGAAGTAAATCTATAATTTTTTTTCTCTTAATCTCCATCTGATGAAAATGTAACTGGTTTTTCAATTTCTTAATGCAAATTACCTAATCTGATCAAATATAACATTTTTGATATTTTTTAATGAAAAAGACAATATCTGTAAAAAATGTACCTGAAAAAAACATAATTTTTCTTGATATTTTTGAATGAAAAAGACTAAATCTGATGAAAAGATAACATTTTTTTATTTCTGGATGAAAGTGAATAAATCTGTACCAGATTTAATATTTTAAATAATTCTTAATGGAAAATAATAAATCTATACAAAATGTAATATTTATTATATTTTTAAATAAAAAGACTAAACCTGAAGTAAATATATTTTTTTATATTTCTTAATAACGAAGACTGTATCTAATCTTAACAATATATAATTTATTTGATATTTCTTAATGAAAAACACTAAATATGTACGAAATACACATTTTTTAAATTTCTTCATGAAAAAAATTAAGCCTGAAAAATAATACTTTTCTTGATATTTTTTAGTGAAAATGACTAAATCTGAAGAAAATATAACATTTGTAATCTAACGAAAATGATGTTTTTAATTCTGAATGAAAATGATTATATGTATACAACATGTAACTTTTTGATACTTCATAATGAAAAAGAATAAATCTGTACAAAATGTATATTTTTTGACATTTCTTAAAGAATGAAATGTATCCGGTTTTTCTATTTCTTAATGAAAAAGATTAAATCTGAAAAAAAGATTACTTATGTTGATACTTCTTAATGAAAAGGACTAAATCTGTATAAACTGTACCTTTTTTGACATTGGAATGGAAAAAGATTAAACCTGAAAAATATAACTTTTCGATATTCCCTAATGAAGAAGAGAAAATATGAAAGAAAATGTAACTTTATTTATGAATGAAACTGACTAAATCTGCACGAAATGTCACATTTACTATATTTCTTACAAAGTATAATTGTTTTTATACATCTTAATGAAAGACTAAATCTGTACAAAATGTAATTTTTTGGAAGTTTCTTAATGTAAAAATTAAACCTATTAAAAACTTTTTTTATATTTCTTAATGAATAAGACTAAATCTAAGAAAATATAACTGTTGCTGTTATTTCAAAAAGAAATCTAAATCTAAAAAAATGTAATTTTTTTCATATTTCTGAATGAAACAGGTGAAATCTGACAAAACATAACCTTTTTATATTTCTTAAAGAAAAAAGAGTCTATCTGATGGAAATATACTTGTTTTTGTTATTTCTTAATGAAGAAAGACTAAACCTGTAGTAAATATCTGTAGAAAATGTAACATTTATTATATTTTTTAAAATTGAAACTGAATTAAATGTAAAATTTTTATATTTCTTGATGAAAAAGACTATCTGATGAAAATGTATCTGTTTTTCTTATTTTTTAATGAAAAATAATAAATCTGAAAAAATGTATATTTTTTTAATGAAAAAGACTAAATCTGTGCACAATGTACCTTTTTTGACATTTCTTAATGAAAAAATATTAAACTTGAAAAATATACCTTTTTTATATTTCCACATGAACAAGACTAAATCTGAAAAACATCAACTTTTTTTTCTATTTTTAATGAAAAGAGTAAATATGTTGAAAATGTAACAGTTTATATTTCTTAATGAAACAAACAAAATCTATACCAAATGTATCTTATTTTACATATTTCTTAATGAAAAGGAATAAATCTAAGCAAAAAATAAATTTTATGAAAATTCTTAATAAAGAGAATCAACCTGAATTAAATGTAACTTTTTTTATATTTCTTAATTAAAAAGACACTATCTGAAGAAAATGTTTTCGTTATTTATGAAATACTGAATCTGAACAAAATATATCATTTTGATATTCTTAACGAAAAAGACTAAATCTGTACAAAATGTAAAATTTTTCATAAAAAAGGTACATATTTTTTTTAACAGATTTCGGTATTTTCATTAAGAAAATGAAAAAGACTATATCTGACAAAATGTGCCTTTTTTGAACATTTCTTAATGAAGAAAAACTAAACCTGATGTAAATGTAAGTGTTTTTATGTTTCTTAATGAAAAAACTAAATCTGTAAAAAAATGTAACATTTATAATATTTCTAAAGAAAAAAGACTTAGCCTGGATTAAATTTAACTTTTTTTTATATTTATTAAGGAAAAGGAAATGATGAGAAATGATGAGAAATGAATCTTTTTATTTCTTTACGAAAAATACTAATTTTAAGAAAATATAACATTTTGATTTTTCTTAGTGAAAAAGACTACATCTATATGTTTTCATACAAAAAATTACATTTTGATCAGATTTACTCGTTTTCATTAACAAAATGAAAAAGCCTGAATCTTTTTCTTTTTCTGATGTAAATATATTTGTTTTAGTTTTTTCCTAACGAAAAATACTAAATCCCAAAATAAAACTTTTTGCAAGTTTTAATGAAAAATCCTAAGTCTGTACCTTTTTGATATTTCTTAATGAAGGTTAATCATAAAAAAATATAATAATAAATTTAAATATAATAATAATTTTGATATTTCTTCATGCATAAATATGATCGCGAGAGTGGGGCGTAGGTTAGTATATATACTAGCTGGAATCTTTTCCGGCTCTGCTGGTTAAACTCTCTGAGAGGATCCTCAGCCGAGGCTATGTCGAAGAGCAGAGAAACAGCTACCCGACCCGGTTTTATACGGGGTCTACGGGAATTTTGGGGGCCGAGCCTACGGGCTCGGAATACCTAACAATAAACTCGGCCTTGTGCCACATTCTACCTCGTGGGAAGGCTAGTAAATATCAACTAGCTGGGATCTTTACCAGCTGTGCTGGTCGAACTCTGTCTCCGGCCAGAGAGGATCCCCAGACGAGGCTATGTTGAAGGAAAATGTCTCGTCTCGGGAAACAACTACCCGAACCCATTTATGGGGGGTTTCCGGGGAATTTTTGGCCGAGCCTACGGGCTCGGATTGCCCCACATTAAATTCGACCTTGTGCCGTGTGTAGTAGCTGGGATCTCTAGAGTAAGACTCAGACTTACGCAAGAACTACCGATCTTCCAATTAGTAGCACTCACTACTGGATTGAATTACGAACTTACCTTTATTCCTATTGTATACCATAAACCTTTATTTACTTTATCCAGCTTATTTTTCAAATATATATTCCTATTAGCACGGAATATAACAGCAACAAACAACGGTAAGCCAGACCTAGAGTCAACAAATAATAAATTATTATCAAAACATACAAACGGAGAGAAAATGAAAGAAGGACAAAATAAAACAAAAAAAAAATAAATAAAAAAAACAAGTAAAAAATAAACATTGTGGACAGAATAGTGGGAGGGGAACTTATAAATTCAGAAAGGTAAATTACAGATCACCATATGATCTTGTGCCATACTTGCATGAATTTACAAAACATGAAAAGGTAAAAACAAACAGGGAAACATGTAATACAAAAGATCTCATGCCAGGCTTGCATGAAAGTACAAACATGAAAAGATACATTAAGCAAAATGAAAACATAAGAGAAACAATGAATTTATCTGGTCATTATAAAAATTCTTTTTCTTTAATTTCTCTTATATGCATTTCTTCTTTACTTTTTCTTTTTAGATTTCTTTTCTCTCTTTTTCTTTTCTGTATGAGCGTCTTTTTTTAGGTCTTTTTCGTCTCTTTTCTTTTCGTCTGGTCATGGATTTCCCTTGTTTTTTTTCGATTTTTCGCATAAGTGTCTCTTTTTAGGTGTTCTCTCTCTTTATTTCTTTTTTGTCTTGTCTAGGGACTTGAGTCGATCGAAGATAGACTCACTTGCGCATATCCAAATATGCATATACAGTGTAACCCGGATATAAGAGAGTTGGTCGGGACCGGAGATGAAGTCTCTTATATCCGGATTTCTCATATATCCGGGTTTCTCATATATCCGGGTTTGGTCTATTTTGTTTAGGTAAGTATGGCGCTAATTTGGGAGCAGAGAAAATCTCTCTTATATTCTCGGGTTTCTCTTATATTCGGGTCTATTATATCCGGGTTACACTGTACTTCCTTCGCATACCCAAATCTATAGCTGATTACCACAGTCATAGCAGACTCGTCCTTCCAGTCTTAAGACCGAAGAAGGACTTTTTTCACATAACCATAACAGGACCATCGCATTTATAACGGCCTCGTCCGTCTAGCCTGAAGGCTTGGTTAAGGACTATATCCGCGTTGTTGGGTTTTTTTTCTCCTTTTTGTATATTGTGTCTTTTTTCTCCTTTTTTTATATTGTGAACCTTTTTCCTGTGTGAGCGAAAAGAGGTCACTGACCCTTTCTCTCACCTTTCACTTTTTCGCCATTTGGGTTTCATCTGGTTAAATCATGTCGTCAACAAGTGATTAAAGGAGAAAGAAAATAAACAGGCTGGTTAACATTTGTCAACATTCAATTCTACCTATCTCTTTGCTTTTCTATTTTTACGCTTTATGAGAGTACTGACTTTTTATTGAGGGTGCATCTAAAATATAAGCATTGATATAGCTCTTATAATAAATTTAGATGAGGGTTCGTAACAAGATATATATATATATATATATATATATATATATATATATATATATATATATATGTGTGTGTGTGTGTGTGAAAAGTGTGTGTATATAAATATAAATAATAAATTTAGATGAGGGTTCGTAACAAGATATATATATATATATATATATATATATATATATATATATATATATATATATATATATATATATACATACATATATATATATATATGGCAATTAACAAATGCAACTACCAATCCTATAGAAGCTACAGTGACTATCAATTTCCCAATATACAAACATGTCAGAAATTAAAATAATAAAAAATTATTATATTTTTGTATGTACACTTATTTTGTAGATAAGCTGTATTTTATTTTAAAACAAAAGAAATCTAGAAAGGAGTGGATTATATGTTGATTATTGTACTATGAACAAGAAAGAGAGGGATACGTTGTGCTTATTAAGGTTTCCTCACAAGTTTATAACAAATATGTTTAGATTCCGCACAAGCGAGTGTTTAAGTCAGAGTTTCAAAATACAACTAAAATAAGGCCCGTCTAACTATTCGCTGAAAGAGAGAAATTTATTTTCTTTAAATGATGCGAAATAAATCTAATCTATAATATACTAGAGCTGTTATTGTTTTTTAGAAATTGCGCATATGTTTTTTTCTATTAGAAAGGTATTTTTATTGATTAATCTCAAGAAAGAATAAGATAAGAATAGGTTTTGCTTTTTTGTGACACTATTTTTGTTACTGGCAATCATAAGAAAGTTTTCTTAAAATAGAAGGAACGATATACTGACAGACCCCTAATAAATAAGAAGTGTTAATGAATAAAACCCGTGGGAAAAATTGAAGATTTTAATTCTCATAATTTGAGAACAATATTTTAAAAGTTCACATTCTAGCCTATTTTTCCAATCCTCACCTATTTCATTATTTTCAAAACCGGCTCCCAAAGCCTTGATTCTTATCAAAGATAAAAATATATTTTCTGACTAACGAAAGAGCTGGAAAATATAAAAAGGAATTCCACCACCATTATTCTTTCCATGGTGCCATAAAATCTGGGGGAAACCTCACAGCTAGTTCACCATTTTCGTTGCTTTCAAAACCGGCTCCCAAAGCATTGTTTCTCATCAGAGATAATGGCGATAATTCTACAACAGTGTGGCCGCTAATGGCGATAATTCTACAACAGAAACCACTTTACGAGAAGAAGGTATGGTAGCCCAAGGTGGCCAAAATTCCGAAACCGATAACGTTTCACAGGACGAAAGTATGGTAGCTGATAATTGTTACAGTTTTTTGTGTGTATATATATATAACTATGGTATTTATTTGCATGTTTAAATACAAATAATGGCACGTGGCCGATGAAGGGGAGGGGAAGAGGCTGGTCCAAACTAACTATCCTATACCTAGCTAATAAGATTCACGACCCATTCATACATTACAATTACCGATTCACCACAAGAACTAGTCCATCACCAATCAATCCTCCATCCAACATAATACCACATTCTCACAAGGACGACCTATAAAACGCGCCCCACATCATAAAAATATAATGATGATATATATGTAATTTAAAATTCTAATAATGATAAAATGAGAGGGGATGGGGATGAACCCAATAATAACTAAAATAAACACAAAATATAACTAAACATAATTGATGTTAGTAGGCCCCATCCAACCCTCAAAATAGAGAGGCCGCTATATTCTGCCCAATGGACAAAATCAAAAGACGCTCTCGCTAAGGGAGTGGGAAAAGATAAAATATTATGTGGGAATGGGAAAATATAAAGCTGACCCAGTCGAGATAAAAGGAGGCCAAAACAAACTAGGGGAGGTTGGAAATCTCATAACTAAAGAGCGGCCGGGATACAGACCAGGAACAACACTTATTCACATTAACTAGGTACACTGAAGCTTGTTTAACCTAACCAAGGGGAGGGTTCCACGGGAAGCCACCCCGATGTGCAATAGGTTGACCTAGAAGAGAAAATCAAGGCTAGCCCCGTTCACACGAACCAATCTCGCCTCTTTTACCCACCTTTCCCTAAAGACTGTCGAATGCAATCGTTTTCTATCAGATCTAATGTTTATCTTGAGCTGATGCTCAAAGAATTGGATCAGATGCTGATGAGAAAGACGGTTGCACCGCAAGACTTCCTCGTTTCGCGTCGTCCAAATCACCATTCGAGACGTGGCCAGCAGCGCCAGAAACACCATCCGTTTCACCCCGGAATACGGGGGCGACACATTGTCACACGCGTATGCGCGATCAATTGACACAAGCTGTTCGCGAGCTCGCCGACATGGTCCCATAAGGGGCGGACCCGGGGGCAATGGTAGAAGGCGTGCGAAGCCGTTTCTTCTAAACCAAGACCACACCGTTCACAGTCTGGTAAATCCGCCAAACCCCATATGAAAGCCTTGTCATTGAGAGGCAGCCGATTCCGAGCCAATCGCCAGGTAAGCGAAAACTCAGGGTTACTGAGGTAATCCGCCGCTGGCGCCCAAGACCAGTAGGAGCGATACTCCTCCTCCGACAAGCCGAGCGTATCTCGTAGGGAATTCTTCGCGGGCCCCTCCACTAATCCACGGTAGAAGTCCTTCCTAGGCCGTGAAAGGTCACTGGACAGGGGAATGGCCTTCAAGGCCAACCGACACTCGCAAAGGAAAACAGATTCATCCAGGGGTTTACCACGGCGCTCAACCCTCGAGATGGGGGGACTGATGGTAAGGCCAGGGAACGCGTCCCTAACAATCCCCTCCAGAATCGGATCTCCTCCAGTCAATGCGCGGCGTAGGAAAGCCAACCCAACCCAGAGGCAAGGATGTGACTCATCAGGTGCGGCATTCCCAGCCCCCCATGACACGGACGTTTAGTGCAGACTCGTTTGTCGACCCTGTTCACGCGTCCCCTCCATAGAATGGAGGATAGCGATTGCTCGAGCGCCTTCCTGTGGGCCTTACAGAGATGAAGTACGGACAATCGATAAAGAATCAGGGGGAAAATGTATGTAGCACACACCTCCGCCCTGCCCTTCACGGACAACCTCCGTCGATTCCAAGTCTGACCGGCAGAATCGACCTTTGCTCGTACTTCAGACCAATTCTTCTCCAGCTGGAGGTCGGGACCAAACCACACTCCAAGAATGCGGACAGGACCGTCCGTCCAACCGAAGAGCGACCCCATTCCAGGCACCTAACCGCAAGCCGGACTTGTCGCGGTTTATCTTGGCCCCTGTCAACTTCTCGTACCGATCAAGCGCCTTCTGCACCGCATCAATGTCGCTGCGGGACGACACGAAAGCGTATACGTCATCGGCGTACGCGGAAACCCTGGCTCGAGACCCTCCAGGAACGGCGATTCCGCGTAGGGCCGGACTGCCGGTCTCGTCCTTCAGCCGACGAAGGAGAGGCTCCAACGCCAAAGCATAAAGGAGAGGCGACAGTGGACAACCCTGACGAACCGACCTAGACAGTACAAAAGCGTCCGACAACCTTCCGTTCACCTGTACCACAGCACTGGGGGAGCGATACAGGAGGCTAATCCAGCGGCACAAGTTAGGTGCGAATCTAGCGGCCTGCAGGACAGTAGCAAGGTAGCGATGGTCGACCCTATCAAATGCCTTGGACTGATCCAAATTGATCAGCGCGGCTTCTTCGTCGTCTTTTACACCCTCTATGATCGTGCGGATCAGATGCAGGTTGCTCTGAATTGTTCGGCCCCTCACAGAACAAGTCTGCTCAGGTCCCAACAGAGACTCGGCAACTGACTGCTAACGCTCC
This sequence comes from Acanthosepion lycidas, assembly GCA_963932145.1. NCBI lineage: Eukaryota > Metazoa > Mollusca > Cephalopoda > Sepiida > Sepiidae > Acanthosepion > Acanthosepion lycidas. Next base: position 67,657,985 of record OZ010578.1, read on the forward strand.
TGCAGGATCTTGGCCATAGTCTTTAACTCTGTGTTTAGCAGAGTTATAGGACTGTAATCGTCTAGCTTCCCCCCACCACCTTTGCCCTTTTTCACCAGAGTGATCACGCCCCTGGTGATCCGATTCGGGATGGACAACAACTGAAACCAGTTGTTGAACACTGCAGTCAAAATCGGAACAAAGATGTGCGACAGCCTCAAGTACAATTCATAGGGCAAACCATCCAGACCGGGCGACTTGCCTCTGCCGACCTTCTCCAAAACCGCGTAGACTTCGCCCTCCGTGATCTCTCCCTCGCAGCTAGCCGCTTCAGTCGGCGAAAGCCGAGGAAAGTCAGCCAAATAGCTACGAAACTCCTCCTCACGGAGACCAGCCTCCTTGGTAAACCTGTTCTCGAAAGGACGCCGAAACGCCTCGCATATGTCATCAGTCGCCCCAAGAGTACGCCCCTCCGGGGATATGACTTTACGAATGTAACGATCGCCACCTCAACGGACCTCTTCCCTGTGCAGATCTGCGCCCAAGTTCACGGCTTCGGAAGACATCTTGCTTAGCGTATATCTAATTACCTGGCCCATGTAACGCTCGCTATTCGAACGATGCAGGGCCTCCCTAGCTAAGGCTATCTCTAGGGGATCCCCCCCACAGCCACACCCCGGAAAAACTAGCCTTAAGCGTCTTCATCTTGCCAGCTCTATCAAGAGCGAGCCGTTTACTGAAATCAGTGGTGAAAGACCTACATTAAATTCCCACCACCTATTCCCGATAACCGCCCCCACTAGCCCCCGCTGCACTAGTCTAATTAGCTGCTCCTGGAAGTCCCGCCTGTCCAGTAAAAACAGATTGAACTTCCAGTACCCAGCCATTCTAGGCCTATTGTCTAACGCCACCCGGGCACAAACGAGTTTGTGATCCAAATAGCCTTCCCAGTGGAACGTAGGGCAATCTAGTAGATCTATGTCGGCTCTTCTAACTAACATTCTGTCAAGGTAGCTAACTACCTTGTCAAAAGGCCAATTAAGAGCCCACGTCCACATTTTCCCCCCGGGATGATCGACCCGGTATCTATCGACGAGACCATAATCGTCGATCAGATCAACCAGGCTACGATCGCCCCTTCTCCCGCTAGCACCCTGCCCCCTGTCTAACTTGTATTCCAGGATGGCATTCCAGTCCCCCATTAAAACTAGGCGCGTTGAATCCACCAGGAACGGCCCCAACTGCCGAAAAAACGAGACCCGCTCCTCCCGCTCATTGGGCGCATAAACCGCAACGACTCGGAACGAACCACTTTTCACGGCAATATCGGCCACGATCAACCGGCCCTCGGCATCGGTATGCACAAGGTCCACCTTCGCATCAAGAGTACGCCTGACAAGCAAAGAAACTTCTCTGGCAAACCGGTCCCCATATGCTGAATAGACGACAAAGTCAGCCTCCAGCACACACGCAGACGAAGTGGGTCTCTTCGATCGCGGCGACATCCACATCAAGGGACAGAAAGTCCTGGGGCAGGCGGGCCGCCTTACCCCGATCCCTTAAGCCCCTCACATTCAACGTCGCTATCTTAATTGACATCTTCTAAGCCTGCAAAAAATGAAAAGAATTAGTGCAAAAACCTACTCACATACGCTTCAGGGGAGAAGGTGCCGTCTTTTTCCCCTTAACCTTGACCCATTTCCCATCAGGAGTCTTTTCCGAAGCTGTTGCTGCCGCTGTTGCTGCCGCTGTTGCTGTTGCTTCTTCAGTTCTTGTTGCTTTTGTCGCTGGAGGAGGTGGAGGCTGCACCATTTTCCTTGGGCATACTTTGGCCATGTGGCACAGAACACCACATGACCAACAAAACGGCCTACGTCCCTCCACCACCACTAGCATCCTCTTCTTCCGGCATATGAGTGTATTGGGGATGTCTCTGAATGCCTCTCTGTCTAAAATGACTTGCAGTCCCCTGTCGCTATGCCGGATTTGCTGGTTATAGTTGCCACTTCCTCTACCTGTCCATATTTGGCAAAGAAGCCACCTACTCGATCTTGGCTGATATCTAACGGCACCCCATGAACAGTGATTTTTGTTCTGCGGGTGCCTAAATGTCTGCGGGTGTCTGTATCCTCATTGCCGCTGTTTGGAGCACACTTCCCGCCAGTTGTTTGGCTTCCTCCTCAGTTGCCAGGAGGAATCCCACATAGCGTTTGACCTCCTGGCCAACAATTTGGGAGCTATTCTCAGGCTCTTTAAGGCCTCTTCCATATTCTCCCTACTGAACGCAGCCAATTTCCGATACTTTACGTCGGAGGTCAGTAGGGAGATAGTCCTTGTTTTTACTGCATCCAGAGCCTCTGGAATTGTAAGGAATTCATTCAGGGGAATGAATTCCTCATATTTCTGACCTTGCTGCACGTAGTATGCGGCGTCCTTTTTGGTATGCTTTCGGCGGCGACTGCGTATCAGTTTGCACCGTAGGAGACGGTGAAACTTGTAAATTGTCCGCCATGAGGATTTCTCCCCACGACAGCTGCACATTGGATACTTGCCCTCTGTATTATTTCTTTTTTTTGGAGCAATAATTAAACCAAATGAAAACAAGGAAAACGGGGAGAAAATGGAAAATAAAAATGGAAACTAAAATGTACGTAAAAATTTAAAATTAAATCAACAATTCAACGGAAAATACTAGAAACAAAACGAGGGGAGGGTAAAATAAAGTAAATCAAACAAAAGCAATGCACAAAATAAACACAACGAAAAAGGAGCGAAAAACTGAAAACCAAAACCTTTTCAAACAAATAAAATCTAACCGTTCACTTTGCAAACTTCAATTGGTAGATACAATTATATACTCGAGGGGGTATGTGTGTGTAACTAGTGAGTTAGTCCAAATGCCTGGACTCACCAATAGAAGGTTAACCAATCAGAATACGTAGATCATTCAATTCGTCGTGTATAAAGGCGGCCATTTTGTTCACTCTACCCGAATGACCAGTGCCAGAGATTGTTCGACGAGTGTCTGACTTTATTCTGACTGGAGGCGGCTCGATTTTTATTGACGAACTTGTTCGACTCACGAGGTTTTTCCTTAATATTTTGACGAACTGTTTATTGCTTAATTGACGAACTTTCTTCGGCCCACCAAGTTTGTTTTTTTTTTCTGTTTAAGTTAAGTTATTGCTTAAGTTTTCCTTTTTCTTTCTTTCATTTCTTTTGTTTGATTTTTTTTTTTTTTTTTTTCTGGGATTCGGCCCACTTTCTTATTTTTTTTTAGTCCGGTTTGACAAAGTCTTACTGGACGACTGCTTTTTTATTTCTGTTTATTTCTTTTCAGTTTTTCGTTTTAAAACAATAAGTGCCGTTTAGGAAAAAAGAAAAAGAAAGCTTGGGTTTTATTTCCTTTTTTTTATACCCTCCCTCGTTTGTTTGTTTTTTATTATTATTTAATTAGCGACTTCGGCTGCAATCTTTTTGGTTTGACTAGTTTGTTTTTTCTTTTGGCATTTAATTTATTTCTTTAGCGGCTTTGGCCGCAAACCTTTATTTTTAATTTGGTTTGACTAGTGTCAACCAGATTTTTTCATTTTATTTTATTTTTCTTTCTGAATTTATTTGTTGACCAAAACAGAGAGGAGTTACTTTTATTGTTTTTCTTTTATTTTCGGCAGCCTTTGGGCGCCATTTTAATTTTTTTTCCCTTATCTAACTATTTATTCTATATTCTTTCTTTTCAGTTTTGGTTTGTCTTTTATTTTTATTTATTGGGTTAACTTCTAGTTTTCCCAGTTTATTTATTTAATAGCCTTTGTTTTTAAGTTTGATTGTTTTTGTTTTTGTAATTCTTTTTAATTTCCTGGTATATCCAGGCTTTACTTTATTTGTTTAATTTCTAATTGTTTTTCCCTTCTCCCAACTCCTTTCCCCATTGTTTGACAAAAAATATACATAGACCCGCAGGTGGAAGTCTCCACGAACTTTCAATATGGCCGACGAAGAAAGTCGGTCATGTGTTAAAAAAGATCTCTTTGGGGCGGCTGCTCAGGCCGACCCACCGGATAAATCGAAATAAAAAAAAACGGGCAAATGCTGGCCCTAATATAGAAGTCCATGATAGTGTGGAGGAGGCTAGTAGCACTAACAAAGGAGAGACCAGGCAGGTCTCAAGTCAAGTTTCAAATAACCGGGTGCCAAACGAGGCACAAACTAAGAAGACAGCCGAGGAATTGCCCTCTTGCTGGAAGTCCCCCCCCCCAAGTTGCATTGTGAACATGGCGGATTTCTTGGAAAAGGCGAAGGGATATGCTCATCTTGTAAATAAAGATGGGCTCCTTGAAGACGTCCAAGAGCTCAATGTGTTCTCAAAGAGAATGGTGTCGGTTTTCGTGGTGGACAAGCGAACTCGCAAAATTTGTCGCTCCACGAAAGACATAGTGATTAAATCACTTTTGTCCCTGGGGATAAAACCCCAAAGAATCATTAAAGGTGCTGGGTTCTTCATGTGGGACATTCTGCTGCCCACGCCAGAAGATTGCCTAGCAATGGCGAAAAAAGAGTTGATTACAAAGGACCTGTTCTAAGGACGGAATATGAGGGTCGGCGAAGGACCAGGGTGGCCGTTTTTGAGGTCCCTCTTCATAATTTCGGGAGAGCACCTGGCTGCATTTTTTATGCAGTTCGGCCAGATTTTAGGGGCTCTCTCCGACAATTTGAACGGGGGATGGACTTTCGATATGTTAGATCAGAAGGCCTTCAAGTCCATCCCCAACTGTTTGGATTTAGGCGGCCGGAAAATGCCGGTCATTGTGACCGGTAGGAAACCTACTTGCTGGAGGTGTGGAGAGACTAGTCACCTTTCCTCCTCCTGCCCAGGGAAGAAAGCCCCTGGAGTTCCGGTTGCAGGCGACCAAAATCCCCCTTTGGCTGAGACCCAAAAATCCGCGGCGCCTGTAGTGGGCCTAACTGCGAGGCGGACCGGTGCGGAATATCCCTCGGTTGGGTCCTTACCCACATTACCCCCAAAACCGAAGCCTACCACAAGCGTGGATAAGGAAAAGGAAGAGGGGGAATGGCGCCTCGTAGTTGGAGGCAAAGGGAAGATCCAAGCAGTGGGGCCTCTGTCCCATCATGACCCCAGGGATATTAACACCTACAGCCCCATTACCTCTACAATCTCTGAGGGCGACGCCTCGGCGTCTTATGAAGAAAATGCATGAAGTAACCAAAACCTGAATGAACCTAGCTGGAAAAAAATCCTAGACATAAAAAAGTTGAAGGAGAAATTAGATAAAACGTGGGCTAAAAATCAGAAATCGCTGGGGGCACCAGGCCTCCTATCCTCTGCCCCGTCTTCCCCTTCATCAACTAAAAAGTCTTTCACAAAACCACCTCCGCCAAAATCATTGACAAACTCTCCGGCTAAAGCTTATCATTCATCAAAACCTTCCCCTGTTAAAACTCCTTCCGGCATGACACCATCAACCACTCTTAGAGATACTCCTATTCAAACACCCATTCAATCTCCTCAGAAGAAAAGAAATAGAAGCCCTGACACACAACCAGCTACTGACAAGAAAAAAAAGAAAATGAAGCCACCTTATCTCCCAGGGGAAGAGGTCTGCCGCGTATCCCGGGAACAGGCAGAAAGGGTCTTCGGGCAAACAAAAACCCCGAAGCCCTTAAAAATCTTATGGAATTTCCGGCACATCAATGGTGTTGCTGTGGGGGTGCCGGAAAATTTTAAGAAGGCCCGAACATTGCTGACCGTCGTAAGAACTGGCCCGGGTACGCGGGAGATTTGAGGCATGATAGAGGAGGCAAAAGCGTCCTTGAAAGTGGTGCCCCCAGCAGCCGTACTTTTGGAAGAAAAATTAGACTCATCAAAACAATGTAAAGGGAGGGTCCCTCTTTTTGTTCACCCATCCCTTTATAGGGCTCTTAAACTAACTTATCCTGCGGACATCGGCGGCCTGTCTCAGGATGATACTCTCGATACTGAGATGATGTCTGGTTCGATGGGACAAGCTGTCGGTGTCCTCACCCCAGCTATGTTCTATCCTGAAGGACAACCCTAATTCGATTTGACAATGGCGCTCTGGTTAGCTAGTTTGAATGTCCGGGGCCTGAGGTCCGAGTCTCGCAGGGCGAGGCTCTCTCGTGATCTTCAGCGCCTTGGGGTGAATGTATGTTGTTTGCAAGAGACCCGATTTTCTTCTCATGACCGTGAGGACATATTGTCTAAGGGGTTCGCTCTTTATTCAGCATGTTTTGATAGTCGTTGGAGGGGTATCTCTTGGCTAGTGAGCAGGTCTTTGAAGGCTACATGTACCCTTGTCTTCGCGGATCCGGCGGGAAGACTTTGCGTGCTGGATGTTACCATAAAGGATAAGGTTCTACGTCTCACTGGGGTTTATGCGCCCAATATCCATGCCGAGCGGCCTGCTTTGTTTCGGCAGATCCCGCCGTTCTTGACGACGTCTCGTCGGGTAGTTTTAGCGGGGGATTGGAATGCCGTCCTTGAACCCGACATACATCGTATAGGGCAAAAACAAGGTACTAACAACCCGGACGTGAAACCATTTCGGGACTTTATCGATGAGTTTGATCTTGTCGATAAGTACCGAAATGAACACACTCGGGAGGTAGCATGGACTTGGACAACTAGTGGCAACTCGGCTCCTGGGACGCTTGCGAGCTACCTCGACCGAGTCTTAGTTAGGAGGGTCGATGTAGGGCTCTTAGGGTGTCCAAGCTTCCATTACATAGTTTATACGGATCATAGGCTTGTCCGGGTCCGTGTAAACTTAGATAACCCTAAGGTTAGATTGGCTGGCTACTGGAAATTTAACTGTTCATTATTTAGTGAGCAGGGTTTCCGGGACCAGCTCTTACTAATGATACAAAGGGAATTGACGGGGGCGGTTGTGAGAAACGCCTAGTGGCACAACTTAAAATGCAAAATTAGAACGTTTGCTGCCGATTTTAGTCGTCGACTCAATCTAGATAGATTAGCGGCGCAAACGGCGTTAGAAAATAAAGTTGATCGGGCTGTGAAATCCCGTGTTAGTGGGGATATAGCTTTAGCTAAGGCAGAGTTGTCCTCCTTGCTTATCAAGAAGGATCAAGCTCTGATAGTTAGGGCTAGGTTAATGTCTTCTGAGGCGACGAATATGGCCGCTGAACTGCGTGCAGAGGAAAATCGGAACGCGCCTAGGCGACATATAGCGTGCGTCACATTGCCGGATAAGCGGACCGTGACTACAAACGCGGGCATATGTGAGGTCTTTCGGGATTACTTTCAAGATCTTTTCACCAGGGAACCCGGTCTGAGCTCTGCTCAGTTCGACGCCTATTTAGCTGACTTTCCCTGCTTCGAGGCAGCTGAAGCCACTAGGTGCGAGGGTCCCATTACAGAGTCGGAAATCTGGGAAGCGCTGAAGCAGGTTGGCCTGGATAAGTCTCCGGGATTAGATGGTCTTCCCTACGAAGTGTACTTGAGGTTGTCGCACGTTTTGTTCCTTTGCTGGAACTGATTTTCAACCACTGGATGAAGCAGGGATCTATACCTCAACGCTTCACCAGGGGTGTGATCAAGTTGCTGCGTAAGGACAAGAACGGTGGGGATGGGTTAGGGAACTTTCGCCCTGTAACCATGTTAAACACTAAGTTAAAGATTTTGACGAAGATCTTAGGCAACCGTTTGCAGCTTGTCCTGTCTAGTCTGATTGGCCCTGAACAGACTTGTGCTGTGAAGGGCAAGAGTATTTAGGATAACTTTCATATGGTACGCTTGATCTTAGAACAAGTCGACAGTGAAGCCGCGCTGATTAATTTAGATCAGTCCAAGGCCTTCGATAGGGTTGACCATCGCTTTCTGGAGGCTGTTCTTTCGGCGGCCGGTTTCAGAGCCGACTTTCGCTCCTGGATCCGACTTTTGTATGCGACCCCCGGTGCGCTGGTGGAAGTGAATGGGGTAAGATCGAAGCCTTTCGTATTGTCTCGCTCCATTCGTCAAGGTTGTCCGCTCTCGCCTTTGCTTTAAGTTCTTGCGTTGGAACCATTCCTTCGCAAGTTAAAGGCGAATCCGGTCCTGCGCGGAATTTCCCTGCCTGGGGCTTCCACCTCAGCCAGGTATTCTGCCTATGCTGAGGACGTTTCGGTTTTTGTGTCGAGCAGAGCCGAGATTGACGAGGTCAGCAAAAAGATCAGTGGGTATGAGATGGTGACAGGGGCCAAGATCAACCGCGATAAGTCTGTGGGCTTGCGGTTGGGTGCGTGGAAGGGAATTTCTCTTCCCGGACCTTTCCTCTGGACGGATGGGCCGATCAAGATACTCGGCGTCTGATTCGGTCCTGATCTCCAGTTGGAAATGAACTGGTCGGAGGTACAAGGGAAGGCCAAGATCGCGGTTAATCTGTGGTCTCGGAGGAGACTTTCCCTGAAAGGGAGGGCGGAAGTATGTGTTTCACACATCTATCCGATTCTCCTGTACCGACTCTCTGTACTTCCACTCCCGTATGCCAGACTAATTTTATTAATACGGACCTTGTTCTCTTTCTTGTGGAGAAACAAGGCCCTATAGTATCTCTCGAGATCTGTTGCCTTCATCCCTCTGAGGGCGGTCTGGGTATGAATAGCATTCAGATTCGTCAACATATGCTTCGCATTACCTTTCTAGACCGAATGTGCCGCGGTTCGGATGAGGTGGGCACCTTTTGGAAAGAAGACGTCCGAAAACATTTCCCATCCCTTAGAAGTGTGCACTCGTGCAAGGAGGAGGCCGGCCGTACACCCCAAGCCGAGTGCTCCTTCTACCGCGAATGTCGTCGTGCTCTGAAACTCCTCTTACGGACGTCGGATGGCCTCTCCAACGCCCAGGAGTTGTCTCGTAAGGCATTGTATCGTCTGTTAGTTAGGGGGGCCGTTCAAGATGATCTGATTGACGAGCTCGGTCTTACGAAGCAGGAGGCTCGCTCGATATGGCCTTGGGCGCCTGGGTTGAAATGTCTCAATAATGATGAGGCCTCACTCACCTGGCTGATGATTCGTGGGGCCCTCTGGGTCGGCAAGAGACTTTGTTCAGCAGGCTTGGAGAAATATCCAAACTGTCGTCGCTGTACTGAGGAAGTCGAGACCATTGGTCACGCCTTTTTTTAATGCAAGACGGTAGTGCCGTTGTGCGTGTTTGTTGAAGGCGTCATGGTTCGCATGCTGCAGGGAAAGTTTTTTGTCTTTGAAGCCAGTTCTGTTTGTAGCAATGTGGTGCCGCAATTGACGAAGGCTGAACACTATGTGTTCTGTTGCTTACTAGGAGTTATGAGAGTCGTGATTTGGACGATGCGTCAGAAGGAATTCTATGATGGCGAGAAGTTCACCTCTTCCCAACTGATCTTGTTCTTTAAGCATCAGCTTAAAGTCAAGATTAGGACGGAAAGGCAGCGGCTCCCTTCATCAGAATTTGGCCAAAGGTGGGTAAATCTTGCGCGAATGTGTAGAGTGAAAGGGGCTGACTTAGAGTGGCATTTGGATATCGTTTAGGCTCAGGATTTTGTCCTATCAGACTTGAACAGAGGCAACCCACCCCGATATTAGGTTAGTTTAGGTTTTTGATTTTGAATCTTTAGTTTTCCGTTTTCTGGTTAACTTAGCTAGGGTATGCATGCTCATTGGCCACCTTTTATTTCTGTCCCTATTTTTCTTTTGTTTAATTCCCATCCCCTTCCTCGTTAGGTGGTCATTGATGTCAGTTCTCTGGTGGATGCGGGGCGCCTTTCGTTTCGTGTGTGTGATTTTTCGTATTTGTTGTTGTGTATGAATGTGTGTGTGCCTGTATGAATGCCTTGGAGGAATGAATGTTTTTCTTATTTTTCATAGTCCCGCATTGATTTCGTCCAGTGAACTGATGTTTCTGCCACATTTAGGGATTGTGGGGGGTTTTATTATTAACCCTATTTTTGTTTTGTTTTATGTAAATATTATATCATATTGTAAATAAACATTTGGGTTTTTTTAAATTGTTGTTTTCCCCTCCCACCCACAGACTTTTAAATGTACACATGGGGACTAGTTAGGATTTCATAGAAAACTTGAGGTATTATGGTGGACGCAGTAAGAAAGGTAGGAGAGAATGTGTTGTTTTTGGTGATAGGATTATTGCTGGTATGTTTGGGTCCGTGTCTGTGTCTAGCTAAGTTTAGAATTAAGACAGAAGACCGTCCTTCCCCAACCCCCTTTTAGGCCTCGTGCCACATTTTGTACTTTTGTGCAAATAAATATTGAATGACCAGTGCCAATTTGTCAGGCGAAGATGAACAGAAGGAAGTACTACGCTCTGCTACTTTGCTGCGATATCCACTGCTAATCTGAACTACGCTTTCCTACTGTCTCCGAAATATTCACTGCTAACCTCTGGATTCTATACTCGAAGACGACCGTCATCTGAATAACATTGGTTATGAGCGCAGATCACGACTATATTTTGACGGGAATGAATCGAGATATGAATTATGGGAGACAAAGTTTTTAGGCTACCTCAGAATACAAAAAACTCCATGACATCATCCTTTGCGAAGTCGACCAGAAGGGGGATGATGATTTTATGGGGAAAAAATGCAACCGTATTCGCTGAATTAATACAATTCCTGGATGACCGGAGTTTGTCTTTAATAATGAAAGAAACCAAGGACAATGGCCGGAGAACTCTACAGATTTTGCGTGAACGCTACTTGTCAAAAGGTAAGCCTAAAATTATTGCTTCATATACTGAACTAACCGCGTTAAACAGACAAGAAAATGAATCAGTAATTGTATTATCCGAGCAGAGAATCAGTAATTATATTATCCGAGCAGAGAATGTCACATATGCCTTAATATAGCAGGAGAGACTATCTCAGATGGGCTGCCATGGTCTTAAAGGGTTTTCCACCGACATTCAAACCATTCACGACAGTTATAACTCAAAAAGATAAACAATTAACTTTAACTGAGTTTAAAATTGCGTTACGTAGTTATGAAGAAAATGTGTACCCCCCAAAATCAAGGCAATAACGTAATGCAACTGAGAACGTCATTAGAAAAAATATTCAGAAAACCAGTTCCTCAAACCGATCAGACTAGGAATTAGGATATTAAGAACAAGGGGCCTAAAAATAATTATTACAAGAACTATAACCGAAATAACAACACTAAAAGAAATATCGTTTGTTTTCGCTGTGGTAATGTCCGTGCAAAATGTCAATTTTATACACAGAATGATTTTTGTAAAAATGTAAAAACTTCTACGAATGGACGAACATATGCCTTTTCGTTTGGATTGGGTACTGTAGCCAATAGTTATAATTCTTACCTAGTCGATACGGGTGCGACAAATCATGTAATTACAGATGAAACAAAATTTAGAGCTAATAATTTAGTTTTAAAAAGAGGCGATGGCTGTATTTATCTACGAAATACTAAAGGAAATATTTGTAAATGTTTATCAAAAAAGGCTTTATATATTCCTAAATTTAAACAAAATATTTTTTCAGTTCAGTCTACAATTAAAACTGGCGTTAAAGTCAATTTTCACCGAGACAATTCAAAGTTAATATATCCAGAGGAACTGAATTTAATATACAGCAAAATGGACGTTTGTATTATTTGAAAAGTATTAAGTCTGCGAAGACAGCCACGCACGACTTAAGGACTTGGCATAAAATATTAGGCCACTGTAATAATTCGGATGTTAAAAGATTACAAGAACACGTCACTGGAATGAAAATTACACTTCCAAAGGACTTACAATATTGTGACACGTGTATTAAAGGGAAAATGACGAAATATAGAAATCGGGGTCGGATCCCAAAATCAACAGATATCTTGTTCAGAGTTTATTGCGACTTAGCAGGTCTAATTTTCCCAATGGGTATCGACACCTATTCAGATGTATTAAACTTTGTTGACGAATATTCAGGACTTATGATATATTTTCTGAAAAACAAATCTGATACCCTGCAAGCTACAAAAATCTATTTATCTGATATCTCCCCGTATGGAAAAGTAAAAATAATTTGGACAGATAATGGTGGAGAATTTACCTCTGATGCTTACGAAAACCTAATAAATGAAGGCATTAAACATGAGAAAACTTGTTCTTATTCTCCACACCAGAACAGAGTTGCTGAACGTAATTGGAGGACGCTTTTTGAAATGGCTAGATGTTTGCTAATAGAATCTAAGTTGCCCAAAAATCTGTGGGTTTATGAGTTAAATACAACTGATGAGGGAAGGAGGGGGCAAATTCCGCAATGTTAGACGAGGAAAAAAATCAGACGCAAATCTTGAGTTAAAAGAAAATGCAACTGATGAGGGGAAGGGGTGCAAATTCCGCGTTATCCGACAAGAAATATAAGAAAGCCAGACTATTTTGAAATGGGTCAATGTAATATTTGTAACCTCGACTGTTGCTATTCGGTACAATGTATCCCAAAGAATTATCAAGAAGACATACATTCTGTCAATTCCAAACGGTGGATAGCTGGCATGCAAAAAAAAAAGAAAAAGAAATTAAATCTTTAGTATAAAAGGCCCCGGATGATAAAAATATTATCGGCAGCCGTTGGGTTTATAATGTAAAGCGAACTGAGGATGGATCGCCAGTGTACAAGGCTCGTTTTGTAGCTAATGGATTTTCGTAGATATATGGGGAAGATTATAAAGTGTGGACGACTTATGTAGAAACATTAAGTCTTAATTAGAATTTTGATGCAAATGGGCGCACATTATGGTATGGATATACACCATATGGATGTTAAAAGAGCTTATTTTTGAACGCTGCCATCGACTATGAAATATACATGGAACCGCCAGAAGGTTTTGAAGAAGCTGATAATTATGAACAAAAGTTACTATATGGACTCAAGCAGAGCGGAAGAACATGGAATAATTTAATCCATTCTTATTTAATTGGACAATAATTTTAATCCTCCCAAGTTGACCCATGTCTATTCACGAGAACATTTAATAATGAAATATTGGTTATTCTGGTTATTTGGGTCGACGATATGTTAATTGCATCAAAGTGTGAGGCAGCTCTATTAAAAATCAAAAATTCCCTAGAAATAAAAATTAAAATGACCGACTTGTGTCGACTATCATGGTTTCTTGGTATACAGTTCCAATTTAAAGGCAACACTATTACAATGAATCAATCTAGGTACATCGAGAGGCTCTTATCTAAATTCAGCATGCAAAATTGTAAAACAAGAACTACTCCATGTGAAATGGATTTAAACATAATTATGAACAATGATGATGGTATAGCGGCGTGTGAGAAAGAATTGGTCGGATGTCTTATTTACGTAATGAGATCAACCAGGCCAGATATCTGCTATACGGTTACTAAGTTGTCCCAAAACTTAAATAAACCGGGGACTGTGAATTTAACAAGAGGTAAGCAAGTATTACGTTATCTAAAGTGAACTAAGAGTCGGTGCCTAGTATTTCGACAATCAGATAAACCATTAAAATTGGAAGGATTTTGTGATGCTGATTGGGCCAACTCACCAGATCGTAAGAGTATAACAGGCTATAGATTTAAGCTAGTAGACGGTACCCTAATAATCAGCTGGAAATGGAAGAAACAGGGGATGATTTCACTTTCTACTTGTGAAGCTGAATATATTGCATTGTCAAAAGCAACACAAGAGGTTATTTTTTCTTAAATTACTAATAAAACAATTACAACACTGGTAATAAGTGAGCCAATAATTATTTACTGCGACAATTAAACCAGTATCGCTTTGGCTAGAAATCCAATAATACATCGAAGATCAAAGCATATCGATATCAATTTGTTAGGGACCAAGTACAAAAGAAAACAGTACAAATTGAATATGTTCAATCGGGAAATAATATGGCGGATGTATTTACAAAACCAATTACAAAATTGAAATTACGGGCTTTCACTTCTGCTATATTTGGTACTGACTTATAAGGTCTTTATTGGTCCTGGGCAAGACGTAAAACTGCACCATTAAGTCCCTCTTAGGTCCTTATTAGTCCTGGGTAGGACGTAAAACTGCATCCATGAGTTATTGTCTTAAGAAACACCAGTTCAGTTTTTGGTATGAATGTGAGTCCTTAGTTTCGAGTTATAAATGTAAATAGTCCTACTTTTAGCCCAATCCTCTTCTAATGACCCTCAGGATCACTCTGACCCAGAGTGATAGTGACTGTTTTAATAGGTCCCAGCTATGGGTAAAATAACAATTCTTTCTTTTTTTTTTTTTTTTTTTGTGATCACAACCCAAACTTATATTATTCCTAATGTTTATTAACCTGAATACTTAACTGTGGACGAAGTGATATGACTAAATTTTATGCCGTTTTTGACGACATCACGGCGGGTAGTTTTAGTGGGTGATTAGAATGTCGTCCTTGATACCGATATAGATCGTACAGGGCCAATTCCGGGTACTAACAACCTGGGCGTTAAACAGTCTCGGGTTTGATTTTGTCGATAAGTACCGGAATGAACACCCTCGGGAGGTAGTGTGGACTTGAAGATAGTGGAGGCTCGGCTAGTTATCTAGACCGAGTCTTAGTTAGAAGAGTCGATGTAGGGATCTTAGGGTGTCCAAGATTACATGAGATAGTTTATACGGATCATAAGCTTGTCCGGCACCGTGTAAACTTAGATAAACCTAAGGTTAGGATAGCTGGCTACTGGAAATTAAACTTATTATTTGGTGAGCAAGATTTCCGGGACCAGCTGCTACTAATGATACAGAGGGAACTGACGCGAGCGGTTGTAGGAAATGCTTGGTGGGATAATTTAAAATCCAAAATTAGAACGTTTGCTGCTGATTATAGTCGTCGGCTCAATCTAGATAGATTAGCGGCGCAAACGGCTTTAGAGCAGAAGATTGATCGGGTGGTCAAATCCCGTGTTAATGGGGACATAGCTTTAGCTAAGGCAGAGTTGTCCTCCTTGCTTATCAAGAAGGATCAAGCTCTGGTAGTTAGGGCTAGGTTAAAAAGAATGTCCTCTGAGGCAACGAATATGTCCGCTGAATTGCGCGCAGAGGAAACTCGGAATGCATCACGGCGATATATCGCATGCGTCACATTGCCGGATAATCGGACCGTGACTACAAACGAGGGCATATGCGATCCTTTTCGTGACTATTTTCAGGAGTTTTTCCCCAGGGAGCCCGGCCCTGCTCAGTTCGACGCCTATTTAGCTGACTTTCCCTGCCTCGAGGCAGCTGAGGCAGCTGAAGCAGCTAGGTGCGAGGGTCCCATTACAGAGTCGAAAATCTGGGAAGCGCTGAAACAGGTTGGCCTGGACAAATCTCCGGAACTAGATGGTCTTCCGTACGATGTGTACTTGAGGCAGTCGCCCGTTTTTGTTCCGCTGCTGGCACTGATTTTCGGCAACTGGATGAAGCAGGGGTCTATACCCCAACGCTTCACGAGGGATGTGATCAAGTTGTTACGCAAGGACAAAAGCGGTGGGGATGGGTTAGGTAACTTTCGCCCTTTAACTATGTTAAACACAGAGTTAAAGATTTTGGCTTAGATCTGTCTAGTCTGATTGGTTCGGAACAGTCTTGTGCTGTGAAGCGTAGGTCTATACAGGACAATCTTCATATGGTACGCATGATCATCGAGCAAGTCGACAGTGAAGCCGCGCTGATCAATTTAGATCAGTACAAGGCCTTCGATAGAGTTGACCATCGGTTTCTGGAGGCTGTTCTTTCGGCGACCGGTTTCGGGCCGTACTTTCACACCTGGATCCGACTTCTGTATGCAACTTCCGGTGCGCTGGTGGAAGTGAATGGGGTACGATCGGAGCCTTTCGTATTGTCTCGCTCCATTCGTCAAGGTTGTACGCTTTCGCCGTTGCTTTACGTTCTTGCGTTGGAACCTTTCCTTCGCAAGTTAAAGGCGAATCCGGTCCTACGCGGAATTGCCCTGCCCGGTGCTACCACATCGGACAGTTATTCTGCCTATGCTGACGACGTTTCGGCTCTTGTGTTGAGCAGAGCCGAAATTGACAAAGTCAGCAAAGAAATCAGTTGTTATGAGATGGTGACAGGGGCCAAGGACAACCGCGATAAGTCTGTTGGCTAGCGGTTGGGTGCGTGGAAGGGAGTTTCTCTTCCCGGACCTTTCCACTGGACGGATGGGCCGGTCAAGATTCTCGGCGTCTGGTTCGGTCCTGATCTCCAGTTGGAAATGAATTGGTCGGAGGTGCGAGGGAAGGCCGAGATCGCGATTAATTTGTGGTCTCGGAGGAATCATTCCTTAAAGGGGATACTCTTTACCGAAAGGGGAGGGCGGAAGTATGTGTTTCACACATCTAACCGATTCTCCTTTACCGACTCTCGGTGCTTCCACTTCCGTATGGCACTTTGATGGCGTTCGTGAGGCTCTTGTTCTCCTTCTTGTTGGGTGGCAAGGCCGCCAGAGTCACTCGGGGGATCTGTTGCCTTCATCCTTCTGAAGGTGGTCCGGTCATGCCTAGCATTGAGATTCGTCAACATATGCTTCGCAACAGATTTCTAGATCGAATGTCTCGCGAACCGGATGAGGAGGGCGCCTTTTGGAAGGAAGACGCCCGTAAGAACTTCCCATTCCTGAGAAGTGTGCACTCGTGCGAGGAGGCCCACCGTTTACCCCGAGCCGAATGCTCCTTCTATCGCGAATGTCGTGTTGCTCTGAAGCGCCTCTTAAGGGCGTCGGATGGCCTCTCCAACGTCCAGGCGTTGTCTTGTAGGGCAATATATCAAGTGTTATTCAGGGGGTCCGTTCATGATAATCTGATTGACGATCTCGGTCTTACGAAGCAGGAGGCTCGCTCAATTTGGCTTTGGGCGCCCGGGTTGAAATGTCTCAGTAACGATGAGACATCACTCACCTGAATGGTGATTCGTGGGGCCCTCTGGGTCGCCAAAAGACTTTGTTCAGCTGGCTTGGAAAATTCTCTAAACTGCCGTCGCTGTGTTGGAGAGGTCGAAACCCTATGTCACGCCTTCTTTCAGTGCAGCCCGGTAGTGCCGTTGTGCAAGTTTGTTGAAGGCCTCATGGTCCACATGCTGCAGGGAAAGTTATTTGTCCTTGAATACTCTTACGTTTGTAGCAATGTGGCACCAATGACGAAGGCTGAACAATATGTGTTCCACTGCTTGCTAGGAGTTGAGAGTCGTGATTTGCACGACGCGTCAGAAGGGATTCTATGGAGGCGAGAAGTTCACCTCTTCCCAACTGATCTTAGCTGAATCAGCTTAAAGTCAAGATTATGATGGAAAGGCAGCGGCTCTCTTCATCAGAATTCAGCAAAATGTGGGTGCATCTTGCGCGTTTGTGTCGTGTGAAAGGGGCTGACCTTGAGTGGCATTTTGATGCCGGTTAGGCATCAGGATATTGCTTTTCCTGGGTTGAACTAGTGCAACCCATCCAGAAACTAGGCTAGGATAGGTTCAGTTTTTGATGTTTTAGTTTCTTTTTCTTTTTTATTCAGTTAACTTAGCTAGTGTATGTATGATCATTGGTCCATTTTATTTCTTTCCCTATTCTTCTTTAAGTTTAATTACCCATCCCCTTTCTCTTTAGGTGGTCAGTGATGTCAGTTATCCTGTGGATGCGGGGCGCCTTTCGTTTCGCATGAGTTTTTTCGTATTTGTTGTTGTGTTTGAATGAGTGCGTGTTAGTGTGTGTGCGTGGAATGAATGATTGATTTATACTATTATAGTCCCGCATTGATTTCGGCCAGTGAACTGGTATTTCTACCACATTTAGTGATTGTGGAAGGGTTTTATTACTAGTTATATTTTCTTTAGTTTCTTGTAAATAGATTTGTGATCATATTATAAATACTCATTGAGGGTTAATTTTTAGAATTATTGCTTTATTCCCCTCCCCACCACAGACATTGATTTGTGTATATGGGGATGAGTTAGTTTTTTCATAGAGACGTTGAGGTATTATGGTGTTTGTAGTTTGAAAGGTACGTATGAATGTGTTGTTTTTTCGTACTTTGGGGTCAGTGTTTGCGGTTAGCTAAGTTATAATTAAGACAGAAGAAGACCGTCCTCTCCCCGTTCCCCTATTTCGGCCTTGTGCCAAATTTCTGTATAATTACAGAATAAGTATCGCTAAGTTTTCAGCGTTAAACTCGCTTGCTTGAAAATTTACATTGCTAATATAAAAAAAAGAAAGCCAATAAAATTATTGCAAATCGATATAGTATCGATCAAAAAGTATTGATTTTCGAAACTTTCAATATTATTCACAAATTTATAATTCAAATTATATTTTTTACAATGTTTTATATATATTGTTTTTTCCATGCAATAGCAGTGTGTTTTAAGTACTCTTTGAACTTTAAACATGCTTGCTCCTAAATTTAAATTCCTATCTGTAAACATTAGAAAATTATTGAAAATCTATATGTTATCGATCAAAATATATTGATTTTAACAAGTTTCAACATTTTTCACAAATTTATATTACAAATTATGTTTTATAAAAGTTTGAAATATATTGAGTTTTGCATGCAAAACAAGCTGCTTTGTCTACTTTTTCAACGTTTATCCCGCTTGCTTGAAAATTTAAATTGCTATTTCGAAACATTAGAAAGCCAATAAAATTATTGAAAATCTATGTTATCGATCAAAATATATTGATTTTCACAAGTTTCAACAGTTTTCTCAAAATTTATATTACCAATTATTTGTTTTACAAATGTTTTGAAAAATATTTTGTTTTACATGAAAAGCAAGTTGTTTGCATACTTTTTAAACACTCTTGCTTGAAAATTTAAATTGCTATTTGAAAACATTAGAAAACCAATTATAATTGTTGAAAATGAATATGTTATCGATTGTCAATCATAGATTTTGACAAGTTTGACAATATTGTTGTTCACATGTTTCAACATTTTTCACAGTTATCTTACACATTTTTTCTTTTACAAATGTTTATAAAATATTGAGATTTACTTGCAAAAACAAGCTCTTTTGGCTATTTTTGAAAGGTAATGATGCTTGAAGATTTAATTAGCTACTTTTAAATACCAGTTGTATACCAGTTGTGACACACGCCGGAGGTCACGGTCGCAGCGCCAATATGGGACGTCCACTGGTCGCGACGTCAATATATGACGCTGCGCCGTCGGCCCGTGGTCAACTCCCAGTTGCGGCGCGAAGCTGGAAGTTTTCTTCTCACCAGCGTTTGGTGTTGACTCGTTGTCGCTGCCACCAACCTGTGTCCCGGCGGATCTGGTCGTTTCCGTTTCGATACCAGCTTTGTCGTTCTCAGCTTGCCTCTAACGCTTGATCACCGAAGTAACTTCTTTGATCTCAAGTCTAACCTACCCACGACTTTGATTTTTGGTAGACGAAATCATTCAGGCGTCGGGCCGTAGTGCAAGCTGAATCCGGGGTAAAACTGATACCGCACAAGCGTAAGTAAAGAAAAATTATAAAACAAACTCACGAGGTTCAAATATGTTGAGAAATAACAATTATGTTTATCTATCTGTTGAATACAGTAGTGTGTTTCTCTCCAGGCCGTTTCTATGGATTCGTGACACTTTTTGCGTTTTTTAAGCGAGTTATTGTATCTTAAGTCGTTTGTCAATAAAAACTTGCTTTTTGTAGGAAGACTAAGTCGAAAGGCTTAGAAAACTTGGTCAGCTCCTGCGACGCGCTATTATCCGAGCCAAATTTTTTTTAATGGTCGCCGTGTGTGATCGGCTTTGTCATTCCTCCCCGAATTCTGTTTCCCTTGGCGCGTCACTATCTGATCATGACATTAATTAATTCTGACAGAATCTGAAATCTGTCTTTCTCTTGCGGATTTTCTGTCTTCTGCGAAAAAAGTATCTTTCTTCGTAAATGAAAAAAAATCTTTTCCCATTCTTTTTTTTTTTTTTAAATGTCGCTCGGTCCATCTTTCGATATAGCTCTTTCTCGCCTTAAGTATTTCTCGTTTATAATTTCTATGCTTAATTAGTTAGCCAATTAGCATAGCTAAATAGTGTCACAATCCTCCCAACCTATTTTGTCATTTACTAGTAAATCACACCTAAATCCCATTACACTATTTAGCATGCATCATGCATCTGTTCCATGCAATTCTATTATTCTTTTCCTTTTTAAGATTTCTCTCGTGATCCGTCATTTTTTTTCTTTTCTGCTACATGCAATGCAATGTTCTTTTCATTTTCTTTTTCATGCAATTTAAAGTTCTTTCTATCTTCTTCTGTTTTCCATGCAATGTAATGTTCTTTTCATTTTTTTTTCATGCAATTTAAAGCGTGCGTGTGCTTGTGGATGTATGTGTGTGGTTATTATGGCTTGTTTTTCTTGGTCAATGTTTTTCTCTCTGCTACAGGAGGTTTTTCCGCCGTACTTGTCGGTTCCACTTTAGCTTCTTCTGTCGGCTTTTCTGCAATTTCCTCGTTGATTCTGTATGGGTAAAGAACACTGCTTAGCATCTCCCTCTCGAGTTGTTGCATGCTCATTTGATTACCACGAATTAATTCTCTTCTACTTCTAATTTTCCATGCTGCCATACCACCTATGGTGATAACTATGAATGTACCCATCATTGCAGACCAAGTTATCGTGATATCCTCGTCATCCTCCCAAGCCATAACTTCTTTTCCCAACGCGCTTAACTTGTCCCTCAACTGATCCATATCGATCTTTTCTATCGGCTTCATTAGTACTAGCATTTTATTCAAGGTAACATTGGGGAATCCCCTCACTATTGGCTCTGTACAATTGACTAAGCTTCTACCAATCAATTCTATAATTGAATGTTTTCCTTCATATCTTTCTTCTTCCTGGTAATAGGGGGGTAAGGAAATAGATATCCCAAATACCGAACATCCCAGGGGTAACTTTAACAGGGATAATGGTGGTTTCACTCTTAGTGTCCTTGTGGACTCTCCCCCACATAACCTAGACAAGCTGATGTGTTTCTGTGTGGCCACTGCCCACACCCCGTCTGAAACACTGATAGCTTGTGGTAATGCCATGTTTGCTAATGCCATGTTGACCTCTACTTGACAATTTCTGTTTCTTCCCTTCAAACAATTCTAGTATGTACATTTTGTTGTTACCACCTATATAGATGGGACCCAATGATGTATAAATCCCCAGAGCATCATTTCTACACTTTCTATCTTTGCATAAATCAATTTATTTCCTATAATTCCATCTTTACAATTTCTGTATCATTAATTACCTCTTGTCTCAACCCGGCTAGGCTATTTATTAACCAATTAATTCTGGTTTTGTTCTTGACCACTTCCAACCTTGTCACATTTAATATTGAAACACTCTCCATTGCCACTTGAGCCAGCGTTTTCTGGTTTATTTCTACTTCTCCCAGTTTTCTTATGATTTTAACATCATCTTCAGTCACTGTTCCAAACGCTTAACGCTTTTCCCACAATCGGAACTACCGATGTTTTTTCTCTCGTCTGCAGTAGCTCTATTTCATTCAGGTAATTTTGCATGTCCCTCCATTCAGCCTCTATCATAGTGTCCTCCGAATCTAGGGAATGTAATAATCTCAGATATCCTTTCTCCTTGGAATAATCTTGCCCTACATTCAACCGTGCTGCATCCAGCTGCCTTAGCTCATTTCTTAGTTTATTTAATAGCGACTTGTATGGTTTTAAATCTATCACGAATGTGATCAAACATTTCGACCTGGTTATTATTGTTGCGGTTTTTTGTGTATATACATATAACTAGAGGATTTATTTGCATTGAAATACAAATTGTGGCACAAGGCCTAAAAAGGGGAGGGGTTGAGGCTGGTCAACACTAATTATCTTATACCTAGCTAATCTGACTCACGACCCATTCATACATTACAATTTACCCATTCACCACAAGAACTTGTCCAACACCAAACAATCCTTCAATCACCATAATACCACATCCTCACAAGGGGAACCTAGCAAAACGCGCCCCACACCATAAAAATTTGATGATAATACATAAAATACATAAAATTTTAATAATGATAGAATGAGAGGGGAGGGAGATGAACCCACAAATAACTAAAAAGTAACACAAATGCAAACTAAACATAATATATGTTAGTAGGGGACCGTCCAACCCTCAAAATAGAGAGGCCGCTGTATTCTGCCCAGGGGACAAAATCAAGAGGCAACTCTCGCTAAAGCAGTAGGAAGAAGGCTAAAATAATATGCGGGAATGGGAAAATATAAAGCTGACCCAGTCGAGATGAAAAGGAGGGTTAAAACAAACTAGGGGAGGTTGGAAATCTCGACTTGGATCATAACCAAAGAGTAGCCGGGTTACAGGCCTGGAACAACACTTACTCACATTAACTAGGTACACTGAAGCTTGTCTAACCTAACCAAGGGGAGGGTTCCACAGGAAGCCAACCCGATGTGCAATAGGTTGACCTAGAAGAGAAAATCAAGGCTAGCCCCGGTCACACGAACCAAGCTCGCCTCTTTTACCCAACTTTCGCCAAAGACTGTCGAATGCAATCGTTTTCTATCAGATCTAATCTTCATCTTGAGCTGATGCTCAAAGAATTGGATAAGATGCTGATGAGAAAGACGGTTGCCTCGCAAGACTTCCTCCTTTCGCGTCGTCCAAATCACCATTCGAGCCGTGGCCAGCAGCGTCAGAAACACCATTCGTTTCACCCCGGAATACGGGGGCGACACATTGTCACACGCGTATGCGCGATCAATGGACACAAGCTGTTCGGGAGCGAGACGAGCCGTCAGCTCGCCGACATGGTCCCATAAGGGGCGGACCCGGGGGCAATGGTAGAAGGCGTGCGAAGCCGTTTCTTCCAAGCCAAGACCACACCGTTCACAGTCTGGCAAATCCGCCAAACCCCATATGAAAGCCTTGTCGTTGAGAGGCAGCCGATTCCGAGCCAATCGCCAGTTAAGCGAAAACTCAGGGTTGCTGAGGTAATCCGCCGCTGGCGCCCAAGACCAGTAAGAGCGATACTCCTACTCCGACAAGCCGAGCGTATCACGTAGGGAATCCTTCGCGGGCCCCTCCACTAAACCACGATAGAAGACCTTCCTCGGCCGTAAAAGGTCACTGGACCGGGCAATGGCCTTCAAGGCCGACCGACACTCGCGGATGAAATCCGACTCGTCCCGGGGTTTACAACGGCGCTCAACCCTCGAGATGGGGGGACTGATGGTAAGGCTAGGGAAGGCGTCCCTAACAATCCCCTCCAGTCAATGCGCGGCGTATGAAAGCCAACTTAGAGGCACGGATGTGACTCAGCAGGTGCGGCATTCGCAGCCCCCCATGACACGGACGTTTAGTGCAGACTCGTCTGTCGACCCTGTTCACGCGTCCCCTCCATAAAATGGAGGATAGCTATCGCTCGAGCGCCTTCCAATGGCCCTCACAGAGAGGAAGTACAGACAATCGATAAAGAATCAGGGGGAAAATGTATGTAGCACACACCTCCGCCCTGCCCTTCACGGACAACCGCCGTCGATTCCAATTCTTGCCGGCAGAATCGACCTTTGCAAGTACTTCCGACCAATTCTTCTCCAGCTGGAGGTCCGGTCCAAACCACACTCCAAGAATGCGGACAGGTCCATCCGTCCAACCGAAGCGGCCCGGAAGGGCGATCCCCTTCCAGGCACCTAACCGCAAGCCGGAAGACTTGTCGCGGTTTATCTTAGCCCCTGTACCGCCTCGATGTCGTCGCGGGACGATACGAAAGCAGATACGTCATCGACGTACGCGGAAACACTGGCTCGAGCCCCTCCAGGAACGGCGATTCCGCGTAGAGCCGGACTGCCGGTCTCGTCCTTCAGCCGGCGAAGGAGAGGCTCCAACGCCAAAGCATAAAGGAGAAGCGACAGCGGACAACCCTGACGAACCGACCTAGACAGCAAGAACGCGTCCCACAACCTTGCGTTCATCTGTACCACAGCACTGGGGGTGCGAATCCAGCGGCCTGCAGGACAGTAGCAAGGTAGCGATGGTCGACCCTATCAAATGCTTTGGACTGATCCAAATTGATCAGCGCGGCTTGCTCGTCGTCTTTTACACCCTCTATGATCGTGCGGATCAGATGCAGGTTGCTCTGAATTGTTCGGCCCCTCACAGAACAAGTCTGCTCAGGTCCCAACAGAGACTCGGCAACTGATTGCAAACACTCCTGCAGGATCTTGGCCATAATCTTTAACTCTGTGTTTAGCAGAGTTATAGGCCTGTAATCATCTAGCTTCCCCCCACCACCTTTGCCCTTTTTCAACAGAGTGATCACGCCCGTGGTGATCCAGTTGGGGATGGACCCCGACCGAAACCAGTTGTTGAACACTGCAGTCAAAATCGGAACAAAGATGTGCGACAGCCTCAAGTACAATTCATAGGGAAAACCATCCAGACCGGGCGACTTGCCTCTGCCGACCTTCTCCAAAACCGCGTAGACTTCGCCCTCCGTGATCTCTCCCTCGCAGCTAGCCGCTTCAGTCGGCCAAAGCCGAGGAAAGTCAACCAAATAGCTACGAAACTCCTCCTCACGGAGACCAGGCTCCTTGGTAAACCGGCTCTCGAAATGGCGCCGAAACGCCTCGCACATGTCGTCAGTGGCCCGAAGAGTACGCCCCTCCGGGGATAGGATCTCACGAATGTAACGATCGCCACCTCGACGGACCTCTTCCCTGCGCAGATCTGCGCCCAAGTTCACAGCTTCGGAAGACATCTTGCTTAACTTATGTCTAATTACCTGGCCCATGTACCGCTCGCTATTCGAACGATCCAGGGCCTCCTTAGCTAAGGCTATCTCTAGGGGACCCCCCAGCCACCGCCCGGGAATAACTAGACTTGAGTGTCTTCAACTTATCAGCTCTATCTAAAGCTAGCAGTTTGCTGAAATCAGTGGTGAAGGACCTAATCCTACACTTAAGGCGTTCCCACCACTTATTCCCGATAACCTCCCCCACTAGCTCCCGCTGCACTAGTCTAATTAGCTGTTCCCGAAAGTCCTCCCTGTCCAGTAAGGACAGGTTGAACTTCCAGTACCCAGCCATTCTAGGCCTACAGTCTAACGCCACCCGGGCACAAACGAGTTTGTGGTTCGAATAGCCTACCCAGTGGAACGTAGGGCAATCTAACAGATCTATGTCGGCTCTTCTAACTAACATTCTGTCAAGGTAGCTGACTACCTTGTCAAAAGGCCAATTAAGAGCCCACGTCCACATTTTCGCCCCGGGATGATCGACCCGGTATCTATCCATAATCGTCGATCAGATCAACCAGGCTACGATCGCCCCTTCTACCGCTAGCTCCCCGCCCCCTGTCTTTGGGGTCCAGGATGGCATTCCAGTCCCCCATTAAAACTAGGCGCGTTGAATCCACTAGGAACGGCCCCAACCGCCGAAAAAACGAGACCCGCTCCTCCCGGTCGTTGGGCGCATAAACCGCAACGACTCGGAACGAACCACTTTTCATGGCAATATCGGCCACGATCAACCGCCCCTCGGCATCGGTATGCACAAGGTCCACCTTCGCATCGAGAGTACGCCTGACAAGCAAAGAAACTCCTCTGGCAGAACGGTCCCCATATGCTGAATAGACGACAAAGTCATCCTCCAGCACACACGCATCGGAACTGCAAACAAAGTAGGTCTCCTCGATCGCGGCAACATCCACATCCAGGGACAGAAGGTCCCGGAGCAGGCGCGCAGCCTTACCCCGATCCCTTAAGCCCCTCACATTCAGAGTCGCTATCTTGGTTGACATCTTCTAAGACCTGTAAAATAAGAGACAGAATTAACCTACTCACATACGGGGAGGAAATCTGAGTCAGTTAGGACCCCGACGGAATGTACTAGGCTCCCTATACCTAGCTCTGACGTCATATGTCCATCTAGGACAATCCCGCCGACGTCCGTGGGGTACATTAATTTAAGGCACCTATATAGTGAGGGTGGAGAATAACAGGGACCCTCCCAGCACAGTATTGGCGCATTTTTCTTAGGTATGGGGAATCAATTTCCGCCATTCTGATGTTGTTGAAGGCTTCTTTTGCCTCCGTTATGTGACTCCATACCTTTAACGGGCCAAAAATGAAAAACTTTAAACACTTATCGGTACTTTTTCCATCTGCTAGTCCAACCCACCCAAGAATGAAACAAGACTCCTGGGGGGATATGTGTATGTGACTAGTGTATATATTATGTAACTAGTGAGTATATACATATAACTAGTGAGACAATCCAAATGACTCAACTTTCTTTATAGTCTACCAATAGAAGCTTAACCAATCAGGAGCCGCAGAACATTGTATTCGTCGAGTATAAAGGCGGCCATCTTTGTTTAACCTACCGGAAGGACCAGTGCTAACTTGACAGGCGAAGAGGATAGAAGGAAGAACTACGCTCTGCTAAGATATCCACTGCGAACCTGAACTACGCTTTCCTACTGTCTCCGAAATATTCACTGCCAACCTCTGGATTCTATACTCGAAGACGACCGTCATGAAAATGTCTAACAATTATTACTTCACTCGTCTTTTTAAAAATGGTATTTCAGCTGTGCTTCCAAGCTTCCGCCATCGTCATCATCAGTGTGGCTACCACCATCATTATCATCAACCCCTTCATTTTTGCCATTCCTACAAAGCTGCAAGATTCTTTTAACTTATTGGAGTTAATTATCATCTACTCCCTGCTCTACTTTTACAGATCATTCTTCTAGTTGTTTCGGTATTCTTGAGAGTAAATCTGGTAGTCCCTGTTTCTTCTTAACCATTCCGACTTGTTCAATTCTTCACTCAATTATTCCATAAAATCTTTCTAAGTTTGTAACCCTTCAGCTCTTCTCTCCCCTAACTAACTTCTAGCAGATTGAATGGTCTGGACAGGCGCGCGGGGTTCCCCTCCAAAGGCCGAAACTTCATGACACCACTGCTGGCCAGTCAGCAATGCCAATAGTCTTCTTCCGTCCTTCGTGAGGTGCAACTCGCGACTCCATCCCCTCACAGTCAGCCAGTAGCTTTTTTGTATGAGCCAAGGTCGTTATCTGTCGAGACCGAATGCTTCTATTCTTCACAGCCTTCTTTGTTCTACTGAGATTTCGGCTTCTCCACACCTCTCAATCTCATCTTCAGAGGTAGTTCCTGTTCGACCTCTAACCTTCTCTCAGTGTTCAGTTCCTCTTCAAGTGGTGTTTCATCCCTTTCCTTTTCTCCTGATTCTTCATTCTGCTTCGAGTCTGTACTTTGGACTTCTTCATTACTTCTTGATTCAACATCTAGATCTCCCTTATTTCTTAGCCTTTCTCTGAGCTGGGAAAGGGGAATCTGATCCTCTTCCTCCTCCCACTCGCTGAGCTCTTCTTCTTGTTTAGGGTGTTTCTCTTTAGAACCCTTGACTGCTTGACTGGATTTCCTCACTTTTCTCTTCTTTTTCTTTGGACATGGGGGAAGACAGTGACATCACAGGGTCTCCTCTGCGCCGATTCAGGCGACCACTGAACACAGCTGGTCCTCGCCGAAGGTTCCAACTCCGTCACTCGGATCGCTTCGTCTAGATGGATAAGTCGATCTATCTCTTTATTTTCCTCGGAATCCTCTTCCATTTCCATTCCTTCCGATTCAACTAGAGTTACCTTCCTTGTTCTTGTCTTCTTAGGCCTCGGCTCACTCATTTCTAGGTTAGCTATTTCAGCTTTCTTCAGATCATTGGCATGGGCCCTCCTTGCCCGTCCTGCCACTTGATCCCATATTACATACGATACTGGACCCCTTTGCTCTACTATCTGGTAGTATGGTTCCCATCTCTGGTCCAGCTTTCCTTCTCTCCGGTGAATTTTATAGTAGACAGGGTCTCCAACCTTCAATTCTAGTACCTTTCTTTCAGCATTCACTCTCATTTATTCTCTTCTGTGCCCTCTTTATTCTTCTTCTGGCCTGTACAAATATTTTATGTTGTTGTTCCAGCAACAGCTTCCCCCATATACTTTCTTCGGGGCTTCAACAAGTTAACCACGGGCAGGACCACGTC
Source organism: Acanthosepion lycidas (assembly GCA_963932145.1). Taxonomy (NCBI): domain Eukaryota; kingdom Metazoa; phylum Mollusca; class Cephalopoda; order Sepiida; family Sepiidae; genus Acanthosepion; species Acanthosepion lycidas. The sequence continues at coordinate 67,685,997 of OZ010578.1, forward strand.
TCTGCCAAATTATATAAAGTATGGCGAAAATCTAGAAGTTTCTCTAGCCAGTTTAGCTAACACGTCTCCCAAGGTTCTATGAAACCTTTCCACTTTAGCGTTTCCTTGGGGTTGATATGGAGATGTTTTTATGTGTTCTATGTTCAAACCTGTCAGCACTTCTCTCATGCTGTTTATATTCTCTGCGCTATTAGCAGTGACAAGTTGCACAGGAGCGCCATACCTAGGGAAGATTTCACTTATTATCAAATCGGCTACAGTTTTAGTCTTCTTGTCTGGTACTGCAAATGCCTCAGGCCAATTTGTTAGCCAATCAATAAAACTCAATATATAGTTATTTCCTCGTGCAGTTTCTCCATATGGTCCTGATACATCCATACTCACTTTCTCGAAGGAGAAGCTCGGCACATCCATCCCTTCCAATGGTGCCTTCTACTCTGCGACTCGCACACTACACAACTCCGAACATAATTAGTGACCTCTCCGTACAATTTGGGCCAATAGTACTTTCTCCCTATTAGGTCATATGTTCTATCAATTCTCATGTGCCCCAAACTCTCGTGGCACTGTTCCAATATCTCTGGTCTCAAACTTTGGGGCACATACAACTTGGCTTTGACTTCCTCATCTCTACCTGAGAGATAATACAACCTTTCCTCTATTATTGCATACTTGGTGGTCTCTCCTGCCTCCACCTTTTTCTAAGGGCAGCTATCTCACTGTCTGCCTCTTCAATTCCTTCTGTCCAGTAAGGATCGGTCATTATCTGTGCGTCCCCTTCCTCGTCCGATTCTAACATAGGGCGATCTTTTAACTTATTGGAGTTAATTACTCCAATTCTATAAGCTTTATCATCCACTCCCTGCTCTAATTTTACAGATCTTTCTTCTAGTTGTTTCGGTATTCATGAGAGTAAATCTGCACAGTTATTTTCCTCCCCTGCCAAATACTCTATCTTACAGTGTTAACTTTAGCGCCCACTGTTGAATCTTCTTCTTATTTGTCCATTCTGCCTGCAGTAGGTATGCAGAGGCCTGTGATCTGTCTTTATAGTAAAGATCGCACCATTCAAGTAGTAGTCCAGCTTTTGGAAAGAATACATGATAGCATATGCTTCTCTTTCTATTACTGGCCATCTCTGTTGTGTCTCTGAGAGCATATGAGAGAGAAAGTATATCGGTACTTCCTCTGGTATGCTTGGCACTGGTCCTTCTTTATCGGGACGCGGCTGGGTGAGAACTGCTCCTGTGTACTCACTGGCATCAATGTATAGCACCATGGGCTTGCTGGGGTCTGGGTACGTCAGCAGCGGAACGGCTGTCAGCTGCTCTTTTAAGGTATCAAATGCCCGTTGGCAGTCTACTGTCCATTTGAACCTATCGTATTTCTTCGTCAGTGCTACTAGGGGTATGGCAATTCTCGAGAATGCCGGGACGAATCGTCGGTAGTACCTATAAACCCTCTTACTTATCTAACTGACTTAGGTTCTGGCATTTCCTTTATGACTTTCACCTTATCCATGTCGGGCTTAATACCTTCTCCGTTTATAACAAAGCCCAAATATCTAGTCTCATCCTTCAGAAACTGACATTTCGATAATTTCAATTTTAAACCGTGCTTTCTTAGTCTTCCCCCCAAAAAATGGATGGAAAGTGTTGTTCTACCGTTTCTGAAAATATCAGAATATCGTCTAAATACACCATAGCAAAACTCTCGCATCCTCCTAACACTATTGACATAAGTTGTTGGAAGATTGCCGGGGCATTAGCCAAACCGAATGGCATCACCCTGAACTGAAATAATCCCAGGTGACACGCAAATGCGGCTTTTTCCTTGTCAGCTTCATCAAGGGCTACCTGCCAATACCCGGACCTCAAGTCCAACGTAGAGAAGTACTTCGCATTCCCTAATAATGCCAGTATGTCATCAATTAGTGGCAATGGCACTGCCAAAGGCTTAGATATGGAATTCAGTTTCCTAAAATCCACACAAAAACAGTGCTCGCCATCTTCCTTGCCTACTATCACGATTGGAATGCTCCAAGGGGAAATTGATCTTTCTATCATCCCAGCTTCCAACATCTCTTCTACCGCCTCTTCCACAAGGAGTTTCTTATGAACAGGTGTTCTATAAGGCTTCAATTTCACAGTGGGGGGTAATCGCAGGTATCGATCTTCATTTTTACTGTTTGGGTCTGGCCTTATTCCTTATCTGATTTGGCCATCACATCCCGATTATTTCTTAGCAGACCCCCCACTCTGGCCCTAAATTGATCATGTGCCAATATCTCTTCGTTTGCTATTTCTTCTGGTTGTTCTACGTGTTTTCTTTGCTTCTCATCGAATTTCACTCGATTCAGAGTTCTTAGGGATAGTATTTTTCCTACCTCCTCCCCTCTCTTGACCTTTATCGTCTTGTGGGCCTGGTTCACCATCATAATGGGCACTAATTCAGCTGCCTCTACTATACTGCCTCACACAGAGTTATCTCATTCTCTTCTGGGCCTTTCCCTTCTACAGGGACCAATTGCAGGGTTCCTTTTTTTCATTCTCTTCCCTGTCATCAGCCTACCCTTGCCCGACATCGCCGTTCTGGGGGGTAGCTTTATATCTTCCTCCACCACTATTGTTATAACTTCTTCCGGTGGACCTCCCAATGGCGTTCTCTCGCCATTTACTACCAACACGGTGGGGTTGAACTCTATCCGAGCCCTCTGGCTCTGAAGCCAATCTTCTACCAAGATTGCTTCCGTACACAGGTTGGGTGCTTATGAAAAAGTTCTGGGTACTTCTCAATTTTCCAATCCTCACAAAGAGCCTCGTCATCCCCTTTATCTCCAGGGGGGGCACCATCCGCCTGTGTGATTTCTATGTCCGCTTCCTGCAACCCTTCCTTCTGTTTCACCCGTCTGTATTCTTTTTTCTCTCAGCAATGAAACAGACGCTCCTGTGTCTATCAGAGCTTTCATTGCCCTACCCTATATTTCTGCCCTACAAGATAGCTCCTTCTCTTGCGTCAGCGAAGAGAACCTTGGCTTTCCTTTTCCTGAGTTCCCACCTTTGTGTCATCCCAGCCATAGGTGCCAGCAGCAACAACTTCCCTCCTCACATTTCTTCGTTTTCTCCACCTGGGCGTTCCCAGCTGGACCCTCCCCAGTCTCTCTCTGCCGTTTCTGGAATCACAATTCCTCCTCAGGTGCCCTGGTCTTCTACAAATCCAGCACCTTCTTGTGGGGCAGTTGACCACAAAGTGGCCCACCTGACCACATACCCAACATTTTATGCTTTATCTCCTTAACTGAGACACCCTCCTTCTGGGGCGGGGGTACCCGCCCTCTACCTAAGTGGCTCTCCTGGCCACATGTCCGACGTTTTACGTTCCTATTTTTTAACTGGGCCACCCTCCCTCTTAATTACGGGGTGGCCCGTTGGCTTTTCCCTGGTTCTGTCTTTCGGGCATAGCCTTCTTTAACAATATCGGTGGGGCATCTTTCCCTATCCCACACCACTTGGCTAGGTGTCCCTTCTTCCCACATCTAGTACACCTATCTTGCTCAAAGTCTGGGGGCAATCCCCACTTCGTCGGGCAGTCCGCTGCTCTGTGGTCCTCATACCCACAGGTCCAGCAGACCAGTCCATATCGACCCGGCGTGGGCATTGTCGAGCAAGCCTTTCTTTTGGGATGCTCCTCCCACATCTCAGGCTCCTCCACCTCTAGCTTTACCTTCCGATTCCACGCGTGGGCTCTCCCTCCTTCCTCCTATCTTCCTACCTCCCGACTTTGCTCTCGTGCCTTTCGTAACATTTCGTTACTTTTTCCCAAACTCCCTGGCTCTCTTTGGCCAGCGCTACTGCCGCCGACAACTTTAACGGTCCTTCTTTTAACACATCGTGGCGAATACGCTCCCACATACAAATCGGCCAACTGGGCATGCATCACTTCATTATTTCTCACTCCCTCTGGGAAAGCCAATGACGACAACTTCTACTCTCGGTCCCTCAACTCTCCAGGGGTTTCATCCCTCAGCTGCGTCATCCCCAGGAGGGCTCTCATGGCCTCTATCGCTGTGCCTTCGTCAGTGAACTCTTGAGAATAATACTTCCCATGTCAAGTGGGGATCACTGGCTAAGAGTCCCTTTATGAACTCGGACTCTTTCTCCCTGGTGACATCATACGCAAAATATAGGGTTTCTAGGTCCGAGAGTCCATCTATCACGCGGCTCTTACCTAGACTTGCCAGCCATTCCATAAAACTCTTTTGGTCTACCGTCGAAGGCTGGAATTCTCGGTCCACCCAACAATTTTCTTAGATCCACTGACAATCCCTGTTCAGACCCCACTTCTTCCATGTATACCCCATCTGAATCGTGGTCAGATATATTTAAAACAAAAAAGAAACACAATCAGAGCAGCAACAATCGAAATTGGGAGATTAACCGAAAAAAGTGTCCTACCTGACAGACGATTTCCAGCTCGTTCTTCTTAGGTTCCGGGCTGTCGTACGAGAGGGTCTGGAACCGTATGGTTATAATTAACCAAAGTCCTTTGGTTCCCCCACTAGTCTGTTTCCTGTTTGTCTACTTGAGACGCCACGCGTTGTCCTGGTCGAAATTTTCCGCAACTCCTGTGGCAGTGGTTTGTTCAGGGTAGAATCCGGTGGTCACGGCACCAATATCTGACACTCAACGGGTGGGACGTCCACTGGTCGCGACGTCAATATATGACGCTGTGCCGTCGGTCCGTGGTCAACTCCCAGTTGCGGCGCGAAGCTGTAAGGTTTCTTCCACTAACGTTTGGGGTTGACTCGTTGTCGCCGCCACCAACCTGTGTCCCGTTCGATCTGGTCGTTTCCGGTCCGATACCAGTTTTGTGGTTCTCAGCTCGTCTCCAACGCTTGGTCACCGAAGTAACTTCTTTGATCTCAAGTCTAACCTAGTCACGTTGTGACTTTGATCTTAGGTAGACGAAATCAATAAGGCGTTGGGCCGTAGTGGAAGCTGAATCCGGAGTAAAGTTGATACCGCACAAGCGTAAGTGTAAAAAAATAAAATAAAACAAACTCACGAGGTTCAAATATGTTGAGAAATAACAATTATGTTTATCTATCTGTTGAATACAGGAGTGTGTTTCTCTCCAGGCCGTTTCTATGGATTCGTGACACTTTTTGCGTTTCTTAAGCGAGTTAGGGTATCTTAAGTCGTTTGTCAATAAAAACTTGCTTTTGGTAGGAAGACTAAGTCGAAAGGCGTGGAAATCTTGGTCAGCTCCTGCGAGGCGCTATACTCCGAACCCAACAGCTCTCTGTCGATCTGTGTCTTCGTCTCCGATCTCCAACCCTACTCTCTGAACGCCCGGAGACGTTCGTTTATATGGGGACCAACCAAAACCCGGTGTGGGGTGAGTTCTTTGACAATTCTTAATTCCCAACAAAAATTCTCTTTGTCCTTAGGATAGAAAAATTTATTACTTCCCATTTTTGGAAGCAAATAAATTTCCATTTCGGGGGTTTTCTCCCTCGTCCGTGAGGAGAGGTCGAAGGAGAATTATCTTCCTAGACTCTTCCTTTCTCATATTGGTATCTCATACCAATCCTCTTAGTGGGTGTCAACAACTTCCCCGCCTTTCTCATATATTCACCTTCGGCTATCACTCATGCCACCACTTGGCCAATGAACGCTCGGCAGCATGGGTGTGGCTATACTTGTCCTTCTTAAAATTATAGTCCAGAAAAAAATTATCTTTTCTTTTCTTTCCTTCTTTTCTATCGGCTAGAATTCTTATGAATCCCACGTGGCCATAATTAAATTTTTATCTTATCATTAATCACTTGCTAGTCAACTTTTAAACTGGGTAGTCGTGTTCCACCTGAAAATCAAATTCTTTATTTTTTTCGTATGACCAGATGCCCACCTTCGGCGACATTAAGTCTGTCGTCAACTGTCTGAATAAGCAATAACAATGATCATATCAATATTTGTATACATAACGACTGGCTTTCTTCTTTGGAATCCAAGAATGAAAAATATTAATGGTATCTCTGATAGGTAACCAATATTGATTTCCTCTGCCTGTATGCAGTTGACCGAAGCCAAATTCTTTTTTAATGGTCGCCGTGTGTGATCGGCTTTGTCAGTCCTCCCTGAATTCTGTTTCCCTTGGCGCGTCACTATCTGATCATGACATTAATTAATTCTGACAGAATCCGAAATCTGGCTTTCTCGTACGGATTTTCTGTCTTCTGCGAAAAAAGTATCTTTCTTCGTAAATGAAATAAAATCTTTTCCCATTATTTTTAAATGTCGCTCGGTCTGTCTTTCAATATAGCTCTTTCTCGCCTTAAGTATTTCTCGTTTTTAATTTCTATGCTTAATTAGTTAGCCAATTATCATAGCTAAATAGTATCGCACAATGAAATTATTAAGCATCGACATGGTATCGATCGACCATTACAGATTTTGACAAGTTTGAACAGTTTTCACACTGATATATTACAAATTTTACATTTTACACAATTTTGAATAATAGTTAAATTTACTTAGAAAAGCAAGCTTCTTTGACTACTGTTTTAACGTTAAACACACTTGATTGAAAATTTAAATTGCTAATTGGAAACATTTGAAAGCCAATAGAATTATTGAAAATTGATATGGTACCTATCGAAAAATATTGATTTTTTACAGGTTTCAACAGTTTTCAGAAAGTTATATTACCAATTTTATGTTTTACAAAAGTTTTAAAAATAATGAGATTTACTTGCAAAAGGAAGCTTTTTTGCTACTTTTTGAACGTTAAACACGCTTGCTTGAAAATTTAAATTGCTATTTGGAAACATTTGAAAGCGAATAAAATTATTGAAAATCGATATGGTATCGATTGAAAAATATTGATTTTCACAAGTTTCAACAATTTTCTCAAAGTTATACTACAGATTTTGTTTTCCAGAATTTCAAAATATTGAGATTTACTTGCAAAAGCAATCTGTTTTGGCTACTTTTTGAACATTAAACATGGCTGCTTGAAAATTTAATTTGCTATTTGAAGACATTAGAATACGTATAAAATTATTGAACATCGATATTGGTATCGATCGAAAAATATAGATTTTCAAACTTATATTACAAGTTATATTACAAATTTTATGTTTTACTTCCAAAAGCAAGTAGTTTTGGCAATTTTGGGATAGTAAACACGCTTGCTTGAAAATTTAATTTGATTATTGAAAACATTAGAATACCAATAAAATTATTGAACATCGATATGGCATCAATCGACATTTTTTGACAAGTTTCAATAGTTTTCCCAATTATATATTACAGATTTTAGATTTTGCACAATTTTGAATGATAGTGAGATTTACTTGTTTTGGCTACTTTTTGAACGTTAAACACGCTTGATTTAAAATTTAATTGCTCTTTGCAAACATTAGAAAGTCAATAAAATTATTGAAAATCGATATCATATCGATCGAAAAATATTGATTTTCACACGTTTCAACAATTTTCACAATGTAAAAAAATGACGGCCAAAATCGAACTAAAAGAAAATGTACAACCCATTTTCAAGAAGAAAAGAAATGTACCTTTCGCATCATTAGAAAAGAAAGACGAAGATTTGAATAGACTCGTGAAAACTGGTATATTGACAAAGGTGGAATATAGTCAATGGGCCGCACCTACGGTTTACGTGAAAAAGAAAACGGGTGAGATACGAGTATGCGCTGATTTCTCGACGAGATTGAATGCAGCGATTAAGGATTATCACAAACCTCTCCCTAGTCCAGAGGAAGTTTTCACAAAGTTGAACGGAGGAAAATTTTTCTCAAAGATAGACTTGAGCCAAGCATAACTTCAAGTACCAGTAGATGAGGAAAGCTCGAAGTTGTGGTGCATAAACACACATAAAGAATTATATAACTTCCAGAGATTACCATACGGAATCAAGGTCGCGCCGGCGATATTTCAGCAAATAATGGACACTATGCTAGGCGGACTGGATTTCACGGTCGCATACCTTGATGACATCCTGATAAATGGCAAAAATATTGAACAACACTTGGAACACGTTCAAGAGGTTTTAAGGCAGATACAAAATTACGGTTTTATGGTAATCGAAAATCTGGGCAATATTATTAACGAAGAAGGAAGAAGACCAGACCCAGAAAGAGCCAAGACAATAAAAAATTCAGGCACCAAAAAATTTAGCCGAGTTACAAATCTTCTTGGGCTTAGTAAATTATCATCAAGAATGTATTCCTAACATGCACAAATTACGCGCACCCCTAAACGTTGAAGAAGGAGAAAGTTTGGGGATGGTCATATGAATGTCAGAAAACTTTCGACAAAATCATTAAGACTCTAACAGCAGATTTATTTTTAGCGCATTATGATCCAAAATTGGAAATAATAGTCGCGAGTGACGCGAGTGCCTATGGTGTTGGGGCATGTATACTTCATAAAATGCCGGATGGGACACTAAAACCCATCGTGCATGCGTCAAGAACGTTACTACCAGCAGAACAAAATTACTCGCAAATCGAAAAAGAAGCGCTGGGGATTATTTTTGCGATTACAAGATTCCACAGATATATGTACGGTAGATTTTTCACCTTGCAGACTGACCACAAGCCGTTACTAACAATATTTGGATCAAAGAAAGGTCTACCTGTCTACACTGCTAATAGATTACTAAGATGGGGGACGATTTTATTAAATTATAATTTCAAATTGGAGTATCTTCCATCAAACAAAATCGGGCATGCAGACGGTCTTTCGAGACTAAAACCATTGAAAACGAAGCTATTAGAAGATTCCGCAATTGCAGCACTACGATATGAGGAAGATATTAGAACATCTTTATGTAGTACAATTCGAAACCTCCCCGTCACATTACAGGAAATAAGAAACGAAGCAGTGAATGACGAATTTATAAAGGAAACGAAAACAAAAATTGCAGGAAAATATAAGCATATATCAGTCAGTTTTTCGTTATGTGATAATGGTCTGCTATATAATGAAAGAGTAGTAACCCCGAAAACGCTACAAAGGCAAATCCTCAAGGATTTTTCACATGGGCCACCCAGGAAAGAACAGGATGAAATCCTTAATGCGAAGTTACGTGTACTGGCCAAACATGGATCAAGTTATTATACATATGGTGGACAAATGCAATGGCTGTTCTTTAGCAGCCAAGGCACCTCCGATCACTCATAAGCCATGGCCTAAGACAGATCGACCATGGTCGAGAATCCATGTAGATTTCGCAGGTCCATTAAAGGGTTTCTACTACTTTATTGTAGTAGACAGTTACAGCAAATGGCCATAAGTATTTCGTTGTAGAAAACCTACTTCTGAGACAATAAATTGCCTTCACGAGCTGTTTGCTCGTTTCGGAGTGGTTGATTGTTTAGTCACCGATAATGGGACACAATTTACATCTGCGGATTTTCAAGAATTTTGTAAAACTTTTCAGGTGAAACACATCAAATCTCCGCCATATCACCCAATGTCAAACAGGCAAGCGGAGAGGTTTGTAAATACATTAAAAAGAGCACTAAGGAAAGCTTATGACGTACCAACAAAAAAGGCGTTACAACAATTCTTGCAAGTGTATAGAATTACACCGAACAGTACTACGCCATCGGCATTATCACTGGCAGAAGTAATGTTCACCCGAAAAATTAGATCGGTATTCGATAATTTACTGCCAAAACAGACAAAGCAAACACCAACGTCGTTTGTACCAAAAAGAAAATTTAGCCCAGAGCAGAAAGTTTTTTTTTTAAATGTTCAAAAACAACACATTCTATTGGGAGCCAGGTACAATAGAGAAACGAATCGGGAACGTGAGTTACATAATTCAGGGTCCGACGTTCTCGCATAAAAGGCACTTAAATCAGATGAGAAAGAGGCTGTTAGAGGATTCTAACAGTCTACCTCAGGAAGAGGAGGAAGTAATGGACACAATATTTGACACATTCAATATGCAAAGGCCTCAAGCAATTTCAGAACCGCGGAAATCAAGCAGAAAAAGAAAATTTACAGAGCCTTTGATGATTAATCCGAAGAGGAAAAAATATTAAAGACCCCTCCGAGGTAAAAGCTTGGGAGGGGGTGTCATGGGTTTTTACCTATAACTACAGAATGAACTCTTTCTAACATTATGTATACTACACCTCTCAAGAGAGAGGGTCGAATCGAGTCGAGCCGATAGTAGTTCACTCCAAACCAGACTGACAGTCATACTAACACCTTCCGCCACTTGTATTATTATTTCATGTAATATACCTTCGTTATTTCTACTCTTGTGTTCGTGTTGTTCTTCCTTGGTTCTAACCGGGACCATAACAGTATTTGAAAACATTATAAAAGCAATAAAATTGATGAAAATCGATTAGTTAACGATTGAAAAATATTGATTTTGTCAAGTTTCCATAGTTTACACAAAGTTATGTTAAAAATTTGGGATTCTACAAAGTTGGACAAATATTGAAAATTACGTTGAAAGTTTAGTTGATCTGAACAAATTCAATTATTTTTCAACGGTTGTTTGAAAATATAATTTGCTATTTGAAAAAGTTAGAAAAACAATAAAATTTTTGAAAATCGATATTGTATATTTCAATTGAAAATATCGAAATCAGATTGAAATATATGTATGTATCAATTCGCAAATTTTTAAATTAGGTGGAATTGTAGCTGATTTTTGTATTTTTCAATAGAAAAATTTGAAATCAAACGGAATAATAGCTAATATTAATATATTTCAATTGAAGATATTAAAAGCAAATGGAATTATAACAGAGTTTGTTACTTAACAATTGAAAATTTTGAAATATAGCTGATTTTGTTATTTTTCAATTGTAGATGCTGAAATCAAATAGAATTATAGATGATTTTGGTAATTTTCTATTGAAGATATTGAAATCAAATGATATTGTAAATGATGTTATTTCTCAATAGAAAATGTTTATAATATATAATAACAAAATCATCTATAATTCCATTTGATTTAAATGGAATTATAGATGATTTTGTTATTTTTCAATTGATCACTTTGAAATTAACTGGAATTATACCTGATTTTGGTATTCTCAATTTAAAATGTTAAAATCAAATAGAAGTATACATGATTTTGTCCTTTGTCTTTGTAGTTATTTTTGCTATTTTTCATTTCAAAATGTTTAAATCAAATGGAATTATAGCTGATTTTGTTTTTTCTCAATTGAAAATTTCGAAATCAAATGGAATCATATTGAAAACCAGATATTGAAAGCAAATAAAATTGTAGATGATTTTGTTATTTCTCAATAGAAAATATTGAAATCAAATGTAATTATAGAAGATTATGATATTTTTCAATTGATCACTTTGAAATTAACTGGAATTATATCTGATTTGGTTTCTCAATTGTAAATGTTAAAATCAAATAGAATTATAGATGATTTTGTTATTTTTTTTATTGAAGACATGGAAACGAAATGCGTGTTTAACGTAAAAAAAGTAGCCAAAAAAGCTGGCGTTTGCAAGTAAATATCAATATTTTTCAAGCCTTTGTAAAACATAAAATTTATTATATCACTTTGTGAAAACAGTTGTAACGTGAGAAAATCAATATTTTTCGATCGATACCATATCGATTTTCAATAATTTTATAGGTTTTCTAATGTTTCCAAAAAGCAAGTTAAATTTTCAAGCAAGCGTGTTTAACGTTCAAAAAGTAGCCAAAACAGCTTGCTTTTGCAAGTAAATATCAATATTTTTCAAACCTTTGTAAAACATACAATTTGTTATATTCCTCCTTGTTAATTTCTCCTTCAATTTCTCTGTCTTGGTCGATAACCTTTCGACTTTTTGGCAAATCTCAGAGGTCAAATTTCTGCATTCAGTCAGCTCCAAATAAATTTTCCGTATTTTTTAGAACATACATCTTTAATTTCTTAGTCATTCCGTTGAACGTCACATTTGTGATAATCTCCCCCTTAAATTTGATTTTTCTTCCTGTTACCGACCTGGCTATTTTTATCTATTCGCAACATGGTCGGTTGGTTTTATTTCTTCCACGTCTGTAAGCTAATAATGGTTAAATCTGATCCAGAATCTAATTGTAATCTGATTTTTTTGTTTAACATTTCTACTTGTACGTATTTTCGTATATTTATCCCGTCCGCTTGGTCAGTTCTAATGACTCTCACTCGGCTTTCATTTTCTTTCTTGGTTCTACAGTGCGAACTTTTATGTCCCACCTTATTGCACGACAGACAAGTCTTATAGCAGTATGGACAATATCTGTAACAATGTAAAGTCCCACAGCGATAGCATGGACTGGGTGGTGGTTTCTTCTGAGGTTTCATTTGATTTTTTATAGTAAAATAATTGGTTTGGTTTGTTTTTGAGGAGGGAGAAAAACGTGTTTGTCGTTGTACTTTTCGTATGTGAGCGATGCCAGTATCTTCGATATCTTTCGAGTCCTTTTTTTACGCTTATACATCTCTGACAGTCCTCGGCCAATTTTTGTAGCGTCAGTTTTGGTTCACTCTCCAGTTTTTTTAGAACTCTCCGTCTGATCTCCGCATCTTTAGTCGAAATCAGGCCTTGGATGAATATCAAACTTTTAAAATTGTCAGGGCTGAGTTCAGATAAATTAAAGTCATCGCAGTGTTTGTTTACTACGGAAGCCAATGTTATATAGTCTTCGCTGTCCTTTTTTGTTAAATTTAAATATTTCCACCTTTTGTGGAATAGTGAAGTGTTCGAACTAAATAATTCCGTTAAAAGTTTCACGGCTTCCCTGAAAGTTAACTCATTCGTTTTCCTCGGTAGGATATAGTCTACGAATTTAGTGCATTCGCTTGACCCTAGTTTCCTCAGTAGTAGACGTACTTTTTTCGCGTCTTGACCAATTCCCGCAATCAAACTCATATGAATCTTCATATCTTCTGAAGTAAGCCGCGAAGGTTTTGTCTTCGTCCGGTGCATAAGTAAAATCTTTGATTGAGCTCCATATAGCATTTTGCGAGAATGCCGCCTCATTTTTTTTTTTTTTGCTACTCGAATTGCATTTTCATTAGTTCCAATATGGTTGCCTTAAAGTCTTCCACGTTTACACCGTAATTTAATAATAACACAAGCTATCTGTTGTCGAGAGAAGAGGAGGGGAAAAAACTCACTTTTTCCCCTTACTTTTTCTTTTCGCAATATGTACTTTGTAGCTAGAGTTGTAAACTTGTGTAACGATTTTTCCTTTTTTTTTTTTCTCAGTGTAGACTTCAGGTCTTTGTCGTCTGTTGTTCTTGAACCTTGGTACGAAAATATTTTCCTGCGTAGAATTCAATTCTATTCTGTCTGACACGTAAAATTCGTGTCTTCGTTACCACTGTTATGGTTGGTGTCCAAAAAGTTTTTTTTTTTTTATCTTCTCTCAATATCTCCGTCGCCTCTGTTATGGACGACTGATAGCAAAAGGGTTTTTTATCCTCCGCGTAGAATTCGTTTCTTCAATATCCTCGTCGCCACTGTTATGGTCCAGGTTAGGACCAAGGAAGAACAACACGAACACAAGAGTAGAAATAACGAAGGTATATTACATGAAATAATAATACAAGAGGTGTAAAGTGTTAGTATGACTGTCAGTCTGGTTTGGAGTGAACTACTATCGGCTCGACTCGATTCGACCCTCTCTCTTGAGGTTGGTAGTATACATACTTTTAAGAAGAGTTCATTCTGTAGTTATAGGTAAGGACCCATGGCAAATACCAAATTTTGTTTTGAAATAAAGATTGAAAATGTAATCGAAATTCGCAAAACAACTAGTTTTTCAACGTAATTTGCAATGTTTTTCAAAACATTGTTAAATCCAAAATATTTAATATAACTATATTAATTATGTGTAAACTATGGAAACTTGTTAAAATCAATATTGTTCGATCAATACCTAATCAATTTTCAATAATTTTATTGGTTATCTAATGTTTTCAAATACCAAATTATATTTTCAAACAAACGTGATTAACGTTGTAAAAGTAATCTAAATTGTCCAAACAATGTAATTTTCAATATTTTCAATTGATAAGTACCGAAAACATCTATAATTTTCATTAACTTAAAAAATTAAGTTCAAAAATTTCTCCTGAAAAATCTATCATAATTCTACTTAATTTCCACATGTTCAATTGATAAATGAGAAAATCTGTTATAATTCCATTTGATTTCCACATTTACAAATGAAAAATATAAAATCAGCTAATCGCATTTGATTTCAACATTTTGGAATTAAAGAATAAGAAAAGCAGCTATAATACTCTTGGATTTGAACATTTTTTATTGAAAAAGAACAAAATCATAATAATTCCATTTGATTTCAACATTTGAAATTAAAAAATAATCCAATAAGTTTTAATTCCATTTGATTTCAAAATTTTCAATTGACAAAATACCAAATCAGCTATAATTCCATTTGATTGAAATATTGTGAAATGAAAAAATCATTTTACAAGCTGGTTTGTCTAGTTTTTGAACGTTAAACACGCTTGTTTGAAAATTTAATTTCCTAACTGAAAACATTAGAAAACCAACAAGATTATTGAAAATCGATATGGTATCGATCAAAAAATATTGATTTTGCAAAAGTAACCTGGTGTTGCTGGTTTTTGAACGTTAACCACGCTTGTTTGAAAATTTAATTTGCTTTTTGAAAACATTAGAAAACAATAAAATTACTAAAAATCGATATGGTATCGTTCGAAAAATATTGATTTTGACAAGTTTCAACAGTTGTAACAAAGTTATATAAAAATTTAGGGTTATACAAACTTTTGAAAAATAGTGAAATTTACAGTCAAAAGCAAGCTGTTTTTGCTACTATTGGAAATTAGACACGGTTGTTTAAAAATTTAATGTGCTTTTAGAAAACATTAGCAAACAAATAAAATTATTGAAAATCCATACGGTATTGATCGAACAATATTGATTTCAACAGTTTTCACAAAGACATTTTAGGCTTCACAAACATTTGAAAAATGTTCAAATTTACGTGCAAAATGTTTTAACAACGTTTTGAACGTTAAAGACGGTTGTGTGAAAATTTCATTTGTTATTTGAAACATTACAAAGCCAATAAAATTACTGAAAATCTATACATCATGGATCTCAAAATATTGATATTGATAAGTTTCAACAGTTTTCACAAGGTTATATTACAAATTTTAGGTTTTACAATCTTTTGAATAATATTGAAATTTACGTACAAAAGCAATCGGTTTTGGCTACTTTATGAACGTTAAACACGGTGGTTTCAAAATTTAATTTGCTTTTTGAAAACATTAGAAAAATAAAATTATTGAAAATCGATATGGATCTATCGATAAATATTGATTTAGACCAGTTTCAACAGTTTTCACAAGGTTACATTTAGGTTTTACAAACATTGAACTTATTGAACGTTAAAGACGGTTGTATGAAAATATGATTTACTATTTGAAAACATTAGAACACCAATAAAATTACTGAAAATCTATGTCATCGATCTCATTCTTTTCACAAGGTTATATGAAAAATTTTAGGTTTTATTAAATTTTCTATAATATCTGAATTTACATGCAAAAGCCAGCTGTTTTGTTTATTTTTTCGACGTTTAACACGGTTGCTTGAAA
Source organism: Acanthosepion lycidas (assembly GCA_963932145.1). Taxonomy (NCBI): domain Eukaryota; kingdom Metazoa; phylum Mollusca; class Cephalopoda; order Sepiida; family Sepiidae; genus Acanthosepion; species Acanthosepion lycidas. The sequence goes on from OZ010578.1 coordinate 67,701,643, forward strand.
ATGTAATTTGCTCTTTTGAAAAATTAGACAACCAATAAAATTATTGAAAATCGATATGGTATCGATCGAAAAATGTTCATTTTTACAAGTTTCAACAGTTTTAACAAAGTTATATTTTAGCTTTTACAAACTTTTGAAAAATATTGAAACATACGTGCAAAAGCAAGATGTTTGGGTTACTTTTTGAACTTTAAACTCGGATCTTTGAAAATTTAATTTGTTTTTGGAAAATTTTAGAAAACCAATAAAATTATTTAAAATCGATATGGTATCGATCGAAAAATATTGATCTTGACAAGTTTCAACAGTTTTCACAAATATTACAAATTTTAGGTTTTACAAACTTTTGAAAAATATTGAAATTTACACCCTTTTGGTTGTAAATTTCAATAAAATAAAAAAAAAGCTGTTTTGGCTACTTTTTTGAAATATGAGAAAATCACCTTTAAATTACAGAATTTCTCTTGAAAAATAACAAAAAGAGCTACAATTACATTTGATTAAAAATTACCTATAATTCTACTTAATTTCCACATGTTCAATTTATAATTAAGAAAATGTGCTATAATTCCATTTGATTTGCAAATTAAAATTTACAAATCCAGCTAAAATCCCATTTGATTTCAATATTTGCAATTGAAAAAATCAAAACGGCTGTAATTCCATTTGATTTTGAAATTTTCAATTGACAAAATAACAAAATCAGCTATAATTCCATTTGAATTAAATATTTTGAAATGAAAAATAACAAAAGTAACTTAATTTGAAAATTTTCAATTGGAAAAATTAAGAAAATCAGTTATAATTCCATTTGTTTTCAATGACTTCAATAAAAAAAATAACAAAATCATCTATAATTGATTTTTTTTCAATTGAGAATACCAAAATCAGATATAATTCCACTTAATTTCAAAGTGATCACTTGAAAAATAACAAAATCAGCTATAATTCTATTTGATTTCAACATTTTCAGATGAAAAATAACAAAATCATCTATAATTCCACTTTATTTTAAAATTTTCAAGTGATAATTGACGAAATCAGTTATAAATCCTTTTGCTTTCAATATTTTCATTTGAACAATAACAAAATTTTCCACTTAATTTCTAAATCTTCCACTTAATTTAAAAATTTTCAATTTATAAATTACAAAATCCGGTATAGTTTCATTTGATTTCAATATCTTCAATATTAAAATTATCTATAATAATTTGATTTCAACATTTTCTATTGAAAAATACCAAAAAATCAGCTATAATTTCAAAATTTGCGAATTGATACATAACATACAAAATGATCTATACTGCAATCTGATTTCAATATTTTCAGTTGAAATATACAATATCGATTTTCAATGATTTTATTTGTTTTCCTAACGTTTTCAAATAGCAAATTATATTTTCAAACAACTGTTGAAAAATAATCGAAATTGTCCAGATCAACTAGTTTTTCAACGTAATTTTAAATATTTGTCAAACTAATCCAAACTTTTTAGCATAACTTTGTGCAAAATATGGGAACTTGATAAAATCAATTTTTTTCAATAGATAACTAATCGATTTTCAATAATTTTACTGGTTTTCTTAAGTTTTCAAATACTAAATTATGTTTTGAAATAACCATTGAAATCGAAGTAATCGAAATTTGCAAAACAACTCGTTTTTACAACGTAATTTTCAATGTTTTTTAAAACATTGTAAAATCCAAAATCTTTAATATAACTTTGTGTAAACTATGGAAACTTGTTAAAATCAATATTTTTCGATCAATACCTAATCGATTTTCGATAATTTTATTGTTTAGCTAATGTTTTCAAATACCAAATTATATTTTCAAACAAGCGTAATTAACGTTGTAAAAGTAATCGAAATTCTCCAATGTAATTTTCAATGATTTTCAAAACATTTTTTTAAAATGTAAAATTTTCAAAATAACGTTGAGTAAACAATTGAAACTTGTTAAAAAAAAATCAATCTGTTTCTAACGATACAGAATCGCTTTTCAGTAATTTTATTGGTTTACTAATCTTTTCAATACCAAATTATATTTTCAAACAAACGTCATTAACGTCAAAAAAATAATCAAAATTTTCAAAATTTTGTATAATCCTTAATTTTTAATATAACTTTGGGTAAAATACTTGTTAAAATCAATATTTTTCGATTGATACCTAATCGTTTTTCAATAATTTTATTGGTTTTCTAGTGTTTTCAAATACCAAATTATATTTCCAACAACTGTTGGAAAAGTAATCGAAATTGGCCAAAACAACTAGGTTTTCCACGTAATTTTTTCAATGTTTTTCAAAAGTTTTTGTAAACTATGGAAACTTGTTAAAATCAATACTTTTCGATGGATATAGATATCGATCGAAAAGTATTGATTTAAATATCTATTAAAAATTTCCCAAATCGTCATATTTCTTTGTAAAGGTACATGCTGAATTCCAAAATAATAACAACATTTTGATAAAACCGACCGTTTTGGAGTTATCGACAATAAAAATTCGAACTCAGTCGCGTTCATTCGTCCATCATTGCGGGCCTTGTTTAACTACATTCACTGCGGAACACTTTGCTCGCGGAAACCTAATTAACGGTCTTACTCGTCTTAATTACAACGCACTGTTGGAAAGCAATGACAAGAGGACAAGTGCTGTTTTATTTTTTTAACAGAAAACCCTTTTTTTCTGTGTAGAAAAGGGGACAAATTAAAAAAACAAAAATTAAATAATACAATAAACCCTTATTTCGTTTCTAGCATATTTTTTTATTTTGTACATAATCATGCTCTTTACAAAGGGTTAGGGTTCTTTATTTTATTGTTTTTTTTTTGTTTTTAATTTATAAGGGACATTATGGGATAAGGGTTGGGGTAGGGTTAGGGTTCTATATTTCATTATTTAATTTTTTTAATTTAAAGCTAGGGTTAGGGTTGAGATTGGGGTTAGGGTTAAGGTTAGGGTTCGGGTTGGGGTTACGGTTCTTTATTTTATTATTTAATTTGCTTTTTTTAATTTAAGAAAGAAAGCTTTACTTAAAAAAACAAAAAACAACAAGTGCGAGTAAGATCAGTTAAGATCAGTAAAAATAGCCGTTAATTAAGATTCCGCGCACAAAATGTTCCGCGGTGAATGTAGTTAAACAAAGCCAGTAATGGCGGACGGCTAAAAACGCGACTGAGTCCGAAATTTATTATCGATAACTCCAAAACGGTAGATTTTATCAAAATTTTTTGTTATTTTTTAATTAAGCATTGTAAATTTACACCTAAATACAACGATTCCAGAATTTTTTATTTGATACTTAGCGCTGGACTTAAAAAGCAAATTACCCTTTTACTTTTACGGAAGTTAAATATATATATATATATATATATATATATATATATATATATATATATATATATATATATATACAATAAAATTATAGCAAAGGGGGATAACCTTAGAATATGAGTTGCTTCCCATAGACTATTTTTTCAGCATCAAATCAAAGGAAAATATTGAAATTAAAGGGAATAATATTGTTAAATATTATGTTATTGACAACAACAAAAAACATAAACAATCACATAGAAATCCTGTATAAGGATGAAAAATAGTTAAAAGTTTATATAGGGAAGATTTTCTGACGGAAGCAGAATTTGAAAGGGGTGTATTCATGTACAGAACACAGATCGAACGACTAAATGAAAAGGAAAGGCGATGAATTTGATGCCGAGACAAAGGCGAGTTCTGTAGGCTTTCCTGGTGCATAAATCAAATGTCCCTTTTTTAGTGTAAAGCTCTGCAAAAAGGATAAATTTGCATTTAATAATTTCATGGCCCAATTCGAGAACTATGTAATAACATAGGCTCGTAACGAATAATTTAAAAAATTCTTGTAAAAATTCATTATTCATCGATTTTTTTCCTTCAGACTATAATTTCCTATTATTTATAAAAGATATTTATAAAAAATTATTTAATTTGATAAGCTTTTAATTAGCTTATCAAATTTAAATAAATCAAGTTTATAAAAAGTGATGATTTATATTCTCCAAAGGATGATTTATATTTTCCTAGAAATGTAGCATATCTAAAAAAAAATAATTTTACCAAAATGTTCTACAAATAATAATTTCAAAAATAAATTCATTCATTTGTGAATAAGTCCTGACAGTTTCATTATTTGATTTTTGCAAGACTTTCCAAAATGTGTTATTTTACCGGAAAACATGCTCGAAAATTTCCATTGCCAGCTCTGTTACCCTGTTGACGCATAAAAAAACAAGATTTTTAACAAACATTTCAAACGTGTTAGAAAGAAGTAAAGAAGTTAAAAATAATAATGAGAAAATACTTTGTTCTTCCCTCTTGATAATAACATAGAGATTTTGATGATAAAATTTTGTTTTTATTAAGTTTGGGGCATTTTTCATCAGGCTATGCTCTTTTGAGTCTTTTTTTATCTAACTATATTGGAGGTACCGTGGGGGTTCTCTACAGTACCTACTGGCATAATACTTCTAAAGGCATAATAATTCAGCATCATACAATTAATGACGAGAATTATGTCGCTATTGATTTGTTAAATGAAGAATTTTTTAGACAGACAATTCATTATTAAAGAAATATTCAAGCATATCAATGAGCGAACTCCTGCCGATGTAGTATCTTGTAAACTCTCCATGGTAAAGGCAGACAGTTAAAGAATGCATTTTTAACCATGATTTTTTTTTTTTTAGACGAAGGTTCTCCTGTCAACAGATATTTAAGTTTTATCATATTCACTAAATTGTCAAGAAATCATTCATGAACAGGTACAAAGTATCATCACTATAGAAAATTTTCGATAAATCTTGTGAGGCGATGAAAACATTTACACAGTAAAAAGAAAAAATTAGCAACTGTTGTAGACAAAAGTGTTTTTTACCACTTACAAATCTAACTACTCCACACTAGAAAACTTTAGTACTAACTATTAGTACTAAAAATGTTATCACAAATGCATATTGTTATGTCGATAATTTGATTCATTAAGACAAGTGATTCTCTCGAAGAATTGTTAAAGAAGCCGTGAAAAGATGGAAGTTTTGTTTTGAGTTACGTTCCGTGTCACTCAAAATTGCAAGGCATTAAAGAAGATGAAGAGTCTTGAAGACGATAAAAATTGCAGAACATTAAGTGACTTAGAAAAAAACTTTAGGATATAAGTATCTACCGTCAAAGATTCTTTAGAAATTTCAATGGGAGTTTTAGATTTTTCTGCTAACACCAAATGAAAAATATTGGCGCAATTCTACTGTATTTGACTACTTATCATTGTGCTTATCCCTGACAATTAAAGGGAGACTACTTCTAAGTGACTTGTGGAAATGAAAATTGTCCTGAGATGTGTAGTGGATGTGTTATTATGTGGTGATATTTGTTGAGAATAAGTTGAGTGTCAATTAACTATTTCCACTAACATCAAAATAAAATACAAAATTCAACTGAATTGTTTTAAAACGTAACAATTAGATTTATTTAGGTTGGTGTACAACATGCAAAGAAAAGGTAGGACAGAGTCGTGTCCCTTTGATTTGGAAATATTTGTACCAGAGTTCATATTACGAACAAGACATATTTAATTAGAAACTAATAAAACATTCAAAACAATGTACAAGCAGAATATTTGGTATATATGTTATGTTGGCAAATATGTATGATGTTTTAGGTTTCAGAATGTCTTTCTTGTAATCGTTCGGTAATGTTGATATTAAAGTTGTTAATATTAAGTGTCTTTTAAACAGAAAGCTCTTAAGAAGTAATTTACCTTTTACTGTAATATTGAACTTGTAATTCAGAAGAATAAAGCTTGGAATTGTGAGTTCTAAAATTAGTAAAAGTTCAAGGGTGATTTCAGAGGTTGGTGAGTGAGTGTATTGGAGTTGTTTCGTGTTAAATAAATTTAACTTTGTAACTTCAAAAGTATGAGTGACGTGGAGTTGTTTGGCAATTGGTTATCCGTCACGAAGCTCACTGGTAAACTTGTGTTCGTGCATTGTATTTATTTACATTCCTGGTCACGTGCGTGGCTCGCGAACACATTTCAAGATTTTTGGCGGTATTTTGTGTTTAAACACGTGTGCGTAGGCGTTGTTATTACTTTGAGATATATTGGCCAATCAGAAGCAATTATTGTAAAACTTCCGTCTGGAGCCTGGATTGTGTTTAGCTTGCACAAAAATCTATAACTAACATGAAAATGTAAATTAGAAATGTTTTTTTAACATTTCTTGTCCAATGAGGATGTAGTGCACTCAGTAATTGGTTCTGATCCACTGGCATATGGAGGTTAAGCTCTATAAACCTTTATCAAATGTTTGTATCAAAGATGTAGTTATTGATGTGATGCTCACATCAAGTGTTGTCTTGGTACGGCAACATAAAAACCTAAAAGCAGTTTCTCAAGTATAGATTAAAAAAACATCAAAGTTGCTCTAGAAGTGTTTGATTCTCAACATTGATTACCAATAAAATTCAAATATGCGCCTTCCTCAGAAAACCCTGCCGATTTAATTACTCGGGCATTGTCTCTGGAAAAGTTTAGACAAAACTTTAAATTTTGGATTTCTGGTCCTTCATGGTTAAATCGGATTCGGTAGCTTGGCCTGAAAGTGGTCTGCATTGCTTCAGTGTGTCCATCATTTCAAATAGCTGAAAATAACTTGTTCAATTTTGTGCAAAAAGTGGATCTTTGATATTTCTCTGACTCCTGATTGGTCAATTAATACTAATATCATGTTTTCAACTACGTCCGAATTGTATCGACCTAAACGAAAATACAATTCCGCCAAAAAACTGTCTATGTGTTTCGAGCTTATCACATGACATGCAACATTATAAATACCAGCGCTACCTTCAACTCTCTGTTTCTTTTCTCAGACCACAGTAATGCAGGGCTTTGTCCCTTTGGAAAACACTATAAAGACTCTGACATACACACAAAAACGCGCACACACTGATCAACTACAATCAACAGAAACTTATTTACTTCAAAATCTGATGGAACTATAAGTTACGATTCAACATATTCTTAGCTTTCCAGAATTCTCTCACTAATATCCAACTCTCTTCGGTGAACGATTTAGGCAGCAAGTTAATTCAATTTTTCGATATTCAAGTGAAGATTACATTTTCTCTCAATCAATAAGTTTCTTTGAACTCACCTTACACCAAATTTCAGCCTACAACATCTTATCGAAGAAGATTCTTTCCATTGAAACCTACTATTATTTCATGAACTGAAATCTTTCCTGTGAGTCCAGATAAAAAAAATTTATCTGCCTTAACTAATTCAAATAACAGTTAAAGGTGAATAACTCCTGTTGTATTATTACAACTCTTACTATATAAAAATCACACACTTGATAGCTTTGTATGTCATACAGTAAATTGAAGATTGTTATTATAAAACAGTTTTTGTGCTGTTTCTCCTTTTTGTTTTTCATTTGCTGACATTTGCAAATTATAAAAAAATGTACGGATTGAATTGAGGCTGTTCAATACCCCTACAAGTGAATGCAATAAGGAGGTTATTCAAAACCAAGTATATCATAATGTTAGTTATGCTAGTATTTTAGAGCCAATCTAGATTATTAAGAATATTAACATTAATGTTCGAATTCACTAATAAGTTAAAATATTCTGACGCAGATCCTAAGCAAGATGCTAAGCTGTATCTGCTGAAATTGGTGAAGAACCAATCATTTGGTAAAAAATTCAATATTTACAAAATCCTCAAACTGAACATTTCTATATAAGAAGTTAAAATATGCATAAAATAATGATATTTTTCATATTTCTATTTATAAAAGTCAAAATATGCACAAAATATGGCTGATTTTCGTCTTTCTATATAGAAACTTCAAAGTGCGCATGAAATGTAGCTATTTTACATATTTCTAAATAAAAAAGAGAAAATATGCATAAAATAATGATATTTTCCTCATTTGTATATAAAAAAATGTCAAATATGCTGTTTTTCCTATTTCTGCATAGAAAAACCAAATATCCATAGCTGATTTTCATATTTCAATAAAAAAAAAATCAAAATACGCACAGAATATAGCTTTTAAAAATAAAAAAAATTATTTTCTAGATAAAAAAAACACAAAATAAGCCTAAGATATAGATGATAAAAAAGTCAACATATGCAAAATCTGTATCAAATGTAACATTTTTAAATATTTCTTAATGAAAAGAAAAGGACTAAATCTGTACATATATTATATATCTTAAGGAAAAAAGTTAAAACTGCAGTAAATGTAACTTTATTATATTCTTAATGAAACAGATTAAAACTTTTCCAGATGTAACGTTTTTAGATATTTCTTAATGAAAAAAGATTAAACCTGAATTAAATGTAACTTTTTTGATATATCTTAAAGAAAAAGACTAAATCTAAGATATTATCAAAGGCCATATGGAAGGTCTCAAAGTGAAAGTGCATTTGAGGTTAGTTGAGAATTTTGGAAACGGAAGCAAACATTAAGAAATTAATTTATGTCCGCTTACAAAAACATGTCATGATTGTCAGGAGGAACAAGGGGTCAGTTGTTATATTTGTTAATTTTGAATGTGAAGGTAGAATAGAAAAACTGATTTATGCCTGCTTGTTAATGAGCAGAAATAACTCCGCCGACTTTGGAAGTGTAAACAAATCGAGAAATAGGATTTTATCATTTGCTCAAAGAAATTGAGATAAGAAACCAGCCTGTAAGTACGATCAAGTGAAAAAGATATGGAGACAAACAATTGCTAATAGCGGGTCGAAGGAAACAGCTAGTAAAACTGGTTGCATAGAAAAGACGAGGGCCTGAGAAAATTCGTTGTTGAAAATTAATGACTAAAATAAAGACCTCCTTTTCACCCACTTGGTTTAAAAATCAGATTTTCCAAAGAGACTGTCGAAGTGGTTGGCTTAGATGAGATAATAAGAGAGGAGGGGCAATAAAGAGAAATTACCTCCGTCCATTTGGAAGTAATGGTGTTAGGCATAAATAAAAGAAGGAATGAGTTATACGGGCGGGAAGATACCCGCAATCATTACCAATAAGAAGAAGGGATCTCCCAAATTTGGAGAGATAACTAATATTGCGAACCAGAAAACAATTGTGACACTGAGCTGTCGGCCCATGGTCAACTCCCAATCGCGGCACGAAACTATGCTATTTCTCCTACAGGCGTTTTGGGGTTGACTCTTAGTCGCTGCCACCAGCCTGTGTCCCTGTCGATCAGTGGTCGTCGCTACCCGGCGGAATCCTTTGGTCAGGGTACCAAGTGGGATGGTCGGTCGATGCTAACGACTTCACACCAGCTTCAAATGATTTGACACCAGCTCCTTCGTTCCCAGCTCACTTCCAACGTCTGGTTACCGAAGTAACTGCTTCGATCTCAAGTTTAACCTACCCACGTTGTGGTTTTGATCTTGGGGTAGACAAAACCGTAGTGTAAGATGAGTCTAACAAAAAATTGTCCCATTGATTACTGGTCATTTGGAAAATTAATCACTTATCATTTTGGGGAGATCCCTTCGTCCGTGAGGAGAGGCTGCAGGAGAGATATCCTCCTAAACTCCTCCTTTCTCATACTGATACCTTATACTAAATCCTTTCAGTGGGCGTTAATAATTTCCCCGTCTTTACCATCAAATTACCTCCGCCTATCACCATTGCTACCACTCGACCAATAGCGTCCCGGTCGTGCGGGTGTGGCTAAGCTGGCCTAATTAAAATTATAACCTAGAATTTTTTGTTTACAAAATTCTCGTTTTTACGAATACCATATGGTTACTTAAAATCTGTCAGATCTGTTGGTCACTTTGCGTCTTCTTAACCAGCACTTTTTACAAACAATCAATTGTCCAAGCCTGCTATCTTGTCCCTTCATGAAGTTAGCGTCTACGGGAACCCTTAGCTTCTCTCTATCCCGTATCGACAATATTTCGGAATATTTTCTCATGCCAAAACTTTTTATAATTACCATATGGCCGTGCCTTGCCTGCACTTAAGATGATATATTGTTCTCGGGTTATTCGTTAATCAGTATATCATTAATCAATTGTCAAAAGCTCGCATATGGTATTTTTGTGACTTCAATGTTTACGCCAATTCTCGGGTTTTTGAGAAAAGTAACTCGATCTTATTTTTAACATAAAAAATAAAAATCTCGGGGTATCTTCTTTTCCGTTCTCGGTATTTTCTTGTGTCATTTTTATGGTTAATTAGTTAATTAATTACCATAGCTAAATAGTGTCACACAATGAACTCTTGTTCAAATCGATACAGAAAACTGAGGAATCCCCAAATTCTCAAACACTGTCAGCCGAAATCAATATAAGCAGAGCGCTTAAGCAACCCAAGAAAGAGAGAGAGAGAGAGAGATACAACGGCGAAGAGCAGACGAAGGAGCTACTGAGATACACGTGACTTGCTGCCTAGACAACTCGCGTCTTTGTCCTCTTCTAAGAAATAGCACCGATAGGCTAAGTGTCACTATAGAGATTTTAGTGGAAAGGGTTTATTTTTGTTAGACAAAGACCTACATAAATCAAATCGAAAATTGACGCGAGGAATTTTTCATTTTTATTTCGTCTACGAAGACATTGCTAAAAATAGTAATGTCTTGATATTCGATTTCCACTAGCTCTGTGATCAAGAATCACAACGTGGCTGGAGCGAGGTGTGGTTTGGGGTGGACAGCGGCCAACTAATCTTTGACCAGCGGCATTACCGAGCAAGCTTGGCATTGACCTACAAACCAAGACATACGCAACCTGGGAGTGGTGCTATAGATATTTATTAATGAAAAAGTATAAATGTGTACAAAAGGTAGCATTTATTCTATTACTTAAAAGAAAATAAACATTAAGTAAATGTAACTTTTTTATATTTCTCAACGAAAAGACTTTATCTGGTGCAAATGTATCTGTTTTTCTTATTTCCAATAAAAATACTAAATCTGTACAAAATGTAATCTTTTTTATATTTTCTAACGAAAAAGACTAAATCTGTACAAACTGTGCATTTTCTTAATGAAAAAGTTTAAATCTGAAAAATTTTATTTAATGAAAAAGACTAAATCTGATATTTTAATGAAAAAGACTAAATCTGATATTTTAATGAAAAAGATAATGTAACTTTTATCGATATTTCATAATGAAAACTATTTATATATATATTTTTATATTTCTTAATGAAACAGACTAAATCTGTATAACTTTTGTGAACAGTTCTTAATGAAAAAAGATTAACTTGAAAAAATATAACTTTTTGATACTTCTTAATGAAAAGAATAAATCTAAAGAAAATATAACTTTCTGTGGATGTTTCGCAATGAGAAAGACTAAACCTGATGTAGTCATAATTTTATTTCAAAGATAAAGAATCTGAGGAAAATGTATCTGTTTTTGCTATTAATTAATGAAAAACACTACATCTGAACAAAATATAACTTTTTTGAAATTTCTTAATAAAAAAGACTAAATCTGTACAAAATATAATATTTTTGATACTGCTTAACAAAAATGTCTAAATCTGTAAAAAGTGAAAATTATCTTTTGTTTTTATATTTCTTAATGAAAATATTCCAAATATAACTTTTTCTTAGATATTACTTAATGATAAAATTTAAATTTGTACAAAATATTATATATTATATTTCTTAATGAAACAAGACAAAACCTGAAGTAAATATATCTTTTTTAATATGTAAAAAAGACTGTATCTAGTAAAAATGTGTTTATATTTTTTAATGAAAAAGTCTAAATCGGTACAAAATGTGACTTTTTATATTTCTTAATGAAAAAAGACTAAATCTGTTCAAAATGTAACTTTTTTGATATTTCTTTTTGAAAAAAAGATTCAATCTGTAAAACTAGTACTAAATATAACATTTTTATATTTCTTAATAAAAATACTCTATCTAGTGAAAATCTATCTGCTTTGCTTCTTACTGAAAAAATACCAAATCTGAACAAAATATAACTTTTTTATATTTATGAATGAAAAGACAATATATATAAAAAACATAACTTTTTTTATACTACTTAATGAAAAAAATTAAATCTGTACTTTTTTGACATTTCTTAATGAAAAAAGATTAAACCTTAAAAATATATTTTTTTGAGATTTTTAAATGAAAATGACTAAATCTGATGAAAATCTAACTTTTTATATTTCTGGATGAAACATAATAAATCTGCACGAAGTATAACATTTATTATATTTTTTAAACAAAAAAGACTGAAGCTGGAGTAAATGTAAATTGTTTATATTTCTTAATGGAAGAATCTGATGAAAATGTAAATGTTTTTTTATTTCTTAATGGAAAACACTAAATCTGAAGAAATATAACATTTTTGGTATTTTTAATGAAAAAGTCTATATCTGTATAAAAATGTAAAATTTTTTGATACTTTATAATCACTAAATTATACTCAGAAAGTTATACCACTAAATTTGTACAAAATGAAACTAAAAAGTAACTAAAAATTACTCCATGAAGAAAGATTAAACCTGAAAATCTAACTTTTTGTTGATATTTCCTAATGGCTAAATCTGATGAAAATGTAACTTTTTCACATTTCTGAATGAAACAGACAAAATTTGTACCAATTTTACATAAAAGATTAAATCAGTACAGAATGTAACATTTACTATTTTTTCTTCGTGAAAAAAGGCTAAACCTGAAGTAAATCTATAATTTTTTTTCTCTTAATCTCCATCTGATGAAAATGTAACTGGTTTTTCAATTTCTTAATGCAAATTACCTAATCTGAACAAATATAACATTTTTGATATTTCTTAATGAAAAAGACAATATCTGTACAAAATGTACCTGAAAAAAATATAATTTTTCTTGATATTTTTAATGAAAAAGACTAAATCTGATGAAAAGATAACTTTTTTTTATTTCTGGATGAAAGTGAATAAATCTGTACCAGATTTAATATTTTAAATAATTCTTAATGGAAAATAATAAATCTATACAAAATGTAATATTTATTATATTTTTAAATAAAAAGACTAAACCTGAAGTAAATGTATTTTTTTATATTTCTTAATAACGAAGACTGTATCTAATGAAAATATTTCTGAATGCAAAAAATACTAAATCTGAATAAAATATAACATTTTTGATATTTCTTAATGAAAGAGACTATATCTGTACAAAATATACCTGAAAAACACTAAATCTGAAGAAAAGTAACTTTTGTTGATTTTTTTAATGAAAAATATTAAATCTGGATAAAATATTTTAAAAAAAGACTAAACGATAAGTAAATGTAATGAAATCTTAATGAAAAAGACTAAATCTAACGAAAATGTTTTGTTTTTTTTATTTCTGAATGAAAATGATTATATGTATACAACATGTAACTTTTCGTAAATAAAAAATCAACTTCTGAATAAAAAACACGAAATTCGCCTAATTGCTTTTCCAACTAATGCATAAAAAAGCAAACATATGTATAAAATGAAGCTAATTTTCAAATTTATAAACATGCCTGAAATAACGCTGAAATTTGTGTATGAAAAATTCAGAAACTGAATAAAATATAGCTGTTCTACATCAGAAACAACATATGCAATAAATAATGTTTATTTTCATATATCAATGTTAAATAAGTCAAAACGTAAATAAGATGAAGCTGTTTTTCATATTTCTGAACAAAATGGCAAAATATCCATAAAATATTTCTATTTTTCAATATACAGAAAATGAAATTATACATAAAAGATAGCTGATTTCCATATTTCTATAGAAAAAAGTACAAATACACATGAAATATGTTTTCCATATTTTTATATTTGAATAAAATATTTCTCTTTTTCATATTTCTATATAAACAGCCATATTCTAGGCATATTTGTCTCTTTTTATCCTGAAATATGATTAGAAGCTATATTTTATGCGTATTTTGTCCTTTTTATGTATAAATAATAACATCAGAAATATCTTATTCTTATTTTGACTTTTTTAGAAAAGTGCAAAATAGCATTATTTCATGCATATATTGATTTATTTTTTAGAAATATGAAAAACAACAATATTTTATACGTATTCTGACTTTTTTATATAGAAATATTAAAATCATTTATATTTCATGTGTATTTTGACTTTCTTATATAGAAGTATTTATATATCAGCTACATTTGACGTATATTTTGATTTATATATAGAAATATGAAAATGAGAAATATTCGAGGCATATTTTGAAATTTAGAAATATAGAAATCAGTACCATTTTATGCATATTTTGTTCTTTATGTAGAAATATGAAAAACAACTATATTTATAACAGATTTTTAATTTTTTATATAGAAATTTGGCAAATAAGCATTATTATTTTCAAGTTTTGTCATTCATAGATTAAAATCAACTTCATTTGATGCATATTATATCTTTTATGGAGAAATACCAGCAACAAAAATCAGTAGTGCTCAGTGAGATGGAGGGCTTGGCCATATCCACGTAGACGATATCTTGGTATTCTCCGAACTATAAATAAGATATTGATGACACCTTCCTATATAAATGAAGTCAAAATATGCATAAAATGTAACTGATTTTCATATTTCTATGTTAGTTAAAGTATGGATAAAAATTCCTGTTTTTTATGTTTATATAAAAAGGTCAAAATATATATAAAACATTGGTATTTTTCATATTTTTATATAAAAAAAGTAAAAATACATATTGTAACAGAGAGAGTTTGACGCACATGAATGCACACACACAAATATAACGTTTATTGATTGAAGATGGAAAACACGATCTTCCGTGAAAGTTACAAACTGTGTCAGCGCTATTAATAGGAAAGAATCTAGAACAATGATATATGAAACCTGAGACGGCTGATGGATAAAGAATAGATTTCAAATCGGGTTGGCGAGGACTTGTTTATAAACAAATGCAAAAGAACAAGAGGCGATATTTAATTTGGGTCATTAAAAAAAAATAGACGAAAATAATATTTTTGATAAAAACATATTGAAGTAAATTGAACCGGGGAGGTAAGATCAGTGTATGTTTACCGCTAGCGAAATCTGATCTAAACATAAGTTGTATCCGCTGAATTTGGTCATCGAAAAGACAATTGAAATGAACATTGAACTAATTAATTTTATCCACTAAGAGATTTGAAATAGATCTGAATTTAAACTTTGTTTATGGCGACACTCGTGTTAAGCGCGTGAACAACCTGGCTTATAACCTTCGGTTTGCTATATAAACGCGAGTTTTGCTGAGTTGGAGAGTGAGACGAGAGTGACGTTGAGAGAGAGAGACTGACGTTGCAGTGAGTCGGTCCAGTGGATAAGAACTTCAAGAAATATCATCGTCGTTGTAGCAGTCGCATTGAAAAGTCGCTGAAACTTAACGTTTGTCACTTACGACAACCAACTGAAAAGCTACACTTCTACGTAGGAATCACACACACACACCTCTCTCTGTTGGTATAATTGGTAGAGGAGTGGTCCTCTGTTCTTATGTTAATTGCTTTTCTATCCTTTCTGTAAACTCTTTCTACTCTTGTTGTTTTCTTATGCAAAAAACATCAATATTTTACCCATTGTTGTTCGGCTTCTGCAGATATTATTTCCTTGTTTGCCACATTCCAATTTTCCTGCCGCCCACTCTCACAGCGTGTGCCTACATCCCCAATCGACCGTGAACGTATGGACAACACCCCGCTTACTGGATCTAAAAACTAACACAACGTGGGCAGCAGGCGGAACTTGGCCAGTGACCGGTCGAACAATCTACGGGTACTCAGGGAGCGTGCGGCCAGCTACCCCTGAGTTCGGTTCAGACCGAGTGGCCGCCTCAACCCAAAAAGGAAGACGCCGGAGGTTGAGGGGCTGAAGGGACGAGTGGTAGATTTGGTGCCGAGACCAGGATTGACCTTGAGTTACCACGGAAAATAAGGCCTGGAACAGCTTTGGAGAAAAGCAAGCCTTAAGTTATACTCAGGAAGAAAGGAAGTAAACACCAGCAAAACAGACTTTGTTTGTTGCATCTAGCCGGGACCGACTAAGACCAGAAAGAACTCTAGTCTATGGACGATATTAGTATTAAAAAAAAAATTTAAAAAAAAGGACATAAAACGGAAACAAAAACACGGAGCAGCGGACCTCAGGTATGTCACTTTTTGGTTTCTCTACTCCCTCATTGCACTAATATTGTTGATTTTTGTCGACTCTGTACGCAGTTGAAGCGCCACCGCCGTGTTAAGTAGTTTCCTTGTTCGTCGTTAATCTCTCTTCTCGTGGGAAAGTGGTAGGATGAGCGTAGCAGGATCAGACGCCACAACCGACCTTGGGGACGAGGGTGTCCCCGAAATAACGATAGGTTTCAGAAGGATGATAGGTAGTATGAAGCTACCCACTTATAAAGGTAACCCTGCAGACCTGCATGAATAGATTCTCTCCATCCAAAAGAAGCAGGTGATTTATGGCTTATCAGATCAGGAGATGGTGCTCTTGGCTTACGACGCCGCAGCGTGGCAGGTGTCTAAGTTTATAGGGGCATGGTACAAAGAAAACCCAACCGCGACATGACAGAACTTAAATCCGCTCTGGTGCGGCAGTACGCAAGTGAGCGTACAGCCATTGAGGCAGTCAAGAAACTATTCCGGCTTCAGCAACAAGAAGGAGAGATAAATGAAGAATTGGGAGAAAGGATCGCAGGTCTAGCAGCATTAGCCTTTTCGGAGTTGTCGACTCGGGACATCGGCCCTATTCAGGCCTTGTTAGCCGATGTATATGTAGATGCACTAAGCGACAGGGACTTGAGGGGCGATGTTCTGAAGGGAGGACCGGTCACCCTGGCCGCAGCCATAGAAACGGCTCGGGCCAGCGAGCAACTCTGGGATAGGATAAGAAGCGGTATAGGAAGGAGCCACCGGGGGGCCAAGGTAATAACAAAAAAAGAAGGATCGGTAGTGGATCCGGATAAGCGAACCGAAGGAGGAGGTAGAAGAGGACTGGGAGGCGGAGGCTGACCCCAATAAGAAGCCCTGAGATTTTCGTTATGGGTTTTTCAAGCCCACACCGAGCCGATATGGGCTGGTGTGTTGGGCTTGCAAATACAGTGGGCATCGGGCCCGCGACTATGGAGGCGACCCGAGATCTCTGGGGCCAAACTGTACGACTTGTGGCGAGTTCTGGCATAAGACTCAATGGTGTACGATGGAAGGGGACCGCAAACTAGGGATAAAGCGAGTTAATACGCTGGTGCCTCCTCCCAAAAAGGAAAGGGGTCCGGGAAACGCCAATGGGTCACCTGTGAAAAAATAAGAGGCAGGGTGGCCCCAGTGCGAATAAGACCTCTGAGATACTGGACGTGTAGCATGGTCAGACACATTTCGGCAAGTTGTAATGAGCGAAGGTGTTGGCGCTGTGGAGGAGCGGGTCACCTGAGACGAACCTGTCCTCGCAGTGACCACACCGAACGAAACAACCCTAACTCGAATAGAGGGGAGGAATGGGTTGCAGTCCGAGAAAAAAGAGTCAACCGAACTCTACCCCACCCAGGAGGGCCCCTAGACAGAAATGGGAGCGCACTAGAAAAAGTTGAACTCCTGTCACCGACTCCCATGTCTCGGTTGACGAGAATACACGGAAAAAGTGGAGAACATACGGGAAGGAGAAAGGCACAGGTATACAGTTTGCTGAAGGAAGGGCCAGATTTCACCTGTGATGTGTTGTTGGGAAACAAGAAGATGAAGGCCCTTGTCGATACGGGAGCTTCAGTGTTGCTTGTTAGCTCCAGGGTTTTAGGAAGCTGGGACTAAAGACAAAGCTTAGTCCTGTCGATCTCCTAATAAGTCAGGCTGATAGTAGCAGGATGAGAATAGAGGGGGTGAGTGGCTACCTTTCCAGTTGGCAAGAATCAGAGGTAAGCTTAAGGCTTATGTGGCACCAGATTTGTGTGGTGAACTAATTTTGGGGGGCGACTGGCTTAAGCAGAATAAGGCACAGATCAGTTTTGACCCCGCCACCCTAACAGTAGATGGAGTAGAGATACCATTGGGAGAGGATAATTATGAACAATTGTCAGTGGTGGCCCAAACAGATATAAAGCTCCCCACTAGGACCACTGTATCTGGGAAAGGCCAAATTGTAACAGAGAGAGTTCTGAACAACGACCTGTATCAAGTAGTCCCTACTGGTAGCGAAGGAGAGATATCCGTATGCGATTTGCTAGTGAAGCGGTCAAGGACCGTTCCCTTACCGTTAACCAATACTGCCAATAAAACTATTAAAATAAAGCAGGGAGAGGAGCTGGCACACGCATGCCCAGTGAGAGAAGTCGAACAGGTGAGAGTATGGAATAAAAATAGGCCTGGAGAGAAGATAGGTAGCGAGGAAATAAAGGAAGAGGATATAATAGCTCCCGAACATTATAGGAGAAAATTGAGCGGGTTGCTGAACAGTAATCGAGAAGTAATAGCCATTACTGACAAAGAATTGGGACAGACAGTGGAAATGAAGATAGACACGGGTGACCACCCACCTATAAAGTTGAAGCCGTATAGAACCCCAATCCACAAAAGAAAATTAGTAGAGGACGCAGTAAGTGAAATGATGGAATCAGGGATAATCGAGAGGTCCAAATCTCCCTGGAGTTTTCCCATAGTCATTGTGGAAAAGAAAGATGGACGGCATAGGTTTTGCGTGGACTTTCGTCAATTAAACGCCATTACGAGACTGCTGGCAGTGCCCCTTCCCTTGATTGATGATATTCTAGCTCTTTTGGGGAAGTCGAAGTGTTTTTCCACCTTAGATTTGAGATCGGGGTATTGGCAGGTGGCCCTTGGCCGAAAGGATCAGGAAAAGACCGCCTTTACCTGTCACATGGGTCTCTTCAATTTCAGAGTTATGCCGTTTGGGTTGTCGAACGCCCCGGGCGTATTTAGTCAGTTTATATCCATCGTGCTAAATGAGACGGAGGTCTTTGCCATGGCATATCTGGATGACATTATGGTGTTTTCGAAGTCCCCGGGGGAACATTTTGAACATCTGCAGCAGGTGTTCAACAGGTTAAAAGAACATGGACTAAAGCTGAAATTATCAAAGTGCCAGTTTATGAAAGAAGAGACAAATACTTAGGGCTCATCATAAGTAAAGAAGGGATAAAGATGGATCTAGTCAAAGTAGAGGTTATAAAGGCCATACCTGCACCTAAAACTGTAAGAGAGATCAGGGGATTTATTGGAGCCATCGGATATTATCAGAGGTTCATACCAGCCTTTAGTCGACTGGCAGGCCCCCTAATAGCGTTAACTAAGAAGCATGCTAGGTTTAAGTGGACCAAGGATTGTCAGCTATACTCCTGTTGGCCTACCCAGATCTGAGTAAACCTATGGTGCTATACACGGATGCTAATGATAAGTGCATCGGGGCGGTTCTTGCGCAACCATGTCCCGACAAGGATGGCCCATTACCAAGTGTGTCTGAGGAAGTGCCGATTTACTTTCTGTCTCTTCGACTCTCCGATACTCAGCAAAGATGGCCAAAGAGGCGTTTGCTATCCTGTATACTGTGCAAAAGTAGAACTATTATTTGAGTGGGGTAGTGTTTACCATTAAAACAGGCCACAAACCCATCAAATATTTATTAGAGGCAGAGTGGACGGATAAGAAGATATAGCAATGGGCGTTGAAACTAAGTGGATATAACTGCAAGATAGAATACTTGGCAGGGAAGGATAATACCTGTGCTGAACTGTTATCAAGGATTCCGAAGCAACTAGAGACGAGGGAAGGACTTGGTTGGGAGGATGAGGAAACGAGGGAGACGGAGATTATTTTCGACCCCCACTGGAGAGACATTGTTGGGCAAAGCCAAGAGGATAGAGAGATAGCAGCTATCAGATTCAAGGTAGAGGCAGGTTGTACCTCCAACTATATGGTGCACGATGGAGTGTTGCATTACCTTGCAGGTAGAGATGAGGAAGTAAGTCCAAAAAATAGTGATACCTGAGAAGTTGAGAGCCGAGGTTCTGGACCAGTGTCATAGGAAGTTGGGACACATGGGAATTAATGGATTAATAATGAGGAATTATTATTGGCCTAGGTTGTTTAAAGATGTTGTGGACCATGTAGAAAAATCCGTAACATGCCAAGTACAGATTCGAAGGAGTAGGGAGGCCCCCGTATTAGAAACGGATGTCCCGAATTACCCATTTCAGAAGGTAAGCATGGACATTTCCAGGTCCTATGGAGAAACTCCTAGAGGTAATCTTTACACAGTGAGTTTTGTGGACTGGCTAACGAATTGGCCTGATGCATTTGCCATACCGGATAAGACGGCACAGATGGTGTCACAGATAGTGCTAAACGAAATATTCCACATATATGGGGCCGCTGAACAATTGGTTACCGATAATGGACCGGAGAACGTAAATCAAATTATGAGGGAGACGTTGAGGGAATTGAACATACATCACATAACCACCTCCTCATATCATCCCCAAAGTAATGCGAAAGTGGAAAGATTTCATAAAACCCTCGCTGATGTGTTAGCTAAACTAGCTGAGGATAATAGGGAGAATTGGTACTTATTCGTAACCCAAGCATTGGCGGCCCTGAGGTTCTCCATAAACGAGACGACAAAATTTTCTCCCTATTATTTAGTATATAGACAATCTATTGCGACCTAGGAGGAAGTATTTAGGGGAGGATCATCATCGAATAGTTCTAGAACAACAGCACAAAATGTTTACGCAGGTGAGGAGAAGGATTAGGAGAGCCCAGAATAGGCGAAACGATAGGATAAACAAGGGCAGTGGAGAAGTCCCCTTCCAGATCGGGGATCCAGTATATTATAGAATGCATGTGACAGAAGGTAAATTGGGCCAGAGATGGAGCCCATATTATAGAATAGTAGAGCAGACTGGTCGGGTTTCCTTGTGATATGGGACCAATTGACCGGGAAGGTAAAGAGGGTGCATGCGAATGATATAAAACTAGCGGAAATAGGGGAACTGGAAGGAGCCGAAACAAGAACTAAACAGAAAAGGCTAAGGAGAACTATGTTAGTAGAACCCGAAGAGTTGGAGACGGGCAATGAAAGCGAAGGGAGTGAAGAGATTGAAATTAGCCCAACTACCCTTCGAAGGCTGAGGGAGGCAAAGCGGATCCCAGGGGGGACCTTCTGATGAGGCAGTAATTGACCCTAACCTTAGGGAAGAAAAGGAACTGAGTGAATGGGAAGAAGAAGATGAAATTCCGTTAGCACAATTGCAGGGTGAATTGCGGGCTGGAGAAGCGCCTAGTGTTAATGGAGAATTACCACTGAAATTGCGACTAAGGGAGGCGGTGCAGCCCTAGCTCAAAGATTAAGTGAAACCAGTACAATGGTTGTGCCGAATGAGCGACAGTCTGGGGTTGACCGGGCATTATCCTCGGTGTTGTGGATTATGTGGAAAGGCCCCCATGCATGCGCGGCACTGGTGGTGGTGCGGATCGGCACTTGATGGGTTGCTCTAAGATATAACCACCCAATCGAAACCAAAAACAGGATGATTGAGTAAGACGAATTCTTCTCTCCATATGTTGCAGACATGAACGTGAGGAGGCTCACGGTACTGATGATGCTGGTTCTGGTAGCTTATACCTGGGAACACAGTGAGAATACTATATTTAAGAAAACGAGCGAAGTGGTTATAACTAGATCAAAGTGGTTGATAACGTTGGTAATAGACCTACGACCGTATGAGAAGTTGCTGGGACAGTTGAGGGTCGAGGTGGACAAACTAGATACAGCCAGGACACAAGTTGCGAGAGAATACTTGCAGACGCCGGTATACCATCGTATATTATACCCCGTAGCTCAAGAGTCATTAATAATTGAGAAACAATGGAAGGACAGGAATTACTATTTGAAAGGAATAAAGTTGTTACGGACCAGGCAGAAGAGGGCAGTACTACCTATAATGGGAAAGGCATTGAGCGTTTTGTCTGGTACAGTCTCCGAAGGCGAAGTGAAGGTAATTAAGAGGAAACTAAAAGTGGTAGAGCAGAAGCAACAAGCCATGGCTCAGTTGGTTAGAGAAAGTGTACCCATACTAAACGTCACTAGGCTGGAATTAGTTTAAAATAGAGGAAATATTAATTGGTTGATTTCGCACCTACAAGTAGAAGTGTTAAATGTAACTACGTCTATAAACACAGGGTTACAGAAGTTAGAACGGTTCTTGCAAAGATATTTTCAATTATTGGCTATAATGAGTAAGGTATGCCAGACAAGTCATTCCTTAACGGTATTGTTGGAGCATGTGAGAGCACAATTAGACATGCTGTCGCTGGGATACCTGTCTCCGCATATAATAACTCCGGAACGATTGAGGGAAGTACTGCTAGAGATACAAGCCAAGCTACCCCAGCACCTTCGATTACCGTTCGACCCCACCTGGCAGCTATGGAAATATTATAGCGCCTTGGGATGTACTACCTTGCTGGAGGATGATAAATTACTAGTACTTGTGTCAGTGCCATTGCTGGACAGAGGTAGTACCTTTGAAATTTACCAGGTGATGAATCTCCCCCTTCCCTATCCAAGGCTAGAGCCGAAGATAAGAGCAGTAGCTAGGTACAAAGTGGAGACGGAATTTGTCGCCCTTAATCTGGCCAGGACGAAGTTTATGCTCTTAACAAAGGGAGAAGCAGAAAGATGCAAGAATGACGCCTTAGATACCTGTGGGTCTGTGAATCCAATCTATGTGACAGGTAGCCACGATCTGTGCGTACTACATTTGTTTAAGAAAAATAAGATTGGAATTAGGGATCATTGTCAGGTAGAGGTGTTAGCCGGGGTGATGTTGCCGAAGGCCATCAGTGTCTCCGACGGGGTTCGGGCGGTGGCCACACAAGAAGGGATTGAATTATCTAAGGTGTGTGCAGAGGAGCCCACTACTACAATAAGGGTTACCCCACCTTGTTTTTTTTTGTAGAGCTACCCTTCGGCTGTAGAGCTCATGGTCCATCTATCTCCTTAACCCCCTACTACCGGACAGAGGAAACATTTGAAGAGAATTAGGCCTTATTAGGGCTAGTAGGAACGAATGCCAGTGAATGGGCAGAATTGTGGCAGCCCATTATTGGGGGGATTCCTAAGATGTCCCTAGAAAAGATGCCTGTGTTGTTAAAGCCAATCGATAAGATTGATCTTGGACGATTGAAGTCACAGTTAGATAAGATAGATATACCGAGTCCTATCTGGAGAGAGAACTTGATATAATATATGGCCGATCGTTGGGGCAATTTTATTACTAATGGCCGTAGCCTTGCTAGTTTAGCGGTGGATGAAGAGACGTACGATATCGTTGACAGGGCAGAAAAAAATGGCAGGGAGTGCAGAGGTGAGGAAGGGATTCCAGTTAGTGCACTTTACCAAGATAGGTCCGACCAGAGTGCATCAGAACCCCTAACTGTTATTGAAGAAGAGTCTACGATTGTCGTAGAAGAACCTGAACCAACAAAAGATTCGACAAAGCCTGTTGTGAATCGGATGGACAGATTTACGAAATAAATTGAATTTTTTTTATGCTTTTTTTTGTTTTGTTTTTTGTAATGAGACTAAAATAATTCGGGTTGGGAGATGCGACTTGGAGCATGTCCCAGGTGGCTCGTCGTAAGAGCATGTTGAGATAGGGTTTCTCGCACCAGACGATATGAAACTCATGTGTCATTTACTAGTAAATGACAAATGGGGAGGGAGGGATGCAACAGAGAGAGTTTGACGCACATGAATTCACACACGCAAATATAACGTTTATTGATTGAAGATGGAAAACACGATCTTCCATGAAAGTTACAAACTGTGTCAGCGCTATTAATAGGAAAGAATCTAGAACAATGATATATGAAACCTGAGACGGCTGATGGATAAAGAATAGATTTCAAATCGGGTTGGCGAGGACTTGTTTATAAACAAATGCAAAAGAACAAGAGGCGATATTTAATTTGGGTCATTAAAAAAAAATAGACGAAAATAATATTTTTGATAAAAACATATTGAAGTAAATTGAACCGGGGAGGTAAGATCAGTGTATGTTTACCGCTAGCGAAATCTGATCTAAACATAAGTTGTATCCGCTGAATTTGGTCATCGAAAAGACAATTGAAATGAACATTGAACTAATTAATTTTATCCACTAAGAGATTTGAAATAGATCTGAATTTAAACTTTGTTTATGGCGACACTCGTGTTAAGCGCGTGAACAACCTGGCTTATAACCTTCGGTTTGCTATATAAACGCGAGTTTTGCTGAGTTGGAGAGTGAGACGAGAGTGACGTTGAGAGAGAGAGACTGACGTTGCAGTGAGTCGGTCCAGTGGATAAGGACTTCAAGAAATATCATCGTCGTTGTAGCAGTCGCATTGAAAAGTCGCTGAAACTTAACGTTTGTCACTTACGACAACCAACTGAAAAGCTACACTTCTACGTAGGAATCACACACACACCTCTCTCTGTTGGTATAATTGGTAGAGGAGTGGTCCTCTGTTCTTATGTTAATTGCTTTTCTATCCTTTCTGTAAACTCTTTTCGGCTAGACGATCGAACTCTCTGCCTCTGAGCAGGGAGGAACTTGGACGAAGTTCACCCGAAGGGCAGTTTCTCGTTCGGGGAGGTTGACCAACCCGATACCGTTATGCGGGTTCTACGGGCATTTTTTGGACGAGCCTACGGGCTTGGAGAACCCACGTTAAACCCAGCCTTGTGCCACATGCAACCTTCTGGAGGGGAGGTTGTGGCTAAATATACTAGCTGGAATCTTTTTCAGCTGTGCTGGTCAAACTCTCCTACTTCAGGCAGAGAGGAACCCGGACGAGGTTATGCCGAAGGGCAGAGTCTCGTTCGGGGAGGTAGACTGACCCTGAACCCGTTTATACGAATTCGAAAGGGAATATTTTTAGCCGAGCCTACGGGCTCGGAAGGCACACGTAAAACTCGCCCTTGTGCCACCTCTATCCCTGTAAGGGTGGGGGGCTAGTAGATACTGACTAACTGGAATCTTTTTCAGCTGTGCTGGTCGAACTCTCTGACTTCGGGCAGAGAGGAACCCGGACGAGGCTACGTTGAAGGGCAGAATCTCGTTCGGGTGGATAGACCGATCCGTCATGTTTATGCGGGGTCTACGGGGAATTTTGGCCGAGCCTATGGGCTCGGTGTACCCCACATTAAATTTGACCCTGTGCCACATCCTACCCCGTGGGGAGATTGCGAAATATTACTAGCTGGGATCTGTTGATTACGCCTTAGACTTGCGCGAGAACTACCGACCTTCCAATATAGTAGCACTCACTATTGATTAAATTGCGAACTTACCTTTATTCTTATTGTACTGGTTGTATACCATAAACCTTTACTTACTTTATCCAGCTTGTTTTTCAAATATATATTCATATATATATTCGGAATATAACAGCGGCAAACAACGGTAAGTCAGACATAGAGACAACAACAAGAAGTAATAAATTTATTATCAAAACATACAAACGGAGAGAAAATGAAAGACGGAAAAAACATGTCAAAAATAAACATTGTGGACAGAATAGTGGGAGGGGAACTTATAAATTCAGAAAGGTAAATTACAGATCACCATATGATCTTGTGCCATACTTGCATGAATTTACAAAACATGAAAAGGTAAAAACAAACAGGGAAACATGTAATACAAAAGATCTCATGCCAGGCTTGCATGAAAGTACAAACATGAAAAGATACATTAAGCAAAATGAAAACATAAGAGAAACAATGAATTTATCTGGTCATTATAAAAATTCTTTTTCTTTAATTTCTCTTATATGCATTTCTTCTTTACTTTTTCTTTTTAGATTTCTTTTCTCTCTTTTTCTTTTCTGTATGAGCGTCTTTTTTGAGGTCTTTTCTCTTTTTCTTTCTTTTCGTATAAGTGTCCCTTTTTGAGGTCTTTTTTCTCTCTTTTCTTTTCGTCTGGTCTTGGATTTCCCTTATGGTCTTTTTCTCTTTCTCTTTTCGTATAAATGTCTCTTTTGAGGTCTTCTCTCTCTTTCCTTCGTTTTCGTCTGGACTAGGGACTTGAGTCGATCGAAGATAGACTCACTTTCACATATCCAAATATCCATATACTTCCTTCGCATACAGCTGATTACCACAGTCATAGCAGACTCGTCCTTCCAGTCTTAAGACCGAAGGAGGACTTTTTTCACATAACCATAACAGGACCATCGCATTTATAACGGCCTCGTCCGTCTAGCCCGAAGGCTTGGTTAAGGACTAAATTCGCGTTGTTGGTTTTTTTTTCTCCTTTTTTTATATTGTGTCTTTTTTCTCCTTTTTTTATATTGTGAACCTTTTTCCTGTGTGAGCGAAAAGAGGTCACTGACCCTTTCTCTCACCTTTCACTTTTTCGCCATTTGGGTTTCATCTGGTTAAATCATGTCGTCAACAAGTGATTAAAGGAGAAAGAAAATAAACAGGCTGGTTAACATTTGTCAACATTCAATTCTACCTATCTCTTTGCTTTTCTATTTTTACGCTTTATGAGAGTAAATTTTATTGAGGGTGCATCTAAAATATAAGCATTGATATAGCTCTTATAATAAATTTAGATGAGGGTTCGTAACAAGATATATATATATATATATATATATATATATATATATATATATATATATATATTCCACTGTCGGAGTGTCGACGACTAAACCGGCTAACACACCCCATGTTCTTGCGTGTGAGACGGGTTGCTCGCAACACAGTAGGACGAAAAATTAAGAGCAGAAAAACGCTCGATGAGTCAACTGCTATCTAACTAGAGGCAGTGTCTTCATAAGCAACGGGAAAGTTCTCCACTATTGATTCCAAGATATCATGGCAATTAACAAATACAACTACCAATCCTATAGAAGCTACAGTGACTATCAATTTCCCAATACACAAACCTAAAGCATGTCAGAAATTAAAATAATAAAAAAAAATTGTTATATTTTTGTATGTACACTTATTTTGTAGATAAGCTGTATTTTATTTTAAAACAAAAGAAATCTAGAAAGGAGTGGATTATATGTTGATTATTGTACTATGAACAAGAAAGAGAGGGATACGTTGTGCTTATTAAGGTTTCCTCACAAGTTTATAACAAATATGTTTGGATTCCGCACAAGCGAGTGTTTAAGTCAGAGTCTCAAAATACAACTAAAATAAGGCCCGTCTAACTATTCGCTGAAAGAGAGAAATTTATTTTCTTTAAATGATGCGAAATAAATCTAATCTATAATATGCTAGAGCTGTTATTGTTGTTTAGAAATAGTGCATATGTTTTTTTCTATTAGAAAGGTATTTTTATTGATTAATCTCAAGAAAGAATAAGATAAGAATAGGTTTTGCTTTTTTGTGACACTATTTTTGTTACTGGTAATCATAAGAAAGTTTTCTTAAAATAGAAGGAACGATATACTGACAGATCCCTAATAAATAAGAAGGGTTAATGAATAAAACCAGTGGGAAAAATTGAAGATTTTAATTCTCATATGTTGGAATTTAATTTGAGAACAATATTTTAAAAGTTCACATTCTAGCCTATTTTTCCAATCCTCACCTTTTTCATTACTTTCAAAACCGGCTCCCAAAGCGTTGATTCTTATCAGAGATAAGAATATATTTTCTGACTAACGAAATAGGTGGAAAATATAAAAAGTAATTCCACCACCATTATTCTTTCCATGGTGCCATAAAATCTGGGAGAAACCTCACAGCTTGTTCACCATTTTCGTTGCTTTCAAAACCGGCTCCCAAAGCATTGTTTCTCATCAGAGATAAGAATATATTCTCTGACCATTGAAGAGGCCAGGAAATTTGTATAACGATTTTGGAGGGAAAAGTCCCGATCCTTCTGAGCCTCCCAAATCTCTATAAATTTGGAGGTTCTTCGCCTATTTGGCAGTGAGTATTCGGCACACCGTCTGTAAGGTCGACGACAGATAGCACCAGTCAACATCGGAACCACTTTCAACCAAAGAAGAACTATCTACTAAAGGGCTGTCGAGAACAAACGTCGGCCCACAATTAAAGAGCAGTTGAAAGCTGCCTTCCTTTACTCCTTCTTTCTCGTCGACCTACAAATACTCAACTGCAGAATTCCTATATCGACTAACATTTTCCTACTCTACAAGAACTGTGAAGAAAACTGTAAGTGTTTCTAACCATTAACAAAATTCTACTCGCTGAAAGAAACTTTAGACGCTCAGAGGAATATTTTGAGCAAGCCTTTTTTCTGTTATGAATATTTTCTCTTGCATTAAAGGACTTTTTCTTCTCCCTTTCTTTCTCTCCTAATTGTCTTTGTCCCTTTACCCTATTTTTTTTCTGTATATGTAAATAAACACTTTCTTCTTTTATCGTTACACACCGAGCAGGAGTTTTTCTTTATTCGTCCGCGCCTAAAAGAGAGATTTTTATTCGCGTTTTGTCGCAATTTTTTAATCTCAACCCTTTGATGCAGGAAAGCCGGGACAAATTTCCCAACACATATGGACAGCTACCTGAATTGTGTGTCGGGGTTTTGAACGATGAAAAACATAAGTTGGACGTAGGTTTGAACTGCGACAGGCCAAAAGGGCAACAATGATTGACACTTATCACGCACAGCTAAAAATACTTTATTTTCGTAAACAACGTACTTAGTTAATTTTTTACTGCCAAGGTAGCAGGCGCAGATGAGACACCAAGAAAGGTGGAGGAGAAACCGCGCTCACTGAAATGATAATAATAATTTAAGAAAATGGACGTTATGAGGCGGAAGGGAATTCCCCAAAATTATGAAATAATTTTATTCTCAGGACCCAGACACTGGAGTTGGCGATCAAGGAGAATCACCGAATTCTCCAACTGTGCCGTGCCCACGCCGGTTTGGGCGAATGTCAATAAATAGGAATGCCTCGAAGCAAGAAGGAGAGATCGTCGAGAGAGTTCGTTCCAGCCACCGGTAGCGATACACCCCACGTGATTATCTGCCGACGAGAACCCCCAATTTCAGTCTTGTGTCGAACTTTACCAAATCATCAAAACAAACTTTACCAAGTCAACAAAAGTGTCACGTCCGAGTTAGAAGCGGGTTGGGCTGATAATTGTTTGCATGTGAACTCTTGATTTAACCAATTACTGTACGAAGGACTTAATATAGAAAAAGTATTTAATTTTTTTTAATTTATTCGAGTGTTATTTTCTTACTGTGCGTCTTCGCCCTACTTGGACCAGCCCAATACGAAGATACCATACGAAGATTCGATCTTGGCCGTCAAACCAAATCACAACGTGGGATAAGGCAGGCTCTGGATCGAAGCGATCACTTCATTGATCAGCCACGGCATTGGATGTCTTGGACAATCGGGGAAGGTGTAAGGAAACAATTAAAATAAAGCTGACTTGTTTCCGTTGATATTTGGATTTATCGCTATTCCGTTTATCCTTACTTACGTTATAAAATACCATATTAATAGATTTCAAAATGATGAACGCTCTCAAATGTTGAATAATCATTTTTACGTTGATAATCGGATAAAGACAGGAAACTCTGATGATAAGCTAATGCATTTGTATATGGAATCCGTTTCAAGAATGGAAAAGGACAATTTTCAGTTGAGCTCATAATTGTAAGGAATTAAGCGAACAAATGAGAGAAAATAAATTAGTTCAACACGTTTGTGATTTAGACAAAGTATTAGGCTATAAATATAATGTACTTGATGATACATTACAAATCTCGAATAACTAGATGTCAACAGTGATACTAACTGATAGAAGGATTTTATCACAGAATTCCATTTCGTTATGTTTACCAGTTACGATTATTAATGTGAGGTGACAGATTTATGAAAATTACGATTAACGGATTTGGCAGATTTATGGAAATTAAAATGATCTTGGATAACATAAAAAATTGTCTTTTTTACCTAAATATTACAATTAAATATGATTAAATTTCCTAGAAATACATTTGACGATTCTTGCAGGTTATATATATATATATATATATATATATATATATATATATATATATATATATATATATATATATATATAACAACGCGTTTAAGAGGGTGTAAGGCTTTGCAGATTATGCCGTTCAAAGAGGTATTAGTAAATTAATTTTTGCGAAGCTCCTATATTGGAGCTCCTGATAGTTTTCCTTGATATCAAATGTCTAAATAATATACTTGAAGCATTTGGTAAATTCTGCTTTGTAGCGGACCCCCTGAAAGGGCGCTATATAACATGACCTATGCACCCCAATAAGGGATAGATGTCACAGGAGGCCCGCTAACGTTTATAAATAAAAGACGCGAATCTGACAGGTCATCAAGAGGACAACAAACGACTAACTTAGAATTTATACAAAATTTATTTATATCGTATACCGAAGTATGTTTTGGGATTAAAGGAACATGAACAAACAATGAATCAAGTAATGGAGACAGAATTAAGTAAATTGAAGAATACTGACCGGCTAGAAAGTTTTACATACATCGTTCGAATGGAGTGACACTTAGTGGTAAGCTGATGATAAATCGATTTTTGACAAGATTTCTTATAATTTATATTTGGCACTTGATACCAACTGGCTTTCCTCATTGTATTTTAGTTGCCTGTAGTAACCTATAGATTTGTATGTGTCATCGGACTTCAGTATTCGGATTTCGAAGGGAATATATTGCATTTTGGAGTTTCCTGAATTCCTCCTTCGCTGTGCTGAATTTCTCTCGTGGTTTAGAAAATGCAGGATGATTTCTACCAGTCTCAATTCTATGAAAAATGTTTTTTCTTTCGTTTTTTTTTTTTTGTTTTGTTTTGTTTTTTGTTTTTTTGTTTTTTGTTTTTTCTTCAGCAAGGTTATATGTATGTATGGAAGTGGTTTGGTCGGAAGATACTGGTTCTACTTTACTGTCGGACATTGTACTTTTTATAAATTGTTGGAATTTAATTTGAGAACAACAATTTTACAAGAGGTGGGGGGGAAAGAGACCTTGTGAATGTGTATATAAGTATGTTACGTATGTATCTCTTGATAATAGTAATCCTTTCCACTCTCTGTGGGATTTTTCAGTGTCCGATAATTTAGGGCATGTGACAGAACGGATGAAATTTAATTCATCGCCTCTCTGCTTGCCTTGTCTAGTCGTCTCTGGATTTATCCGAGACAAACGAATTCATTTCAGAATTGTCTCTTGATTTCTGATGGTTCACAGGATTTACTTGACCATCCCTTTTCTTCAGCTCCATTTAGGAATGATTACCTTTTTTGGCCTATTTTATTTATTTATTTTTTATATTCTTGTTTTTATTTCTTTATGTCAAACCAAAATGGTTTGACAACTTTTAATTTACACGAACGTTCATTGCTGGAATTGGATTCAGAATTTTTTTTAAGAAATGTTAACGTTTTACCTTTGGATTAACTGAAGTTTATTATTTAAGATACTGAAGTAAGTATAATGTTTATTTTTATTTATTTTTTTTAGCTTTTGTATATTTTATCTTTAAATAAATTTTTACGATGCGAAATTCACACGTGTCATTAAGAATTTACCACATGAAGTTAAATTAAATTTAATATTTTTCTCTATTTTTCTTCAACAATGACTATATTAAGTATAAAATTATGATTTTTTATAATTTATATTTTTCTTTAACATAACAGGTATTTCTTTTTGAAAAGTATGTTGAATTTTCTGTCCTTCGTAAATCAATATAATACATTAAGAAATAAAAATGTAATGTAATTAACGAAAAATGACACATTAAAAAATTTATCCCGTAAATTTAATGTCAAAAATTAAATTCAATAATAAATTTAATATTTTACAACTGTTCTTAAAAATATGCCACAAAAATGTAAAAGAGATGACATTGTCTTTTCAATATCGCCTTTCTCTTAATTTTTTGCGATTTTATGACGTATTCAGAGCTGCAGCCTGCCCGCGGCAACCAATTATAAGACGGTTCCGGCCACGGCCTCCAAATATGAGTCTGGCATGTTCTTGTAGTTTGACTTTCTTCTAGCAGGAAAAAACAGCATTTGTTCCTAATTCAACAATACTCAAACCTACATGGTCCTCTACAGATTGGCAACTTCCCGATGTGATTTTTTTTTTAACTCCTGCTAACAGGACTGTATATATGTACAAATTCACATTTACACACAATTTCCAAATGAAAGCCAGTCAGGAAAAACATTGAAAACTTCTTTTTACTGTCCTACTACACACGCCGGACACAATTAATAAAAAAAAACACTTATACAGCAACAAAATTTGTGATTTGACCCGATGAAAGTGCGAAATCACAATTTTAATTCACTACAATATGTCTATACAAAACACGGCGCGGGAAATAGAATTTTTTTCTACAACACATGGAAAACACAAAAGCTCGAATTGGCATTACAATTACTACTACTATGACACGAGCAATACAACACATCTTCTCCTCACTTGTCTATTTTGCTTGAGCTTGACCCTTTCATTCTCGCGGTGACGTTTGACCCATTTTCGCCCGGCAGACATGCTTAAATATATATTCTACACCACGTGTGACATTCCACACCTCTGCTTATCAACATTTCAACATTGCTTACCATGCTTTTTACTGTAAAAAGTTTTTTGCACTGAAGAGATTAAGTGTGAAACAATCTTCAGACGACTCACTGTCCTAAAATACATTCTACGGAACCCAATCTTCGGACGACCCACTGTCCTAAAATACATTCTACGAGACGCAAGTTTCATATAAAAATTTGCTGACGATATTTACTAAATATTACTTAGTTATTACTAATACGCAAATTTTTTTCGACTTCGCCGCGACGTTCTCACTCCAACATAAATCCGCATGCATTCTACAGTACACTACTTTATGATAGATGGAAATTGAGAGTTTTCCATAGCAGAGATGTCATTTTCAATGAAACAAAATCATCAAATGGACAAATGAAAGAGGAAATCAAAGATCAACCTCTTGTAGAAATTCAATGTCAGAGTATGAGCAAGGATGAAGATGGTGATAATGAAAACAACAACTCACAGGAAGATACAGGATTAAAGAGATCAAAAAAGATATGAAAAATCCAGACTGCTATTGTGAGTGGGTAAACATTGCTCACAGATTGAATGATCCATTAACTGTGAAAAAAGCATTTCCAGTCCTGAGAAAAATGAATGAAAGTAATGACGATTTGTATGGCAAAAAATTCACATTATCATGGGCGAGCAAAACATATTGACATTACGTTTCATTACGATTAAGTTGCAATGAAAACTACAGAACCGCAATAGTTAAAGTAAGGACATGATTGTAGATGTGCTGACAAAAGGGCTGACTATCACACAATTTGTGAAGATCATAGAGTTATTAGGAGTTAGGGAAATAATAGAATAGTCTGACAATGTTTTAGGAGGATTGCTGACAATTCCACTCTAGTCAGATGAAAATTTACAGTTAGATAAAGGGGTCGAGTAATCTACCCCTATTTTCTTTGTTTTTATTGTTGCTCTGGGGACACACTGTTGTGTTATCCCTGTGACACCCACCGGTGGTCGCGTCGCAGCGCCAATATGTGACACCGCGCTGTCGGCCCGTGGTCAACTCCCAGTTGCGGTGTGAAGCTGTAAGGTTTCTTCCACTAGCGTTTTGGGATTGACTCTTTGTCGCTGCCACCAGCCTGTGTCCCGGTCGATCTGGTCGTTCCCGGTTCGATACCAGCGTTGTCGTTCCCAGCTAACTTCGAACGTCTGGTTACCGAAGTAACTACTTTGATCTCAAGTCTAACCTACCTACGTTGTGACTTTGATCTTAGGTAGACGAAATCAATCAGGCGTCGGGCCGTAGTGCAAGCCGAATCCGTAAGCGTAAAGCGTAAGTAAAAGAAACAATAAAACAAACTCAAGATGTTCAAATATGTTGAGAAATAACAAATTATCTTTATCCGTCTGTTATATACAGGAGTATGTTTCTCCCCCAGCCTGTTTCTATGGATCTATGGCACTTTTGCGTTTCTTAAGCGAGTTTTGGTATCTTAAGTCGTTCGTCAATATAACTTGCTTTTTTGGTAGGAAGTCGAAGTCGGAAAGGCGTGGGATTTCTCGGTCAGCTTCTGCGAGGCAACGGTCTCCAACCGCAACTGACTTCAACTGCGAAAACTCTGCGACTGACTCTAACTGCCTCGAGACGTTCGTTTATATGGATACCGACCAAAACCAGGTGTGGGGTCTGACGTGGTTTGGGTTCCTAGATAATTCTCGATTCCCATTCTCTTTGTTCTTAGGTCAGGAAAATTAATTACTTCCCATTTTTGGAAGATGAATCACTTTCCATTTCGGGGGGTTCTCCCTCGTCCGTGAGGGAAGTTCGGAGGAGAGCTATCCTCCTAGACTCTTCTTCCCCCACATTGGTATCTCATACCAATACCCCCCCAGTGGGTTTTAACAACTTCTCCGTCTTTCTCATACATTCACCTCCGCCTATCACCCATGCTACCACTTGACCAATATTCTCTCGGCAGTGTGGGTGTGGCTAGACTGGCCCTCTTAAAATTATTATCCAAGATTTTGTTTACAAAATGCTTTTTTTCTTTTTTTCCTTCAGCCAAAACATTTTTTCACAAACCCCAGATTGCCAAATAATTCTTATCACATCTTTCTTTTGGGGACACCCAAAATTCACTTAGTCGGGTCTCTCTACTGACTCATCAATCACTGTCAAAACCCGACGCCTGGTTTTTTCTGTTAAGTCAACATTTAGCTGGGAGGTTCGTATTTTACTTGAGAATCAAATTCTTTATTTTCTCATGCCTTAAAATACTCTTATCACCAAATACCCATATTCGACGACGCTGTTTCCCCCTCATGCCAGAATTCTAACACACGCCAGATGTCTCCCTTTGTTGGACACAGGAATTAAAATTAAATGATATCTCTAAAAGATAGCTAATATCGCTTCCCTCTGCCTGTACAGCGGTTGTCTTCAAGCCGAAATTTTTATGGTCGCATGTGTCGGTTGGCTTTGTTTTTCTTTCTGAATTCTGTTTCCCTTGGTGCGTCACTTTCTTATCATGACATTAATCTGTTTTAACAGAATCTCATGTAGCTTTTCTTACGGATTTTCTGTCTCGTGCGAAAGGTATCTTTCTTCGTAAATAAAATAAAATCTTCTTTTTTAACGTCGATCAGTCTATCTTTCGATATAGCTCTTTCTCGCCTTAAGTCCTTCCTCTTTTAATTTCTATGGTTAATTAGTTAGCCAATTACCATAGTTAAATAGTGTCACATCCCCACAAAAAAATGAGTCACCATGCGTGTTAACACATTACAACATGTGCCTGTTTCTTGAATTTATCTTCCTATCTGGAATATGAAGTTGAATACCTCCATTCACACAAAACAAGGTGTGTCTATGTTTGCTATCTAAATTGATTAATAAATTTCTAACAAAATAAAATTTCTAGTTCTTATGCGCTCCTACACCACACCAAACAGAAAGGAATAGCTAATAGCAATTCTCATTGTCACTATTTACTTGTCAACTACTTGTGAAGTAGACGAGAGAGATATATAACAGAGAAGGTTCGTATCTATATTTCTGAGATGAGGTATTATGTACACTATTTACATTATTCGAACTATTGTCCTCATCTTTGTTGCCATATTTATCACAACGTTTCGGCCGTTGTACGCTCCAGCCTTCTTCAGGTGGTTGGAATGTCGAACTGAACCCTTTATTTCGCTCCCTGGGGTAGACTGTTCTAGTTCCACGTGCCATGTCTAATGGATGTCAGTTATCAGTTATCTCCTGTTAATTCCCCTCTCCAAGTTCTCCACCGCCTTAACCAGGTATTGAACTCACACTCTTTGGGTCCAGACACTGGATCTAACTAACGCCTTTGTCCACTGTGCCATGTATCCTGTGTATGAATTTCTGGGTATTATAAATCTAATGTCTTCAGCAACCATTTTTACCAGTGCTCATATTGCATTTTTTGCTGTTATCATTGCATGTTTTTATCACTTTTCTCTGACACTCCTTATTACTGGTTCCCATATGGTATTCATTTCTATGCTTGGTCGGCTCAGAAGATTTTTGTGGCCTAGCATATGTTCTGATTACTTAAGTTTACGAATTTTCCCATGATGTTCTATGGTTTCAATCTGATCCCACAGAGGGCGGTGATCTCCCTTTTCTCTCCATATGTGGTCACAAAAACAAAAGCATCCAATTACCTCTCACCATATGAAAAATTGGCAATAACCCCATCTTGGAGAGAGACTGGGTGTATAGACTTGGAATATACAAGTCCCTCCACAATGTCAGCGGTGCAGAAGAAAATTGCAAAACTGAGTGTGGAATTCCCACAAGTCTTCAGGGAAGGTACAATCAAGGACATTAAATGACAGTTGAGAGTCAAAGCCAACATAAAACCCAGATACATGAGAGTAAGAACTGTCCCATATGCCTTAATGACAAAGGTGGAGGAAGAAATGGACAAAATAATCAAGGAAGGTGTCCTGCCGCCGGTCAGATCAAGTGATTGGGCCACACCTATAGAACCCGTAATAAAGCACAGTGATAGTATCCACATTTGCGGTGACTATAAAACAACAGTCAACCCATATTTAGAAGTTGAACAATGTACCCACCTGAGATTAGAAGACATGCTAACAAAACTCGTGATGGGGGAAAAAAAATCACCAAAATAAATCTGGCATACCTACAATTAATGTTTGATGAAGTATTAAAGCATCGAACAACCATAGACACCCACAAAGTATTATATTAATATAATCGTCTAGTTTATGGCATCACATCAACACCTGCGATATGGTAAAAGACCATGGACCAAATTCTACAAAGTCTAGAAGGTGTAGTTTCTAACATGGATGATATGTTAATCACTGGCAAAACTGACAAGATACATTTTAAAAACCTTAAAAGCGTTCTTTCCCGTCTTCAAGAATTCGGTATTAAGACAAATTTGGACAAGTACTCTTTCTTTCAAGACTCTATGATTTTTTGTGGAATAAAAATATCCAAAATGGGTTCCATAAAACCAAAGACCAAATAGAAGCTGTCACTAATTTTCCAACCCCAAATGACAAAACACAAATACGCTCATTTCTAGGACTCGTAAATTTTTAACAGAAATGGCTTCAAAACATTGACCATGTCGTAAAACCACTTTATGATCTTCTACAAAAGGACATTTCCCTCATATGGTCTGGAGAATGTGATATGGCAGTCAACAAAATCAAGAGTATGATCGCATCAGACATGGTCCTGACACAATTCGATCCCATCCTCCCTATACATCTGACATATGGCATCGGTTCTGTCTTGTCATATCTCATCAATGGAAAAGAGAGACCCATAGCGTATGCATCCTGCACCCTCAACAAAGCTTTATTCAGTTGTAACATTATTTGTGTTATTAATAATAATAATAACGACTTGGAATATCAATGAAAACGAGATAATGATGAATAACTTAGCATGAAAAGGGTTAAAATTATCAAGAACGATAGACCGATAATAAATGGCTCCCTGAAAATCGAGATTTATACAATAGACCAGATGACCGGCTAAAAGCAATGCTCAGTTTGTGCGAACAGGTCAAGTGTTGACAATCTTCGGCAAACAAAGCCTGGATCTGACATGAGGAGAATTGGGTTAAACCCAAATGAATTCATTTTGCCAGATGTCGGAATGGAAAACAATAAATTGAACATCTGCAGAAGACCTTTGACTGAATGAATTGTCACCATAATGTGAGTTGCAAAAAATTCCGTGGTGTTTCTTGGGTCAAAGGCGAGAAAGCCAATTGTTGTGTCAATTCACTTATGAGATAATAGCATTTGGAACCATAATTTTTTAAAATTGATCTTCGACCGAATGCTGGAGGTGACAGGCGCAGAAGAGCGATCAAGGAAGAATGAGAGGCTTCCTGTACCCACTGAAGGCTAGCAGGCACAGAAGATACATTAAAGAGGTTGAAGGAGGTGCCCACGCCCACTGGAAAGCACTGGTGGGAGATGGTAATAAGAGAAATTAGAAGTAACCAGACAGAGCGATGCCTGCACCCATCTCCCATGAGAGAAGGAGTATTCCCCCAAATAATAAAGTAATTTAATTTCTCAGGACCAAAAACAATGGAATTTTGTTGGAAATCAGAGGATTCACCGAAACCCAATCTACATCTTTCCCTACACCGGTTTCCAGTTGGAGTCCATAAAAATGAATGTGTGAAAGCCATTCAAACAGTTGATAGTTGAGAGTCGACAGTTGACAGTTGACAGTTGAGAGCTGAGAGGGGAATCCACAACTCCTGCCGAACAAAAGAACCCATGACTTCAGTCTTGAGCCAAACTTACCAAATCAGCTTACCCAAGTGTTGCGTCTAATTTAGGAAGGGGTTAGGTTGACAAACACCTGTATACGAACACAACTACTAACGAATCATTGTACGCAGTATTAAATAAAAAATAGTAATAATTTTATATATATATTTCGAGTGCTGTTTTTTTTCTCTCCATTTTTTTTTGTACGGCTTCACATGACTTGGACCAGCCCAACAAAGATACCTGCGACGAATCGATCTTGGCCTCCCTGTAATCAAATCAATCACAACGTGAGTTAAGGCAGGTCAGGATCGAAGAGGCAACTTCATCAAACTAGGATCCACCCGGGCTGAACAAGACGAAATGTTACGTTTCTTGCCGTTTGCCTTGAACCAGGATCGACTCTGAAGTTATTTCCAACTTGACAAGGAATCCCTCGCAATTGTATAGTCAGTGAAAAGTTCTTCACCTATTTGTGCAACAAAAAATTCACACTTGTTACAGATGACAAACCACTCAAATTTATCTTTGACCCAAAGAAGGGCATTCCAACAATGACTGCAGCGAGACTACAAAGATATATTATTTTTCTCACAGGCTTTGATTACAATATTGAGTTTGTAGCAGTAAATCCAATGCAAATGCAGGTGGTTTATCATGCCTGCCACTTCCAAAGTCAAGTGGAGACATAGATGAAAAAGGTGACACATTTTTCTACAAAGAATTAGTGGAACAATGTCCAATTAAGGCAACCACAATTGCCAAGGCATCAAGAACTGATCCAGTCCTATCCCATGTAAATTGCTAAGACAGTTGGCTAGAATACAATGTGCCAGAAAATTTTCATACCTTTCATCAGAAACGATATGAACTTTTTATCCCCAACAACTGTTTTCTGTGGGGAACAAGGGTAGTTATACCAGGAAAAAAATCTGCACAAACAAGTCATGCAAGAATTGCACGAAGACCAACTTGGGGCTGTCAAAATGAAACGCTTGGCCAGAGGAAACTTCTGGTGGCCTAATCTTGAGAAGGCCATCAAAGTAACCGCGAAAGTATGTGTGATGTGCTCCATCACTCAACCGGACTCACCAAAGCGGTGGCTTGATAGGTCCAAGCGGAGACTATACCTGGACTATTTAGATCCTTTCCAGGGATCAATGTTGCGTGTAGCAGTTGATGTCCATTCAAAATGGGAAGCGGTAATTCCGATATTTTATGTTTCAGCGACTACAACCGTGGATATCTTAATGACAATGTTAAGATATGGTATTCCATAACTATTAGTTTCAGATAATGCACCAACGTTCATATCTGATGAGTTTAAGCACTTCTCCACGTGTAACGGTATTAGACATATAAAAAGCTCCCCATGCCATCCTGCAACCAATGGATTAGCAAAACGAATGATGTAGTCTCTGAAATCAGCCATGAAAACTTGAATGTGGCAACTTACATACAAAACTCTCCAAATTCCTAATTTCTCATAGAAATTCACCCTACGCTACCACAGGAGCAACACTCATGTTTGACCAAAAACTACGAACGTTGTGTTTTCAAGTAAAAAATGCCCATTCGTGAGTTATTTTCTTCTTGGGCATGAAATGGGCTTCGGATATTATCATTTCAATTTCGAAGTCATTTCGTCTTCCTTCTTAGAAAATATAACTGTTTTTAAAACATTTTCTACCTCTTTGCATACAATATATCAAGGTACTTATTTGAACTGGCTCAGTTTCCAAATGAAGCTGTCACGCAGCTCGAAATCTTTCGAATCTTTGGCGCCAAGTCGGCCACGTGGAGGGATTGAATATGTCGAATGCTTCTGGCGGTAGAAGATTCATTTTCTTTACTTTTTTTTTTAAGAAGAACCTCAGTTTGTTCTAGCCACTTCTGGTGCCATGTTTTAACTTTTTTTAGTTGTGTTCGTCCATTTAAGGCTTTCTCACTCATGATACTGGAACACGGCTGTTGGGTTTAAACATTTATTACTAAGTGAAGTATACAACAGGAGTAAAAGAAGGGCACACAATTCGTGATACCCGGATGTGGAGAGGGGAATAAAATAACAACTTTTAAAAAGTGAAACCCCAATGAATATTTACAATATGTACAGAAATATATACAAGAAATTAAACAAAAACCTTCCACAATCTTTAATTGTGACAGAAACATCAGTTAACTGAACTAAATTAATGTGGGACATAGATAATTTAAAATAGGTACCTCCACTATTTCGGGATACCTAACGTTTAAAATGACTTTTTATAAATGAAAAAGATTTCTTGAAGCTTTCATTTTAGCTTCAATTGAAAGCTAAAGGGTTAAATTTACCATCTGCAGTAAGCAAAATACACTGGTGTATTTCAAACAAAAACTATATTGATTGGATTCGACTTTTTGTCTATAATATCTGATTAGCGCCCTTTTCTAGTCGTCTATCATCGCAATGTAATTCTCTGTATTAAAAAATCTTCCCAAAATAAAATATACTTTTCTGAAACTTTATTTGGGGAATATTGGCTGATTTAAAGTATAATTAATCTGATTTGAAACAAATATTATTAACTTTAAGTTTAAAATAACACAAAAATGTTTTACGTAACCGACGAGGAGATAACAGGTGATTATAGATTCATTGTTGTTCTACGGAGACTTTATCTGCAAAACATAATCTAAGAAAATGATATGAGCGCCATTTTTATATAATTCTTAAGTGCTCAGTAATCTTTTAAAAAATGGACAATATTCCCCGTGATCTAATTTTAGTAATGTTGACTTTAAATTTGCTATAGTCATCGCTCTTATTTTCTGATAATGCCGTGTATGGTCCATCTTATATTAAAATGATTACGTTACGTAATATTTCATATACATAAAAACAAATTAAAAATTATTTTTTAAATTTTGGTGCAAAATGATTTCCAATTTTTGATTAGTAAATATAGCTTTCACTTAATAAGACGGTTAAACTAGTATTGTTTCACTTAATAACGCGATTAAACTAATATAGAATTTTAAAAGATTTTTTAATAATTATTATAGCAAATTATTATAATTAAAATTTTTAAAAATGGAAACAATTCTTGTAAAATATCCAGAATTCACCTTCACCATTCGGTTGCAAATGCATTCGATCTCTGAACATGATGCGAAGCGTATGTTAACAAATCTCAACGATAGGCATACCCAGACTACCTTCAGAAGGATGGAGGTAACAAATCTCCCGACATACACTAGGAACCTTGCTTTTCCACAAGAACAAGACCCTTACTAAACCGATTAGTGTGGTATACTGGAATGGAAGTACGGAGACTCGGTAAAGGAGAATCGGGTAGATGTGCAAAGCACATAATTCCGCTATCCCATGTAAGAAAAAATTTCTCCGGAACCACAGACGAACTGTACTTCCAACCAATTCATTTCCAACAGGACCCAAACCAGAGGAAAGGCCCGAGAAGAGAAATTTCATTCAATCCACCCAACCACAAACCAACGGGCTTATAGCGGTTGATCTTGGTCCCTGTCACTATTTCGTAGCCTCTGATATCTTTGCCAACTTCATCAATCTCGGCTCTACTTGACACAAGAATTCCTCGACAGCTGAGATAGTAGTACCATGTAAGGAAATTCCGCATCGGGCCGGTTTCGCCTTTAACTTGCAAACAAATGTTCCAACGCAAAAACGTAAAGCAAGGGCAAAAGTGGACTACCTTGACAAATAGAGCGAGACACTAGAAAAGGTTCCGATCTTACGCCATTCACTTCCACCAGCGCACCGGAGGATGCCTACAGAAGTCAAATCCAGTTGCGAAAGTACGAACTGAAACCGGCTACTACAAGAACAGATTCCAAAAATCGATGGTTAACCATATTGAATGAAGGTTGTCCTGAATAGTCCTGGCCTTCACAGAACAAGTCTGCTCGGAGCCTATCATACTAGAAAGTACAGTCTGCAAAAGGTCGATAATTACCTATCCAATCTCCACCGTTTTTGTTCTTGCATAGCATCTGTATCACACCCCTGGTGGAGCCTTGTGGTATAGACCCCTGCTTCATCCAGATGTTGTAAATCTGACGGACGACTGCCTCAAGTACATTTCCTAAGGAGGATCATCTTATCCCGGAGTCAACCAACTTCGCTTCTCTATTACCCAGAAAGTCAGCCAAATAGACATCGAACTGAAATGGGATAAGACCGGTCTCCGTGGTAAACAGATCCTGAATGTAGTCAAGAAAAGCCACACATATGTCCGCGTTTGTAGTCAGGGTCCTCTTGTCCGGCAATGTGACACTCGAAATATGTGGATTGGATGCATTTCGAGCCTCCTCTGCATGCAATTCAGCGGCCATGTTCGTTGCCTCGGAAGACATTCTTTTTAACATAGCCCTAACTACTAAAGATTAATCCTTCTTGATAAGCGAAAAGACCAGCTCCATCCTAGCTAAGGCTACTTTCGCACTGTCACGAGATTTGATTGCCCGATCAATTTTGTCTTCACAACGCAATTTTGGCCGTTGGCGCTGCTAATCTAACTAATTTGAGTCAGCGACTATAATTAGAAGCAAACGACCTAACATTAGATTTTAATATAACCCACCACTTATTCCCAACCAGAGCCCCCGTCAGTTTCCGCTTTAGCATTTGTAGAAGCTGTTCCTGGAAATTTCTCTCACCAAACAATGACGAATTCAATTTCCATTAACCAGCTATCCTAGCCTTAGGCTTATCTAAGTTTACACGAACGCGGACGAGCCTATTATCCGTGTAAACTATCGAATGGAAATTTGAACAACCTAAGATCCCTATGTCGACTCTCTTAACTAGGACTCGGTCGAGGTAGCTAGAATGCACCGCCAAACCCGAGCTTCCCCTATTAGTCCAAGTCCTCCTGGGGTACTAATTACGATACTTATTGACAAGATAGAACTTGCCAATAAAGTCCCGAAATGGCGTCACATCCGGGTTTTTAGTACCCGATCTTTCACATATACGATCTAAATTGGGGTCAAGGACGGCATTCCAATTCTCCGCTAAAACTAGCCGACGAGAGTGTGTCAAAAACGGCTCAATCCGCCGAAACGAATCAGCCCGCTCCGCATGGTTATTGGGCGCATAAACGCCAATGAGACGAAGAGCCTTCTCCTTTATAAATCCTGTCTGCCGGATTTGCGAAGACCAGAACACACGCCGCATTCACAGACTTGCTAACCAGCCAGGAAACACCTTTCGATCCTCCATCAAAACATGCTAAATCGGGGACAAACCTCTTGAAAATTGAACAACGGGTCTCCTGTAAACAATATACATCCACCCCAAGATCGCAAGCGAGACTCGTCCTGCAAGACTGCCCTCAGGCCCCGAGCATTCAAACTCGCTAACCTGAGAACCATTATCAGTTTGATTAGGGTTGGGAATCTGGCTTAAACATGGTCGAGGAAAGGACACCAACGGCCTCTCCCATTGACCCTTGGTCCATCTCAGTCTTGATAGAATCGTCTAAGGAGAGTGTCACTCCTTAGAGTATTGGGATAATTTTTTGACGCTTTATCTTTAGATAAGTTGTCAAAAGATTATACCAAAATATCGTTAAACTTGTTAAAATACCTTATTTGATCTAGTTTATTAGGAAACTTTAAACGGAATTCTTTTTTTCTTGGTATTTTATCAGATTATTTATTTTAGTCGTTCATTTCTTAGTTTACTCGGTTTCTCTAACACTTTCGTCCCGGGCCCTCAACCTCCGGAGTCTTACTCTCGGGGTTGAAGTGTCTACTCGGCCCTAACCGAACTTAAAGGAGTGGCCATAGGTCCCCTGAGCATCCGTAGATTATTTGATCGGTCCGCTGGTTTAATCCTGCTTCCTGCCCACGTTGTGATTTGTTTGATCCAGAAAGCAGAAGTGATGTCCGTCCATTCACGGTCGACTGAAGATTTAGACACGCCTGGGGAGTCTGTGCTAAGAAGTTTATAATGCAGCAAAAAAAAATGAATATCTGTAGAAAGCCGGACAAACATCACTTCAATGGTTGAATTGGTAATGTCATTTATATAGCGGAAAAGAATAGAAGAGAAACGGGTTACAGAAAAGAAAAAAAAAAAAAAAAAAAACTCATACACAGGATTCTAGACACAGAGAGAGTGTGTGTTTGTGATTATCTTATTGTTAAATCGTCTCAGAACGATATATGACTCTTGCGATGGATGGATAAAGATTTCTGTGCGGGACTTAAAATTATAGTGGCGTTCCTCCTCCCAACGCTCGCCCAGGCCAATTCTCTATTCTCTCTTCAAGAATTTTCTCACGTCTCTTTTTTCAGCATAACTATGCGTTTATATAGATAAA
This sequence comes from Acanthosepion lycidas, assembly GCA_963932145.1. Taxonomy (NCBI): domain Eukaryota; kingdom Metazoa; phylum Mollusca; class Cephalopoda; order Sepiida; family Sepiidae; genus Acanthosepion; species Acanthosepion lycidas. The sequence continues at coordinate 67,746,392 of OZ010578.1, forward strand.
CCCGGCTATTTATAACTGACCCTCGGTCCTACTACTTCACACGCGATTAACACGGGGTTCTGGCTGCTTCAACTAAAATCATGTGAATTCCAAAGTTTCTTCTAGCTTGCTCAGTCTGTTTCAATTTTTAATCGGTAAAAGTTATTTCGACCATTTCCATTGTCTACTGATGACCCAGATTCAATGGGTAAAACTTCTGCCCTAGATCAGATTCCCCACTCAGTAAAAAAAAATGGTGTGATTTAATTTCGCTATTCAAATCTACTCCAATTTCACTAAAAAAAATACGCGCGTGCGCATGTGTCTGTGTGTGTGTGTGTGTGTGTGTGTGTGTGTGTGTGTGTGTGTTTATTCCCCAGACTCACTCTCTGTCACATTCGGCCGACATTTATTTTGGGGTTAACTTTTAGTTTTCCCAGTCTTCTATTTTAACTCGGCTTTATTTACAAAACTTTATTGCTTTTAGTTTAATCACTCTTTTTTTAAATTAAATTGTTATTGTTTACTTCATTTTTGTTTTTAGGTTTAATGATAAATTAGTTCATTTAGGTAGGTAATTCGATTTTTTTGTTTATACTGGTTTAACCAGTTCTTTTTTTCATTTGTTGTATTCTTTTTTTCATTTTTTTACCCCCACTCCTGCTTGTGCGGATTCCATTTATTTTAACTACTTCTATTCTATAAAAGTAAACTACTTTTCTCATTTTTGCATTCTTCAGTATTAATTGTTGGCATTTTTTCCTCCTCTTCTTCCCTTTGCTCCAATTATTATTTTTTGATAAGATAAAAAAAAATTGCCCACTTAGGCGGTAATTTCGTTTCCCATGATGGCCTGCAAAAGTCGTCGGTATGTAAAAAAGGACCTTTTCGGATCTACGTCTAAAGCAGACCTACCCGATAGAACGGGTGAAAGCAAATACGAAATCCTCAATTAAAGTAAATGTACTGGCTACAGATAATAGTAGCTCAGAAAAGACCAAAACGTGTAAAGCAGTTATTGGCAAGAATTGGAGGCACCAGTTAAGACAACTGCCGTGGAATCGCCCTCATACTGGAAGCCCCCTCAACCAAGTTGAATAATAGGCACCGTGGAATTTCTGGAAAGGGCTAAAGGTTACTCATATCTTGTGAAAGAAGATAGTCTTTTAGAAGACATCCAGGAATTAAAGATGTTTGAAAAGAAAATGGTATCGGCCTTCATGATGGACAAGTGTACGCGCAAAATATTTCGCTCCACGAAAGACACAGTGATTAAATCATTTATGCACACGGGAGTCAAACCCCAAAGTGTTAGAAAAGGAACTGTTTTTTTCATGTGGGACGTACTGCTACCTACAGCAGAAGATTGTCTCGAGACGGTGAGGCGAGAATTAATAATCAAGGACCTCATTTTACGGACCGAGAATGAGTGTCAGCGAATGACCCCCTCCCCTCGTAGCAGTATTCGAGGTCCCTCCTCAGGTGTCGGTAGAGCATCTGGCTGCATTCTTCATGCTCTATGGCCAAATTTTAGGTGCGACTTCCGACAACCTGAACGGAGGGTGGGGCTTTGACATCATGCTCGATCGTTTGGCCTTCGTCTCCATCCCCAACTGTTTTCACTTTTGAGGCGGGAGAATGTCAGTCATCGTGACTGGCAGGAGACCTACTTGTAGAGAGACTGGTCACCTTTCCTCCAGAGAAGAAGGCCTTTTCGATTTCCAGTCGCTGGTGACCCAAATCCCCCTCTGGCCAATACTGTTAGCTCCGTGGTGCCTGTAATGTGACTACCGGCGACACGAACCGTTGCGGAAAAACCCTCGGTTGGGTCCCGTCTCACATTACCCACAAAACCGACGCCTTCCGCAAGTGTGGATAAGAAAAAGGAAGAAAGGGAATGGCGTGTCATTGATAGGGGTTAGAGGGAAGAGCCAAACAGCGGAACCTTAGTCGACTGAAGCCCCCAGTGCCAAGAACATCTACAGCCCCATTTCCTCTACCAGATTTAATGGCGACGCCACAGCTTCATACAGCAAGACTGCATCAGAGTTAAACGAACTCAGCGGGGAGAAAATTGTAAAAAATCAAGAAACTAAAAGAAGAATTGAACACTAAGCAGGCTAAGAAATAAAAGCCGCTGGGGTTACCGGATCCCTCATCCTCTGTCCCGTCTCCCCCAACATCCAAGAAAACATTTACACAGCCAGCTCCGCCCAAATCACAGACAAACACACCTACAAAATCAAAAGAATCGTAAGAAATTTCGATGCCACTGGCATCTCCGTTCAAATACACCTCTGTCCATACACCCAGAACTTCACCCAAAACTTCTCCTACTTCCACATCTTCTCAATCACCCAGAAATTTTGAAGAATCAAAATGGAACAGAAATCCTGAAGCCCCGGCTTTAGCGGACAAAAAGAAAAAGCTCAAACCGCCATACTTATCTGGGGAACAAGTAGATCGAGTTTATGCACGGACTCAGAATCCGAAAGATCTCAGGTGTCTGTGGAATTTTCGGCAGGTGAGCGGAAAGGATATAGAAGTTCCTGGGTGCTGACAGTTGTGCGATCGGGACCGGGTACGAATCAGATTTGGGGCATGATAGAGGAGGCAAACATGCCTATCGAATTAGTGCCCCTAGCGGCGTATATGAATTACAATCAGATGTCAGAATCAAAACAATTTTATTCTGTGCGGCTCCTCGTTTTTGTTTACCCATCCCTTTATAAGGCTTTAAAGTTAACGTTTCCTGGGGATATTGGCGGCCTGTCACTTGATTAAGAGTGAAATGGGCACAGGATCAGTGGGACAGGTCGACGGTGTCCTCACCCCAGCTGTCTTGAATGTAGAAGAGCGACCCTAATCGGTTTGATAATGTCTCTCTGGTTGGCTGGTGTATATACCCGAGGACAGAGGTCAGAATCTCGCAGGAAGAGGCTCTCTCGTAACTTTCAGCGTCTCGGGCAGAATATATGTTGTGTGCAGGAGACCCGGTTTTCTACTCGTGATTATGGAGACATTCTGTCTAGGAATTTTTCACTCTATTCAGCATGTTTTCATGGATGCTCGAAAGGTTTCTCCTATCAAGTCTTTCAAGTCTGCGTGTGCTCTTGTCTTTGCAGATCCGGCGGGCAGGCTTTATGTGCTGCTTGTTACCATAAAGGCTCTTCGTCTCATTGGCGTTTATGCGTCCAATGACGATTCTAAGCGGCCTACTTTGTTTCGGCGGATCGAGCCGTTTTTTCCTTCGCAAGTTAAAGAAGAATCCCATCCTACGCTAAATTTACCTACATGGTTCTACCACCTCAGCCAGGTATTCTGCCTATGCTGACGACGTTTCGGTTCTTGTGTCGAGAAGAGCCGAGACTGACTAAGTCAGCAAAGAAATCAGAGGGTACGAGACGGTGACAAGGACCAAGATCAACCGCGATGTCTGTTAGCTTGCGGTTGGGTGTGTGGAAGGGAGTTTCTCTTCCCGGACCTTTCCTCTGGATAGACGGAGCGGTCAAGATACTCGGCGTCTTAGCTAGGGTATGTATGCTCATTGTCCCCTTTTTTCTGACCTTATTTTCTTTAGTTTAATTCCCCTTCTCTCCCCGGTTTAGATGAGCGGAATCGTTAGTTCTCTGGTGGATGCGGGCGCCTTTCGATTCAGGTGTAATTTTCGCATTTGTTGTTTGAATGAGTGTGTGTTTGAGTGAGTATTTGGACTAATGACTGTTTTATGTTATTAAAACCCGCGTTGATTTCATCCAGCTAACTGATGTTTCTTCAACATTTAAGGATTGTGGGGGGTTTTATTACTAATATTATTTTGTTTGATTTCTTGTAAATAGAATTTTCATATTATAAATACACACTGAGGTTAATTTTTAAGCTGTTGTTTTATCCCTCCTCCTACAGACATGAATTGTACATATGTGGACTAATTAGGTTATTCATAGAGACATTGAGGTATTATGGTGGATAGAGTAAGAATGGTAAGAATGCGTTGTTTTGGTGTTAGGAATATTGTGGTATGTTTGGGCCAGTGATTGTGGCTAGCTAAATTTAAATTTAAGGCAGAAGAAGACCGTTTTTCCTCATTCCCTATTTTAGCCTTGTGTCACATTTTGTATTTTCACAAATAAATATCGCCCTTCGCTATGGTACCTAGACTGTATGAATTTAAGTGCAATACTAGACTGGCAGTGAGATCTCATCAATTTACCATTGAACTAGTTAGATGTAGCCGTAACTTCTGTGCTGAAAGTTTCTTTTCTCGCACTCCTCATCTGTGGAACTCCCTTCCTGTCTGATGCTTTCCAATCAACTTTAATCTACAAAAGTTTAAAAGCAATGTCAATACCTATCTACTGTCCTCCGGATTGCTCTTTTTTCTTTCTACTCATTACTAAGATTTCTGTTCTTAATTTTCCACACCCAGTAACCACTTGTTTGCTTGCTGTACTGCTTTGCTTGGGAGTGATAACGGTTAAAAAAATAAATCCAAATAAAAATAAAGACAGCGAAGGAAATAAACAATAAAAACGTTTGATGGTTAGTCTATAGAAATCAGAAAGAGAAAAACTTTACTTACATTGTAAATAAAGTTTTTCTACCCCTAACATTTGTTTATATTGTGAATTTTACAATATAAACAAATGGTAGGGGTAGACACAAAGGAATGATTGTTAACTACACTAATAGTTTAAGTGCTATAGGTTTATTCCCAACCAGGTAACATCAAACATATAAAATAAAATAATTTTATACTTACTAGCGGAACGAAAAGGATATTTCAGTTTCTTTACTGGAGCTGTTTTTTGGATTTTTTTTTTTTAATATTTCATGCAACTAATAATAGTTTTAATAATGGGTGCGTTTTCATATTTAATCCTTTAAAATCTCTACTCTGCCGGATATGTTAAATTGAATTACTTTGGCTCACATGAGAAGGAATGCTTTGAAAAGTGCTGAAATTACCTTTTTCACAGAAAATCTAGGCGTTGTCGCTGTAGTATTTCAGCGTGGAGAAATCTTTCGCTTTGTTTTGTAGATACTGGTCGTATAGAGACGTTGATGGCTCCTGCTACTTACTCGACGAACCTTGAGAGAGAAAGGCGCAAACCAAAAGCCTCATCCATATCGCCATCCAAAAAGCCCCTAAAAGGTGCGGATTCGCTCTTTTATGAGCATCTCCAAGGCGTGGCAAAACTCAAACGAGTTTTCATAAAAACCAGAAGACACTATATGGGCAAAATAAACTGGTCAGTTAGCTTTTCTTTCCTGTTCCCGCTAGTGTATAAAAAATCATTACTTTAGCAGACGCTAACTACATGTTTGTGTATTAAAAAATCATTACTCTTCCAAATGGTAACACTTCTACTAATAGTTTAACAATAGGATACAAACTCCCTGAGTATTATATTTGTGAGGTGACGGGAAACCCCAGTTTTATGCCATCTATTTTCCCTCATGGAAACACTTGACTCTGGAAGTACTGGTAAATCCTTTTTGAAACATACTTTAATCTGGTTAATCAATAATGGCAGAAAAAAGAAAATAATTAATATGTCTTGTAATTAGTAAGGAAAGCTAATTGCTAGGAAGATTAAATGTACTTGTAAATTTCTTAGAGAATTAAAAAAAATTAGCAAGCTTATAAAATGTATAGCAGTATAGAGACCCTCTTTGTTCCAATGATGGATAATCAAAATTCAATAATTAATTTTTAACTTTGTCTATGTAAAGAAAGGGGATTTTGGATAATGCTAAACAATTCTTTTTGACTGGGATTTTCTGATTAGTAAAGATTTGTTTGAGGATGACATAAGAGGTGCTGGGTAATGTTAAGAGAGAAAATTGAGCCAATGAATACATAAAGTAGTAATGGGAAGGCTGGACACAGGGGTGACCAGTCAAATTTGGAATTGTGTGATAACTAATCAGAAAACCCAATAGACGTCATTCCTAAGGGTCCTCAATCTAAATTTTAAGCAGTTGAGACAGGTTGGTCAACAGATCCTGTTGATATGTTGCTTGGCAATACCTTAATCCTCTGCAGAAAAAATTGTGGAAAATTAAGAAATTCTAACTTCTAATTTTTGCCTACATCTAAAGTTAAGATAAAGTTTGGCAACAACTTCTATTTGAAAGCTTAACGTCACTGTCCTGTTTACACCAACTTCACTTTCTTTCACTGATACAAATTCTTTGATTTTGTTAAATATAACCCCTTTAGAAAGTTAACAAATGAACTGTAGGTTAAGAAGACACAACACCTGAAACTCTTTGTAACATAAACTGAATAAATGCAGTATTTCTTATTGCTTTTAAATTGTCATTTTCCCATTATTTTGAGATCACCTGTTTTTCTTTGCTTTATGATCAGATACACTTAACTCAGTGGATGCTTCAACTAAACCTGCCAAGAGACTTCTTCATATCTAAAAATACACAATGCGGGTGGTGATGCTAGAGAGAAAGAGATCAAGCCAACAAGAGAGCTGACTTGCTGTACATATGTAGGAATTCAGATATGTTTATTGACTCTCAGACATTATTATGTCTGTTTGCTTTTTATTTATTATTGATGGTTTTGACATTAAACTTTCAGTTAATAATTATTTGGCAAAGATCACTCAATGAAATACATTCCTGGTGTATGTATAACAGATATTAAAAGGAAAATAAGAATTTCTTATTAATTTTCTCTGCATAGATCAATAACATATTTCTCTATGACACATGAGCATATATACATGAAATAATATGAAATATAATCTAACTTGCATTTAATAATTTCTTTTCATACTGATGATAATGTATTTATGGCCATTCCTATATATAAAGAAAATATATGAAGAAAATTACCAATCCCTTTAATCATGCCCAACATTCAAACCACAACAATATTAGTTTATTTTAGGGGCATTTAGCTAATATAAAAATTAATAAAGATAAAACATGTTTCAACAAGACTTCTAGTAAGTTTTAGAGAAATCAAATTTACAAATATTTATGAAGAATAAAACAAACATTTTGTTAAAACTAAATCTGAAAGAATCTTAATGTTTAATAATCTCTCTCCTAAGAAACTTGGATGGATTTTAATATAAATTTGTAAATGACTATGTCTCCATTTATCACGCTAAAAGTTTTAAAACAATGAAATTATATTACAGAGATTGATATTTTATCAGATTTGGACTATAAACATTAACATGTAATCTCCAAATACTTTATCAGTTATATAAATTCTGTAAAAAGGAGACTGATAATCAGTTTAAATACTTTATTTCATGAGGCTTCAATCAATAAATGATGTTAATATTTGTATCATGATTTTGTCAAGAATTGAGAAAGATGCAGTGAGGAAATGTTGAGCACTAAGGATTGATGCCTAAATACACAATATATATATATATATATTGTGTATTTAGGCAACAATCCTTCGTTTATACATGTTTTAATTAAAAACGACAGACAAGGTACTACGGTTAAGCTTTTTTATTTAATTTTTCTTGTGTTCGAACAAGTACTTTCTTTTTGGGACACAGTGCGTGTAGAAACTGTCCAAATGTTCTATAATTCCGAGCACTTTCAGCTATACTTTTAGCCATTATCAAGGATGAGTTTATTTTTTCAGTTTAACAGTGTGTACTGGCTTTTTCTTTTTTATTATCAAGGCTTCCATTAATAGAGCTATGGTCAGATAGGTGTAATGTAAGGCGTCTGAATAGGCTTGCAGTACATGCCTATCTAGACGCCTTACGTTACACCTATCTGACCATAGCACTATTAGAACCCATTTAAACACACCCACAAACTTACCAGACTCCATTTGAAACATACTAGTAGAAAACAAACATAATAACCTCATCAATGTAAAAAAAGATTAAAAATAATGGAAGCCCTAATAAAAAAAAGAAAAAGCCACCTCTTAACAATATTAACTACGAACAAGGCCACAATATGCTAACCATGTTCTGAAAATAAAAAAATCTCTATAACACACTAAAAACATACATATAACGCAAATATAACTCAATTAAACTGAAAAAATAAAATCATGCTTGAAAAATTAAATAAAAAGCTTAACTGTCGTTTGTAATGATATTAATATTGCATATATATATATATATATATATATATATATATATATATATATATATAAAGAATCATTGGGTTTTCTTTTTTAATCTGACTTTACTTCAAACATTATTTCGAGTGGATATCCATATTTGAGTAGACGATCCGTTTATTTGAAACGGTATTCATTTCGTCTACTGTTCTGTATAATCAAGAAAACTTAATAAGGAAACCATGTCCCCCTTTTGCAGGAGGAACTATCATCTGATCCACCATGCTTTTACCACTTGGCTACAAAGAGCTTCACAATAAAGCAATTTTTCTTTATTGTGAAAAGGTTCAATTTATTATAAACTTTGATATGGAAATATAAATTAAAAAGTTATAGCAATTGTCTTTACATGTTAAAATGAAGTTTCTAGCAAAAAATCCAAAAATAGAAATGAAGGACTGTAGAAAAAAACGAACAGTTATAAATCCAAGCAGTGCTCTCCCAACCTTTCGACACTGAAAAAACATTAGTCGCAACTATAAATTGGTTATGCTTTGTTGACAACTAAGCACAACAGTTCTCATGCAAGTTAGCCTATTAACAATCATGCAAATTTAGCAGTAATGGTATTTATGTTGAGAGATTGTCTTCTCCAAATAGCCAACTATTCAAGAGGACAACATTCTTACATGCACCAGACACACCCAAATCAAGGGCTTTTTGTGTAGTGGTCTGGTATTTTTCTAAGGACATAAAAATGGCTACAAAAATACGCTATCACTACTACTACTACTACAGTTCTTACCATTACTACAGACACATCACCTGTCAACTATTTTAAATCCAGAACAAAGTCTATCGCCCCATTCTGATCCTCTTCCTCTAAAATCCTCATCCTCAAACAAAAACACTTCGCCTACCCCATCACCTAGCCTTCTACCAATTTCATCACCTCCTCCTACGCCACCAGTAAGCAAAACACCACAGACCTTTGAATTCCTTTGTCTTGAAAAATTGATAAACACAGAGAGACGACCAGACAAAGGAACCAGAGAGTCGATGAAAGAATTTCGTCCGTTCTCCCATGTCTACATTTTCGAACACCTAAAAATGACACAGAAAGGATTACTACCATCAAGAGATACTTACATACATACACATTTACAAGGACTCTCTTCTCCCCCCCCTCTCTCCCTATGACACGCTAAAAGACTTTAGACGCTCAGCACGAGAACTTTCTGATATGAACTTATGAACTCTTTAAATAAGATATCAGTATTATCTGTATATACAATTTATACTAATTGCCTTTGCATGCATTTTAAAAAAGGTCAAAAATTGGTGTAGATTTGGATTAAGGACATTATCCGATGATAACCTCCAAGTAAGCCTTATATTGGTGACCTGGACGTTATCTGATGCATTTATAGACACATAAAAAAGTACAAATTCAACAGTAAGTAGAACCGGTATCTTCCGACCAAACCAGTTCCATACAGGCGATATCAATCAAACCACCCGCATTTATCAAATCCAACGTGTTAGCGTGGTTTTCCATAATGGAAGCCCAATTTAACATCACGCGCATAAAGGAGACAAAACAAAGATTTTATCACATATTGGCTTCTCTACCTCCAGATATTGTCGGGAAATTGTAACGATTAATATTCCAACAAACCAATTACGAGATACTGAAGGAAAAATTTAAACCAGAAATGATGGACAAACTGATATCAACCTCAGTCATGACAGGTCGTTCATCAATATATTTAAGTGAACTGATGTCTCTAGCTAGTCAGATTGGCATCGATGATGATATAATTTGGCATAAATTCCTACAGGCACTACCAGCATCGATCAAACCAGTGCTAGCAGCTCAAATCGACCTTGACTCGAATCGATTAGGTAAAATGGCAGACAATTCTTTATTCTAGACAACGAGAGAGTATCCAATACCTACAAGTGTCCCAAATACAAAAAATAAAGAACAAAGTTCCATCTCCGAAGAATATCGACTGCTCGTCCAGTGTCCGGCCATTCATTAAAGATCAGAAGCCAAAGGTCTGTAGGGTCCATTTGTATTTTTCGGAGCGCGCGAAATTCATCAAGCCGTGGTGCAAGTGGTCGGATAAAAAGAAGGCCTAGTTCCTGCCCTCCTTCACCCGCACGTAGTATGATGATGGAAAACTAAATCAGCGGTACGTGTTAGCGTACACCCATCCGCCGCTTCTTGAAGTCGCTGCTCGATTAAGGGCTAGAAAAATTAATTTTGTTGTGGACACAAGAGCTGCCATATCGATCATACCAAGGAGATATCTACGTGGTGTAGTGATCTACCCTACGAATGTCTCCGTTGAATCACCTAACTGCCAAAACATCGAATGCGCAAGACAAGTCACATTAAATTTGGTGTTACGCAACCTCAGACACGAATTTACCTGAACATTTGTCATTGCAGATAGCACAAAACCTCTATTGGGTTTATGATATCTTAAATCATTTCGGTCTGATGATCGACTGCTCTAATAATAAACTAATCTATACAGTAACTAATAGACAGTCTAACTCGACACCAACACAAGAAATTATGAACATCACAGTGGACCAGAATAATTCTGCCGACACGGTGGTACGAAAAATTATGAAAAAAAAAAAAAAAAACCCACTGCAATCCAAAAAAATAAAACGTTTTTCATAGAATTGAGACTGGCATCAATCTAGAAATCATTTTCTAAACCACGACAGTAATTCGACATAGCGAAGGCGGAATTTAGGAAACTCCAAAAAAATGCAGGAATAATATCCCCTTCAAACTAGTTAATGAAGTCGGATGGCACATACAGACCTGTAGGTGACTACAGGCAACTGAATACAATGACAAAAGACGATCATTACCAAGTACCAAATATAAATTCACTGGTATCTAAGATGCATGTTAAGAAAAATTTTTTCAAAAATCTGTTTATCATCAGCTTACCATCAAGTGCCACGTAAGTAAAACAGCCATTCCAACACTTTTTGGTTTGTTCGAGTACAACTATATGCACGCATCAAGTACATTTCAGCGGATGATGGACAACATCTTCCGTGATTTCAGTTGTACGTTCATATACATCGATGACATCCTCATCTTTTTAGACGACGAAGAAACTCGTCCCAGGAACTTCGACCAAGTCTTACAAAAACTTAGTGAGTTCGATCTAATAATTTCTTTTTCTAAGTGTTTTTTCGGTACCCACGAACTTGAATTTTTAGGATTCAGAGTTTCTGGCGATGGTATTAAACCCAGCGCTGGGAAATTTGGTGAGTTAAATGAATTTCCTCCTCCAAACGACTCCAAATCATTGCGTCGATTGGTTGGAATGGCCATATTTTATAGGAAACTAGTTCCACGTTTTAAGGATAAGGTATTGCCACTCAAAGAATGCACACATATATAAATCCAAAATCGAAAGACAACGCTAAAAAAAGAGGAGATTGTGTCTTTCAAAAATATAAAGTAAACTTTGACAAACATATCTATTCTCCCCAACCCCATCTCAAAAGCTAATAACTTTCAGCTTGTTACAGACAGTTCTAATTATGCCGTCAGTGCAGCATTACACCAAATGGTAGACAACGAACAGATTCCTATTGGTTTTGCTTCGAAGAAATTGTCGCTGACGCAACAAAAATATTCTACCTACGACGGGGAATTACTAGCTGCTTACCTGAGAGTCTTGCATTTTAAATACCAAATAGAAGGTAGGAATGTATTATTATTAACCGACCACAAATCTCTTTGTAATGCCAAACTACACGTAAATCTGACAGTCAACAACGTCACCTCTGTTTTATAAGTGAATATTTTACTGTTATTTCACATATATACTGATTTCACAAAAGGTCATCAGAATATAGTGACTGACTGTTTATCTCGACAAGCTAATGCAGTTACTATTGATCTATGTGATTTGCAGATGGTGAAACACCAAAATGCTGATGAAGAAATTAAGCACTTTTATGATCAGCTGAATCCATATCTTGTAAATGAGCATCAAAATATTCTTTGTGGCATGTCATTACCCATCCCGCGACCTTTTGTGACGCAAGAGTTCATGGAATCACTATTTGACAGTCGAATATCAGCTTCAATAAAAATCCCTGGCCCAAAATGAGCAAATCAATTAAGACATGGTGTAAAGAATGTCAGCATTGTCAGGAAGTACAAATAACTAAGCATACAAAAGTGAAGTTCAGCCATTTGAATTGCCTTCTAGTTGTTTCCAACCAGTACACCTGGATATAGTGGGTCCCTTAAGACCAATTAAAAACCTTACTGACCCCTATTTTTCACCTTGTCGATATTTGCTAACATGTATCATTAGGAGTACACAATGGATAGAAGCATGTCCTTTGACAGACATTTCAGCATAATCAATACATTAAGAGTCCCCCTCCATGTCATTACAAACAGGGGTAGTCAGTTCTAATCGGAATTGTTTTCAGAACTATTGAAAATAATAAGCTTCCGCAAACTGAGAACATCCACAAACAAATGGATCAATTGAACATGCATACTGGACTCGAAAATCTGCAATTATTGCCAGGAAGAATTGTGATTATTGGTTCTATCTATTTTCCTACTCGGAATCAGAATAACACCCAGTGAATCGAATTACTTCCCATTTACTGCTGTAACAGGAGTTAATGCACAAATCCCTTGAATATTAATAAATACAAACAATGAGAACACTCAAATAACAAATTCACAAGAAAAGAATTTAGCTAAAGTGATTCAGATATTTGAATGTGACATACTATCTAATACTATATAATGGACATCTACATCTGCAACGCATATTAAAGAAGTCTTTAAAAGAATTCAGGATTTTGGCTTTAAAGTGAAGGAGAAAAAAATGTGATTTTTTCTAAAAGAAATCAAGTATCTAGGCCATATAATCAATGAAAGTGGCAGAAAACCAGATCCAGATAGAGCATTTGCAATAAAAAATATGCCTTAGCCGAAAAATGTCGCAGAGTTGCAAAGCTTACTTGGTCTAGCGAACTATTACGGTGAATTCATTGAAAACATGCACAAATTGAGGGCTCCCCTCAATGAATCATTGAAAAAAGATAACAAATGGAACTGGACGGAAGATTGTCAGGAAGCTTTTAAGGAGATCATAAAGAAATTAACGTCTGTTCTAGCACTGACGCATTTTGATCCCAAACTGGAAATTATCATTGCTAATGACGCAAACTCACACGGAGTGGGAGCTTGTATATTACACAAGATGCAGGGTGACACAAAGAAACCTATAGGTCACGCTGTTACTAGCAGAGAGGAATTATTCGCAAATTAAGAAGCGTTAGGCATAATATTCGCCATAACTCGCTTCCACACATACATATATGGAAGAGAGTTTACTCTTCAAACTACCATAAACCTCTTCTCACTATATTCGGATCGAAAAAAGGACTACAAATTTACACAGCCAACAGGCTTCTGGGATGGGGAACTATATTATTGAATTAGAATTTCAAACTAAACTTCCTACCGTCGAAGAAAATTGGTCATGTGGATGGATTATCTAGATTGGTACCTGCGAAATGCGAACCTCTGGGAGACTCGGTAATAGCGGCTTTGCGAGCCGAAGACGAAATTAGTAAAGTTCTAAAGAATACAGTAAGGGAATTACCAGTGACCTTGTTAGAAATCAGAAGAGAAGCTGAAATGGATGAATTCATACAAAGTACAAAGTGAAAAATAAAAGACAAAGAAAGAAATCTAGCAGAGTGTTTTTCAATTTGTAATCACGTATTACTTTATAATGAAAGAGTGGTCATACCCAAATCTTTACAAAGACGAATTCTGAAGGACTTTCATCTAGGACACCCAGGGAAAAATCGTATGAAAGCGTTAATGAGAAGTTTCGTGTATTGGCCTAATATGGATAACGACATTACTCAAATGGTAGAAAAATGTAGAGGCTGCGCTGCGGCAGCAAAGGCACCACCTATTATACAAAAATCATGGTCTAAGGTGGACAGACCTTGGTCTAGAATCCATGCGGACTATGCAGGAACCATAGATGGATATTACTACTTGAACACGGTAGATAGCTTTAGCAAGTGACCAGAAGTTTTCAGATACAAAAACCCTACGACGGAAAACACTATTAATTGTCTACACGAGTTATTCGTTAGATTCGGCGTTGTAGATTGCCTTGTAACGGATAATAGTACCCAATTCACCTCGAGCGACTTTCAATAATTCTGTGCGACTTATCAAGTTAAACATATTAAAATAGCACCATACCATCCAAGATCTAACGGGCAAGCCGAAAGGTTTGTGGATACGCTTAAGAGAGCCTTGAAAAAAGCAGAGGACGTACCAACAGAAAGAGCCATACAACAGTTCCTATAAGTCTACAGAATCACCCCGAACAGAAACACACCATCTGGCCTTTCGCCAGCTGAAGTGATGTTTGCCCGCAAAATACGGTCTGCTTTTGATAAACTATTACCCAGCAAAAATAAAAACCGGCATATACCGATAATGCCTAAAAGATCCTTCAAACCAGGCGAACGGGTCTATTTCAGAATGTTCAAGAATAATATTGCATACTGGGAACCAGGTACGATAATAAACAGACTGGGGAATGTTCTATACACGATCCAAGGTGAAAAATTCACTCACAGGAGACACATAAATCAGATACAAAAAAGACGGGTAGAGAAACCAAACTCGTCACCTTCCGAAAATGAAGACGCGATGGAGGCGATTTTCGAAGCCTTCGAAATTCAAAAACCACAAGTAGCCACGGACATCAGAACAACAAGCTGGAAAATAAAAATCACGGAACCACTGATAATAGACTATAAAAAATATTAATTCCCTCCAAAAAAGAAGCTAAGGAGCGGGGTGTAATGGGACTCTCGCCTTTTTACATAAGATTGACTCGTCCAAAGTATACTTATACTGACAGAGAGAATACCTGCTGTTAACATACGTGGAGATACGTTGAGACAGGTCGAGATACGTTGAGACAGGTTGAGACACGGAGACAGACACCGGGTGTTCTCAGGGAGTTATACAAGAGTCTAGAGAGAGAGATGCTTACGGCTTTACTTATAGAGACTTGTACATATACTTTCTACTAACCGCATTCCTGGACTACTAATCTTCACTTCAAGGCTCTATTCTTACATTTAATACACTTATTTTTCTATCTCAATTTCTGGCGTCGTTTATTTATTTGTGCAGGATTCCATTCACGGAATCCACAACAATCAGATCTGGCAGTCCCCAGAAACATCTCTTTTTCCGGCGAGAATATTCACGATTGACCCCTGTTGCTTTCATTGCAGGAGTTTGCTTCATGGACTGAACGTTATGCTCAGAGCCTATGTACAGAAAATGAGTTTCATTTGTTTGTTTTTTTACTTCATGTTGTTCACATCCATTTGTCATGCAGATCGAATCAGAAAGAGATCTAACTGCAATGGTGTATGACAAAAGGAGAGGGTGAAGTCCTCTACTATGTATGGTGCACATTCAGGATATAGGTGCTCATGGATCTGAAAAATTTTCTGTCCTTTGTAGCACATAATAAAGTTTTCCTTTTTGTTATCTCTCTTTAACTTTGTTCCGTGATCCATTTAATCCAGCTCACTAAGTAGCTTAGGCGTTGTTTTCCTCTGTCCCGCTTGCCTTCATCTGTCTATGAGTATCAGATTTCCTTTTTGCTTACATTTTTGCTAAAAATTTGTCGTTGCTCACATGTGCAATCCATGGTATCCTCAGCATTCTCCTATCACTTTTCTGTTGCCTCATGTCTCCACTTCATCTGTGAGGAGACTGCCCAACATTTATTGCCATGTAAAAGGACTGATATTATGTGATTTCTGTTCTTTGTGTCATGGTGTGACAAAAATGGATATAAACAAATGTAAAATAAAGCAAATGATGAATGTTAATTTTCACTTGATTTATTTAAGTTAACAAAAACAGGCAGTAACAGAAAAAGTAAGATATAAGGGGATTTTGATTAAAATATTATATATGATTATGACTATATAAACAGGAGAGCAGAATTTTAAATAATACATATAGGACCAAAAGAAACTACATGAGTCTTTCTGATATTTGTCAAAGTCAAAATAAAATAGATAGATGAATGGAGAATATAATGATAAAATGTTTACTGGTGAATAATGTTCTTCATTATACGGACCCAAAAACACAAGCTGACTGCCAAAGTTTGTTCATCGAAGGGCCTTTCTCATAATTTGGAGGGAAAAGTTTTCTACATGTATGTATGTGTGGAGATTTATACAGCTCGAGGAGGGTAGGGAGAAAAGAGAAGAGGTTGAGGTTAAGTTATATTGAAGCATGGTGATTAGTACTAAAGACAAGTAGGTAATTTAGGAGAACATAATGTTTTTAATTGTTTTATCAAATGTTCTTAATCACCAAGTGACTGGGTCAAGTTTGTTCTAACTTTCCATGAAGACAGATTGACACCACAAAGATACCTGTTCTGGTTAATATGAGAAAATGGGCCAACTGTTCATGACACCTTCCCCATAAAAAATTTAACAAAATTTTTAAAAATTTAAGAAAAAAATATTTTCTCTTTTTTTTGTTTTTTATCTGAAAAAAAAAAAAAATTTTACAAGTCTCAAATATTAAATATTGTTACTCTCAAAGTTTTATCATCCTGACTTTTGATCCTTATCAATAATTCACATTTTTTTATATCCTGGAAAGTGCATCAGCAATGAAGGTGTCTTTTCTCTTGATATGGTTTATAAGGAAATTGTATTCCTGAAGAAGCAGAATCCATCTTGTGAGTCTCTGATTTTTGTTTGCCATTTTTTGTAGAAAGTTTAAAGGGCTATGATCAGTGTACACAAGAATTGGATAAAGCATGTAGGATACTAATGTTAATAGAAAACAATTAACATGAGTGCTACAAAATAAAGAAGTTTTTTTATTTCTTTCTCTTTTTACAATACAAGAAGTTGTGAAAAAATCTGAAAACAAAAATTGAATTATTCGTATTTTATTTTTCTTTAAAGTCTATGCGAGTTGTAGAGAAGTATCAGCAGCCATGTGGCATTAAAAGCATTATCGACAAGTTGAGAATCATAATTTGATACTGTTCGTTCAGCAGTTGAAGGAGAGGGCTGCGGTGAGACACAGTTGTATTCATCTTGATGAGTAAGTAAACTGTTCCGAGGTAGCTTGAAAATATTCTCATTTTTATATTGTTCTGATGGGCTCACACACACGTGTTAGCTCCACAAATTTCTTGTGAAGTGACTGCATATTTTTTGTACACCCAATTGGTCAAAAAGTGTAGTTGAGTATTTTACTTTTTTTAGAAAACGTGTGAAGGCATTTTTTATATATTAAGAATTGTGCCAAAGTTGATCCAATTTTTCTCGAACCTTCCTTGACAGGGAAATTGCATCATTTTATATAAGCATAACATTGGCTTGAAAGTGCTGAAGAGCTGACAATAGCACTTAACATTCCTTTTCAATTGTTGAATAATATTTTTGATACTTATTTAATTTTTTTGAAAATAACAGAGTTTTCTCAATTCCTTCATCATCTTCCTGTAATAAAACAGCACCAGTTCCCACATCACGGACATCCACTACAAGTTTAAATTGTTTTGTAAAATCAGGAGATGAAAGAACTGGGTTGCTTATTAGAATAGATTTTATTCCTTTGAAGGCTTCATCACAAGTTTTTTTTCCACAAGTATTTATTATTCTTTTTAAGATCGCTCACAATTGTTGAAAATTTTTTACAGGATTTCCTGTAGAATATGACCATACCAAGAAATCTTATAAGTTGTTTTTTTCTGTTGGAACAGGATAATTTATAACTTCCACTTTAGCTATGATAGGTTTAACATATGGCCTAGAAAGTTGCTTGACTAACTTCAGATTTGTGTAAAGTCACAGATGACCTCACTTTTTCAAGACAAACAAAAAATTATTTTATTATTTTGAGATGCTCCTCCCATTTTGTGTTGTATATAATTAAATCGTCAATGTAAACCTCACAATCTCTCAGATTGTTAAGAAGGAAATGCATCATTTTTTGAAAGGTAGCAGAAGAGTTCTTCATCCCAAAAGGCATAACTTTGTACTGGTACAAATTGTCATCGACAATGAATGCACAAACTTCTTTAGTACGGTCAGAAACACTTGTTAAAACACTTCCCAGATATCTAAATTTTTGTACTTGTTTGATTTTGGTATCTCCAATTAGTAATTTGCATATTGGTATTGCTAAGAACCATGCATTCCATCTTCTTGCAATTCATGTTTAGTCCTTTGTTCTTGCTTTCCTTCACTACCTTGTCAGAGTTCTTGTAGTTTCTTTTCTGTATCTGCTATCAACACTATCATATGTATATCTTATATTGTTAAGATTGTAGCTGTCAATAATGAATCCTGGTTGAACTCCTAATTCTCTCTGAATTACCTCACTATATAGGTTGAATAAGTCCAGTGAGAAGACACATCCTTGTCTTACACCCCTTTCTATTTTTGTATATCTACTAAATTCATTTTCTATTTGCAATTCATTTGCAGGCAGTTTGTTGCCAATGTCAGTTCTGGAGTATTCTAATATCCTTCCCAAATATGTCAAGCCTACTAAGCAGTTCCAGCAGTTCTTTGTGATGTACTTTTGCATAAAAGTAATAAATAAAAACATAAAATAAAAAAAATATATAAAACACAGGTACACATACTTCTGCATT
The DNA here is from genome assembly GCA_963932145.1 of Acanthosepion lycidas. Lineage (NCBI taxonomy): Eukaryota > Metazoa > Mollusca > Cephalopoda > Sepiida > Sepiidae > Acanthosepion > Acanthosepion lycidas. The sequence continues at coordinate 67,765,208 of OZ010578.1, forward strand.
TTATTGCTCTTTTTGATATCATTCTGAGCATAATCATTGTTTCTTGTTCCAGTGCCTTTAACAAACTGTACTGTTTTTGACTTATTTCTGGTCTGATTCTGCTAGATGCTTTATTCATCAGAATTTGTATGATAAGTTTTGTTATATGGCTGATTATCTGATGAAGTCCACATCAGAATAAGGAAATCCTGAAAATAGAGCAGTGTAGAAGCAAAAGATTAACCAAGAGCATACAACTACTCCATTTTGGCAAGATGTAATGAAATGTAAATTTAAATTTTTGATCATTTGCATATGGAAGAGAAAGACTATATAAACTTGAGTAGGCATGAGGGGACCAGATTTGGTAAGTACCAATTGTGTGTGACTTGCAAATAATAATAATAATAAACAACATGGCAGGCTGTTTATATTATGCTAAATTAATGCAGCAATAATGTGAAAAACTGATCAGTTTTTACTGTTTGCCCCTTGAGATTTGGTGCCAAGTTATTATTTTTTTGCTCAATTTCTACTAATTGTAAAGTTACTGAGCAAAATAAAAGAAGAGTAAAATTTAGTTTATTTTAAAAAGATGGAAAGAGAATGTATTTGCCTTACATTTAAAATAAGGAATGCAGGTTTGAAAATATATGTTTTTCTGTTTTAAAACTATTGTTTAACCAAGTAACCAGATTTTATAAGAAAGAATAAAATATTAATTCTTGAACTGTTATTGTTGCTAATAATTTAGATGAATTAATCTTTGTTATTATTAATCTAAAAATGCTTCATGATTTTATAAAATCATTTAAAGTTATGGATATAAGAAAATGAGACATTTAAATTTTGCTTTACCAAACATTAACATAAGTGAAAGCTTGATTAATAAAAAAGTAGTCACTTTTCTCTTGTGCACTGTAACACACTTTCTGGGGAGCTTCTGTATAGATATCAAATGTACCAGAATACCCAAATTAGTTCAGAGAAAAGTTCTACCAGAACTATCTAATTTGTATTATCAGTGTGTAGGTGTGTGCACAGAATACTTGCCTGTGATATCTTCTGTATATCACAAAATTTCCTTATGGTTACTTTATTTTTCACAAATGATTTTTTTATGATTCACTTTCCACTAGTAAGCTTCAGTTGCAACAATTGCAAATAGAACTTTCTTTTAAATTATTTCTCAGCTAAATTTGTCATAAAATCATTGATTGTTTGCATTAATTATATCTTACTTTATAAGTCTAACATAGAGAAAATTTTGAGTTGATTTTTATTTAACTATTTAAAAAATAGAGGATGTACATTATTACTTGTGTATTCTTTAATGTCATGAAATGATTTTAGAATAATGATCCATAAAAATACATTTATTTATTTATTATGTTCTAATAAGCCAGAAATAAAAGCTTATCTTTTTTTGATAAAATATAAAATGTTAAAAGAAAATGTCTGCTTGACAGTTACTTTTGGATGTATGAGTTAAAAATGCATTTATTTATTTAAAATGATTTATTTTTATATTGTTTTGTTTTATATTGTTTTGTATTTATTTTATTTAAATTATCTTTTCAAAAAAAGAAAACTGAAGAGCCAAAATTTTCACAACTTGGTTTTATAGTGAATCGACATAGTAATATCAAGAGTTGTACTATTTCAGCAGGCTAAGTGACCAAAACATGTACCTTTTAGAAATAAAAATATACTTAAAAATGTAATTAAGTATCATCTTTTTAGATTTAAAAATTTCCACAGCAATATGGTTGTTGTAATTATTGCTCATAATAAGTATTTTGGTATCTCTGAAATATTTTTCTCAATCAGTATTCTGAAGCCCATGAAATCAATGCAGATGTTGCCCAAGGCTCTTTTCTTGGTTCTATCCTCTTTTTGCTTTATATTAATGCTTTACATTAAGTTACTAAATGTTGATGCAGATGTTACAATAGTGCGCCACCAAACATTGAGATGACCAGAGCATGGCAGCTGATCTCTCCTCTGAATTAGCTTTAACAGCTAAATGGGGGAAGAACTGTCTTGTAACATTCAATACTTCCAAAACCAAACTCGTTGATTTTGGGACTCAAGTTCAACACAGACCTCAAATGGAGTTGTCACTGACATGAAAAATATTTCCACAAAGTTTGCTACTCAATGTGCTTTAATATATTTTTGATTTGTGGTAAAAACTTTGTAGTGAAAAAAGGAGGAGTGGGAATATGAAATTATAATTGTTTGATTTTTAAATGTGTTGACAAGTGAAGGACATACTGTGCTGGAGAAAATATATTTTCTGCTATAGTTTTTGTAAAAAAAGTAGTAATGTTTTTACAAAATCTAATTAATTAATCCTTAAAGTTACTAAATTTTTTTCAAAACAACTGTTTGGAACAGATATAGGATTTTTAAGACATTAAAAATGTTTTCATTTCTTTTGTTGAATAAAACCACAATTTAACTTCAAAGATGACATTTAAATTATTTAAGATGTGTTTTTAATTTTTTTTTTTTTTTTTTTGAGAAAGTCTGTGGCGGTACCTAATATTGCTTTTTTTTTTCTTGAAAGATGATAATCCGAATTGACATTGAAAAAAAAAATGATACTGAAGAAAATAAGTCCTTCCTAATATTTCATGTATATCAAAATAGAACTTAAGCGTTTTGTTGCTGTCAAAAACTTTCATAAATATTTTAGATTTTCCCTTTTAATATAAGTTGAAGACTTTCATTTAGAAACAATTTTTCTTTGCAAAAACCCTCTTCTTAACCAGTCTTAGTCTGCTGTTGCTATGACAACACTGGACGCTATCATCCTTGGACGCTACTCATGAGGTAATTCTCTAAACTTTTCAAAAACACGTGCTTAAAAAACGAATCCTATTACATCAGATTTATAAGAAAAATTTTATGTTGTAAGAAAATGAGAAAAGAAATAAGTGAGTTTGTAAAAATCTGCTGAAAAAAAGTGACGACGGCAGCAGCTGACGTAGAAAGCACAAATCACGACACACATGCGCCAAGATGGCTTCCCACAGCAGCGGCTGCTAGAAATCTGGCCGAGCGCCCTTCATCAAAGTCGGCCTCACTTGCCTTTTTCTTTTACACCAATAAGACTAGATCCTATTTAAAACGTCTTAAAGAGCTTCTATCAATCGAATAATCCCGATGAAGGACCTTTACGCGATTTTAGAAGTGGATCCAGAGGCGAGTGCCGAAGAACTTAAGAAGGCCTACAAGAAATTAGCTCGAAAGTATCATCCTGATAAAAATCAAGAAGAGGGCGCCGAAGATAAATTCAAGGAAGTGTCCCAGGCTTATGAGGTACTCAAAAACAAAGACAGTCGTCAGGATTATGACTTCCAACGCAAGTACTGCCGAAAAGTAGATGAAGAAAAACAATATCAGACAAATACTTCTTACGACCCTTTCACAAGAACAAGGACTTTTCATTTTTCTTCAGGTTCCGAAACTCGTCATACGGCTGGTTGGAACCAGCGGGAGTATTTCTTCGACGATTCTCCTCGGACAAGCAGCAGTAACACAAGCAGCAATACTAACGGCAACAGTACTAGTAGTAGTGATGGCTACCATCGGCCGAATTTTCACCATTGTTATTTTTCTAGCCGCAAGTCCAATTCTGACTCGTCATCATCATCTACCTTTCGAAATAATTCTGAGCAAAATGCCAGGCCATCTCCGTCCAGGCACTCAACCACCGACTATCATGCTACAAGAACTAATGCTGATAATGATAATAGAAACGATGAATTTTTCGATAATGTCGACCGAGCTTCTTCATCGACTCGTAATAAAAGTGAGAGGTAAGAGAAAAACTCCGAAAACTTTCCTAGAGTTTTAAACTTCATTTTTACTTTTTACCAAGAAAAACATGCCTAAAGTAATTAGACATTATGTTATGTTAAATTATCAATATATGTTTTAAATTTTATGAAGTTTTGCTCTTGAAGTAATCGGCTGGGAAGTAGTAACCATTCTCCTGAGCGCGTCTTTTTATTTTGCCGTCTAATAGTTTCTTTTTCTATATTAGGAAGTAAAATTTTTTAAATATTTCACTTAAAAAAATGTATAAACCTGTAACCCCCCCGCCTCCTCAAGCAACAGTACGAATTTAAATTGTTTCATTTTTTTACTGGTCAGACTAAGGGGGAAAAATAACGTTGCCGAGGAACGCTTAGTGTCCCGCAAAAAGATCAAACAAAAAAGAACATTTATTTTTTTTTAATTTTAAATTCAATCTTATTTTTTATTTATAAAAGCATTATAAAAAATTGTGACTTTGTTTCTCTTTCTTTGAAAGCAGTTTTTTTGTTTCTCTAGTTCTTTTTTTTTTGTTCACGACAGAAGGTGTCTTGTGTTGTGAGTAAAAAAAAACAAAACAATTTACTATTGGCCGTAAAAACACATAAAATATCTTAAGTACCGCTTATGCGTTTTTTACTTTTTCTCTTAATAAAAGCAAAAAAACTTACCCCATGTTTGTAGACACATATAGTATAAAGTTTTAAAGTATAAAAGATAGTAAAAATGGAAAAAGAACTATTATTGTACATTTGATGCAGGTTCAGTTAAAAAAAAGTGGTTGGCGAGAATGGAGATTAAGTGACAACAAGGTGCACCGTACAAAAAAAGTGAGAGATATTCAGTGAGATATGAAACCATGACAATTTTATTAAAATAAAGGAAAATTTTACTAAATATTAGGGATGCATAAGTTAAGTTTGTTGGTTTGTGCGCCCAGAAAAAAGGGATATTAAAGTTCTGGACAGGTAACTTACTTATTTTTTCTAAAATTTTTGTGAAGAAAAAAGATAAAGTTTCTGTTTTACACAATCAAAATCAATCAAATTCAAATATAACATAATATCACAAGAAAAATGTCAGTGTAGTGAAGTGACGTCAAACTCAGGGTATATGCATCGCGCAGGTAAAATGTGAATGTTTTTTTATTTAATACTACTGTGTAGTGTAGTTCTTGTGAATTGTCGAAGTTCGTAACAATGTATTCGTGTCTTCTGAATCTTCAACGTTCAACATAGTATTGTTTTTAAAAAAGTACTTGTTCTCTGTCGTGGAAACGACTATTTCGTTACAATAGTTGGGATAGAAAACTAAACTTTTTTCTGTCGTAAAAACGACAATTTGGTTGTCAAGACTGTTTGAAGAGAGATTTCACCGCTGCTTCTTTGAGTTTACGTTCGGTCAGGTTTTCAGATAAGGCGTCTCTTACTCCTGTTGAGAGTCGTACATTTCATAGACTTTTGTAGCCAAAAGTTGGCTCCGATTTACCCGAAAAATGTTGGCAGTAAACACAAAGATTTCAGATTCAAAAGTTAAAACCGACTTGAGTAGCCATTGGTTAAAAAAATCACTTTTTTTATCAAATTAATTTACTGTAGAAGAAAAACACTTCTGTTTTTCTTTCCTTTTCCTTCACCTTCAGTTGACTTGACTTGACTCCACTCCACTCCACTCCACTCCACTCCACTCCACTCCACTCCACTCCACTCCACTCCACTCTTTGGTCAAGGAGCTTTGCAAGCAGAGTGGCAAGGTTCCGGTTTCAGTAAATTATTTTATATTACCTTCATTTTTTAAAGTAAGGAATTATGCAATTTAAATGAAATTTTCAGATCTTGTCCATTAATGAATTAATTTGTATATGTTATTAGGAAAGGAAACTTTGTGGAAATTATAGAGACAGAGAAAATAGTAAATTGAAAAAAAATTTTTGTGACATTTTTTTTTCCAATTCTATTTTCTCAATACTTTTTGTTGATAATAAAATTATATATCGTTATTGAAAATAATTTTGGTTCCCTACACGCATGCCACTAGCGTTTACCGTTTGTGGCCCGCTGTCAGACCTCCACCAGAGGACTTCTGGCGGGCCAATAGCGGCTTGCGTTCCGGTACCTCCAAAAATTTTCTGAAAAGTACCATTATGAAAAAGGCCAAAAGTATGATAAAAACAAAGTGTTATTATGAAAATTTTCGTTATTAAGACAAAAGAATTTTTTTTTTATTATTTTAACTCATTTTTAATTCTTTTCTAGCACATTTGAAATTTTGGTTAAAAAAATCTCATTTTTTTCTTGTCATTTTTCTTGTGTTGGAAAGCATTTTTTTGGTTAAAAACTCATTGTTTCTATTGCAAAAATCATATTTGATTTTTGCAATAGAAACAATGCTTTTAATTAAATCTTAAGGATTTATTCACAAATAAATGAAATTATTTTTCTAATTATTATTCTTATTTTTTTTATATATCAGTTATCTCGCACAATTATTATAATTTTATGAAATTTCAAGAAATTAAAATTAAAATTTTAGCCACTTCATAAAACTAAAAGCAGGACTCCTTTGAAAATTTAAATCATCAATTTGTTTTTGTCAAACGAAACACCATAACCGAAAATCTACTCTAAATCATAAAATAAAAAATGCAATAAACTATGACACTTAATTTATAGAAAAGCTTTTAATTGGTTTTAAATTAGATGTATCAAGGACACTAAGAAAAAATGTTTTTTCAAAGAATAATGAATTTTTACCAGAATTTTCTTTTTCTTTTTTTTTTTTAAATTTTAATTAAAGTTTAAATTTTAAAATTCTGTATTAATTTCAGCCTTTTAAATGAAAACAATTCTTGGTAGTAATTAAATTGATAATGTTACACTACAGTTAATTGATTGTGTTCATTTTTGAGTTCTTGATTATTTATTGGCATCAAAAGTGATGTCTTTATTTTATATAATTTATTACTTTATTTTATTACTACTAAAACCAATACTATAAGAATAAGGTGAGAAATCAGAATTATTTCCCTTCTTATACATCTATATACACACACACACACACACACACACACACACACACACACACACATATATATAATTGCGTATCTAGGCAGCAATCTTTAATTTATACATGTTTCATTAAAGACGACATACAAGGTACTATGATAAAGCTTTTTATTTAATTTTTATTGTGTTCGAACAAGTGTTTTCTTTTTTGGGTATAATGTGTAGCAATTGTCCAAATGTTCTATAATTCTGAGTGCTTTCTGCTATACTTTTAGCCATTATCAAGGTTGATTTTATTGGGTGTATGAGTTGTGTGTATGTTTTTAGAGTTATAGAGATGTTTTATTTTCTGAACACAGCACATTGTGGCCATGTTTGTAGTTAATGTTATTAAGTGTCGGCTTTTTCTCTTATATTATTAAGGCTTCCATTATTTTTAATCTTTTTTTTACATGTGGATGAGGTTATTATGTTTGTATTTTCTACTAGTATGTTTTGGATGGATCCTGGTAAATTTGCGTGTGTGTTTAAATGGGTTCTCATAGAGTTGTGGTCAGATAGCTGTAATGTAAGGTGTTTGGATAGGCATGAAGTAGTGCAACCGATGTAATTATTTATGAATTCGGTTCGATTAGGAACACAGTTTCTTAAGTTTCTGAACACATAGATAATGTTCGTTGGTTGTAATTTTGATTTCGTTGGTGTGTTGTTATTTTTGAGGATAAGGTTAGTTGTTTTAAATTTTTTGTAGTAGATAATTTGATTTTTTATTCGTGCCTATTGGGATAGTGTATTTCTTTATGATATTTCTAAGTGAAGATTCATCTTGTTTTTAGTTGATGTGCATTTGGTTTTTGTAAAAGATATTTGTTATTTTTGACAGTGTGTTCACTATCATTGTTATTTACTTTGGGAAGGAATAGTCGAATTTGGTAGTCTGTAAGGTGGTTAGGAAAGCCATTGTTTTACATTATTGAGTTCTTTAAAGAATAGTAATCGAGAGGATGAATTCTGGTGTGCTCTTTTTAGGAAGTTTTTTATCACTGCTATTTTGTATCTGAGTGGGCATTCACTTTTAAAGTTAAGGTAGCAAGAGTTTCTGCTAGTGGGCTTTTTATATAATGAGGTGATAAATGTTGTTACTATTCTTCTACAAGAACATCTAAGAATGGGAATTAATTTTTTTGACTAAGTTCATAGGTAAAGTTAAGGACAGTTTTTTTTTAATGTGGTCTTGAGAGTATCTATTTCTTTTGTGTTATTTGCTTAAATAAAAATATTGTCTATGTAGCGGACATATATTTTAAGTTTACAGAACTGTTTATATATCATGTTTCCTACATGGGACATGTAATAACTGGAGAAGCACAGGCCAAGTGGATTTCCCATACTAACAATTAGTTTGGGTGTAAATGTTGCCATTATAGAATGGGACTTTGGTTGTCTTGAACTATGAAAGCGGTGGGGACCACTTGGGGGCCGATATTTTTCTGTGGAGGAGGTGAGTGGGGGCAAATTCATGCAGTGTCTTTATTTTCATACTACACCACTATCGTATACACAACTTAGGAATGAGTTTTAGTATAAGTATGTTACTTCACCACATAATCTTTCAAATCTTCTATAAATAAAAATGTGTGCCCTCCAAGACAAAGAGCTGAAATACCATGAAAAATGACTGAATACTCATTAGAGGAACGGTTGTCCAATTCATTAATTAAATAGTCTGAAATTGGGTAAAAAATATTAATAAAAATATCACTTGATGAAGATGTTGTTAGCCTTTGACCGGTGGATTCTAAAACAATAAATTTGGCAAGCTGTTTACTTCACTTGCATGAAATTGCATTTCTTATAAGGTTCAGTCAAAATTATCATCGAAGATATTACTACCCCTAGAGTAGGTTAAATTTTGAGCTATGTTTACAGTTAACAGTGATTTCATTCTTTTGATTTAAGAGATTGATCTTGTCTTTAAATTGAATGATTTCAAATTTTTCATTAAGACATAAATAACAAGGGCTGTGTAGAGAATTACATTCTCGAGCTCTCTTAATTAATTTCCATTTAACATTAAGTGTCTTGTTTTTCTCCTTTAAACTCCAAAAATACTTGAACAATCAAGTCTTGTATTTATGATTACTATTGTTGAAAAATTGCACATGCCCACGCCAATGCCCCTTGAATGTATTCATAGTACTTCTAATGTAAAATTCTAGTGTAGAAATTGTACTAAGATAAACTAGAGAACTAGATTGGGATTCCTACAATTGCACAAGTTATTATTAGTGCCATTATACTTAGTTTTACTCACTGCAACCTAGCGATTAGTCAAGATTTTTGAGTCTCTATACTTGTTGAAGACTCTTTATTATATTTCTTAATTATTTTTTCCATGTTGAAGACTATAGTTACAACAAACAGTAAACAGGTAGACTTTGTGGATATCACCCTAGGCCTTAATAATGGTTCTTTTCAACCTTATATGAAGGTTAATTCTAACCCAGTATATGTACATACTAATTCCATTCACCCCCTTCTGTTATTAAGCACATACCCTCCTCCAATGAATTTAGGATCAGTATTAACTCTTCTAGCAAAGAGGTTTTTAATAAACATAGGGAATTTTATAATTCTGCCCTTACAAATAGTGGTTACAACTAATAGTGGTCATAACTAATAGGATTTCTATATTCAATAGTGGTACCACTATTGAATATAGAAATCCTATTAGTTATGACCACAATAAGAAAAGAAGATACAGGAAGATCATTGGGTTTCCTCCCCACTTCAACATAATGGTTAAATCCGAACAAGGAAATAAATTTCTAAACCTTAGGAAAAAAAACATTTCCCCAACCCCGATACTAATCCACTCAGTAAAATATTCAATTATAATACCCTTCAATTAAGCTATAGTTGTGCTGATAACCTGGAAAAAATGTTTTCTATGTATGTTTCTTCTAAAGGTACATATTGTGGGCTGCATATTCTTAATGCTCTCAGATAGAAACCTATAATAATTCCAGATTTAATTTTAGAAGAGTGGTTTGAGTAGAAACTGATCGGATCATTTTTGTTTGTAATGTTTCTGTAAATGTTAAAATTGAGTTACTTATTATTTCTATGTAATATGATACCTAGGAAAGGAAGTGTGTAGTTGGTTTTCGTTTTCAAAAGTGAAGTCTATTATATATATATATATATATATATATATATATATACATTAAGAAATGGACAAAGTCCGACAATTTATTTCTTAATGACATTTTTATGTTTAATGTTCTTTTTATAGATACAAATATTTAAGTAAATGCTCTATTTATAATAAACACTATTAAATAACATTTACCGGCCTGAATGTCCGAAAAATTTTCATAAAAAATATTCGTCCTTTGACAGGATTCGAACCTGCATCCTGTACGGAACCGTCATTTACGCTGACGTGCCGTAACCGACTCGGCCACAAAGGAGCGTTCGGTAGGCAAGATTGAAGTTTATAAGCAGTAAATTCGACCTTGTCTGCCGAACGCTCCTAAAAATGTATATACATACACACACATCTATATATATACAGACATATATATATACACACATACATCTATATATATATATATAGACACACACATCTATATATATATATACACACATGCATCTATATATATATACAAACATATATATATACACACATACATCTATATATATATATATATATATGTATATATATACAACCATACATTTATTATTAGTATTGAGTTCATATGTGAACTTAATGACAATTATTGTGGAAACATTTTTGAAGTTGAAGTATTTCATCTGTATTTTTAACTAACATAAGAATATCATCGACGTATCTCAGGTACATTGATGGTTTTTTAAATCTGTAAATATCTTATTTTCGAGGTTCGACCTGTAGAAATTGCTAAATGTAGGACTCGGTACTGAACCCATGGAGACATCATCACGTTGTATATATATATTGTTATTATGATGGAAGAAAGGGACTTCAGTAGTACAAGCTAATAGTAGTTTTCTTAATATATTAGGATTAATTTTAATGCCTCGACCTTAAGTAAGTCTTTAAATTCTGGTATAGTTTCTATTAGTTTGGGTCTGAATTTCTACTTTTTTAAAACGTTGATTGTACTTATGGCAGTTAGGTCCAAGGTTAAGTAATTCTTTTTGGTGCTTAGTTAGTTCATGGTTGGAAAGGTTAATATATTTATCAGTTTTGTTAGGAAGAATGATATTACCTTTGTATAATGTATTCAGTTTTTTTATAATTTTAAATCGGTGTTGAGCTTCAGATTTATTGGTAATTTCCGAGAGTCTGTGTAATTTCTGCCAGTTGGTCCAGGGAAGTTATATCCTGTAGTTTATCGTAAATGTCCTGTTTGTTGCTGTTAAGGTTATTCAATTTTTCCTTTGCTATTTCAATTTGCCTTTTCGCAAAGCTACATTTGTAATTCCAAGTATTGATAGTATTGTGGGCTGCTGGATCATGTAATTTAAATTGAGTATATTTCATTCATACACGTTTCATTAAATAATATAGACAAGTGTTGTCTATTTATTTTATGTAAATTCTTTTCATAACATCTGATAAGTTTAATAAAATTATCATTGAACTAAGAACGAAAATTCTTAATATTAATCCATATTTTTTAATACAATCTAACCAACGGCTTCCCATACTTCATACTTCTCCATTTCACTTTCGCGTGGTCATGTGTGACATCATGAGATGCGGTGCAATTTTCGCTTCTAGGGTCTTATATGAACGTGTTTATGGTTGCTTAGAAATCACTTATGTAAACAATCATTGACTGTCTTGTCTGTATATTGCTTAATATGTTGTAATTGACATCTTTGATAATGGCTTATGCAAGCCAAAAGTATATATTGTATATATATGTCTGTGTGTGTGTGTATATATATATATATATATATATATGTGTGCGTGTGTGTGTGTATATATATATATATGTGTGTGCGTGTGTGTATATATATATATATGTGTGTGTGTGTGTATATATATATATATATATGTATACATGTGTGTAAATATATATATATGTGTGTGTGTGTGTGTATATATATATATGTATACATGTGTGTAAATATATATAAATGTGTATATATATATATATATATATATATATATAAGTGTGTAAATATATATATATATATATATATACACATGTGTGTAAATATATATATATATACACATGTGTGTAAATATATATAAATATATATATATATATACACACGTGTGTAAATATATATAAATATATATATATACACACGTGTGTAAATATATATATATATATATATATATATATATATAAATATGTATATATATATATATATATATATATACATGTGTGTAAATATATATAAATATGTATATATATATACATGTGTGTAAATATATATAAATATGTATATATATATACATGTGTGTAAATATATATAAAATATATATATATATATATATATATGTACATGCATGTAAACGTATATAAATATGTATATTGTGTGTATTTAGGCAGCATCTTTTCATTCATACACATTTCATTACATGATATAGACAAGTGTCGTCTATTTATTTTATGTAAATTTTTTTCGTAACATCTGATAAGTTTCATAACATTGTCGTTGAATGAAGAAAGCTTTCCTAGTTCAACGATACATGTGTTTAGATATATATAAATATGTATATATTTATGCATGTGTGTAAATATATATTAATATGTATACATATGTGCATGTGTGTAAATATATATATGTATGCATATGTGTGTAAATATGTATATATCTATATATGTACATGTGTGTAAATATATATATATATATATATATATTTCTATGCGAAAATATATAGAATATATATAGAAAATAGGAAAGAACTCGTTAGGTAAATAATCCAAAGTTCTTTAGTATGTTTGCTATTATTTTTAAATAAATAGTGCTCGATACAAAAGTAGAGCATAAATATAATTATTTATTTATGTAGCGTGTTGGAATCATGTTTTTAATATATGTACATGAGTGTAAATATATATGTATATATATATATGTACATGAGTGTAAATATATATGTATATATATATATGTACACGAGTGTAAATATATATGTATATATATATGTGTGTATATATATATATATATATATATATATATATACATGAGTGTAAATATATATGTATATATATATATGTACATGAGTGTAAATATATATGTATATATATATGTACATGAGTGTAAATATATATGTGTATATATATATATATATATATATATATACATGAGTGTAAATATATATGTACATGAGGGTTAATATATATGTATATATTCATATATATATATATATATATGTTTTTACATAATTTTATATATATATGCATATAATTATGCATGCATGCATATATATATGTTTATATATGTACATAATTATGTATATTTGTATATAATGTTTTATGTGTGTGTGTATGTATGTATATATATATATATATACACACACCGAATTATGCATACATATATGTATATAAATATGTATATAGTTATTTATGTTTTTGTATGCATTTATATTTATATATATATATATGTGTGTGTGTGTGTGTGTGTACAGGGTAACAACTGAGAAATTACTCTATTGAATAATTTATTTCATGCCACATTGACTGATAAACTCATACAAAAAAAAAATATTCTCAAATTGCCATACTTGTAAAAAAGCATTGTCTTAAATTTTCAAAAAATGAAACTTAGCATTGAAATTGCACACTCCAAAAATTTGTATTTGTTGAAAATACCACATTTAAAAAAATATATATATTTCAATTCGTATTTAAGTTTTTCATCTCCAATGGACCTGCATTTTACTAAAACCAAAATAATTTCCATGCTTGCGGATGACTGACTGTACAGTTTAAATTACTTGCATATTCAAAAAAGACCTTATTTTGTTTATAATTAATGAAAACAAAGATCATAACATTCATTGAGTGATTTGATGCAACTTTAAAATTTTGTTTGCGAAATGATTTCACCATTTCATATTATTAACTTTACTAATCTACTTTTTGCATGAATGATTCATTGTTATATATATATATATATATATATATATATATATATATATATATATATATATATATATATATACGTACCTTCATGAGATTGCAAATAAAAAGAGCATGGTCTGATGAAAAAGATGCCAAACTTGACAAAAACAATACAAAATTTTATCTTCTAAATGTTTGTTATTATTGAAAGGAATGACTGAAGTAGTCTTTAATAATTTTTTAAAATTTTTCCTTTCTTTTAGAACATTCTAAATTTTAATTAAAAAAAAAAAACCTTGTTTATCTTTGTATCACCGGAACTAGTAAAATAACATAAATTTTTAGCACTACTTTTTTTGTATGATAGACATTAATTTGGAAAATCTTGCAAAAATAAAAATAATTCTCAGATTTTAATGAACCTTTCAGAAACTATTCACAAGTGATGGAAATTATTATATGTTTTCTTTTTTTTTTAAAGACAATTTCAAATGCTTTCATTTGCTTTTAGTTGTTTTTATGAATATGGACAATATTTGTGAAAGCACAATTTTTTTCAATGAAAAATGAATTTTTAATACAATGTTTTGTTATTTCTTTAATTATTTTAGATTTTTACATTTAATTTGTTAAGATATTATAAAATTATTTTAAAGCTGCATTCAGTTTCGTAAAGGTGCTTATGAGAGAGATCATTTTCTAGCACATTGGTCGAAATTATACAATTGACAATCAGAAGACCAACAGTAATTAAGAAATGCAATTTTGTGTTTATTATATGGCTGTAATTTTAAAGTACTGAAGACCAGCAAGAATAAAATTAAGTTGCGTTATTTGAGGTAAGCATTGTTCTCCACTGTTAAGGCCTTTATTTTTGTGAAACATGTGTGGAGAAGTTAATTTGATTTTTCAATTTTAACTGAGAAAAGTACCTACAAGTATTAGTATCACATTATGAAATCTATATGATTTTATTTTTATTTTAATCTCAGTGAAGACATTTTTCCATAAATGAAATATCAAAATTAATAATAAAATGAATGGAAATACAAATAAAATATAAAAATGTAATGAATGTACATAAAATTATAGTATTGTATGTACACTTCTGATAAAATTTTGTAAGAAAGGTACCTATAAATTAATTAGATAACTTTCTTATGTTTCACTCTCAACAGTCTTATTTTGATTTTTTTATAATATATTCTCCATAAAGCATCGTAAATATAAAGGTGAAAGCTAAGTACAAATAAAAAAAAATTAGAGCGCTGAAAGTTTTCCTTAAAAATAACGAGGTAAATATTTCGTTCACTTAAATCTAAATAATTATATCACATATGTTCTCCTACACGATATCTTTTCCTCACGTAAACTGTCAATACGTGATGAAATCATCAATCATCAGCTGTTCTCCACTGACGTAACCAGGTATTAAATTCACGCTCTTTGGGTCCTGTCACTGGATCTAACCAATGCCTTTATCCACAGTGGATAAAGGCATTGGGTAAATCCAGTAACAGGACCCAATGATTGTGATTTCAGTACCCATGTAAGTCAGTTGAGAACTCAGAAACAGGAATTAACAGGACATGACTGATAACTGACATCATTTAAACATGGCATGTGGAACTAGAACTGTTACTATGTTACTGTTAAAATTCGAATTCTGTGATTTGGTAGAATTCCATTGGTGAAATTTGTCCCTTTGTAGTTTATCTCACCTGCCTTCTTTTTTCAACCATTATTTCCTTTTCTTCAACGTTCTCCTCTTATTTCTCTTCCCTCCCTCGCTATTACTAATCACTTAGCTTCCTTTCATTCTCCACATGTAAATTCTTTTTTACCTTTTATGGGAAACTTTCCAATGATGGAATTGGTAGATGTGCTTTGTAAACCACATTTCAAAATAAAATAATTCAGTAGCGTCATAATTTCCTAGCTGAAGAAATGTTAAAAATGAAATTTAACATTGAAACAGAAAGTACAGTTTTGTACTATGTATGTGCATGTTCTAATGTAACATTGCATAATATAATATATATATTATATATATATATATATATGTGTGTGTGTATTTTTAATATATATATATATGTATGTTTATATATTTGTGTTTGCATATATATTTGTGTATCTCTCTCTCTCTCTCTCTCTATATATATATATATATATATATATATATATATATTTGTGTGTATGTATATGTGTGTGTATATATATATATTTGTGTATGTATGTGTGTGTATATATCTATATATATATATGTGTGTGTGTATATATATATTTTTATATATAAATATGTGTATGCATATATGTATACATGTGTGTATGCATATATATATGTATACATGTATATATGCACATATATATGTGTGTATATACATGTGTATCTATGTATGTGTGTGTATATATATATATATATATATATATACACTAGCAGTACAGCCTGGCGTTGCCTGGGGATGTAACAGTAAGAGATAAATCAAGTATCGACCATCACAAAGACTGAAAAATAAAATTGACAAAGATTATTGTTTAAGGTTGACGGACACGCATGTCTTAATTAGTTTTTTTTTTTGTTTTGTTTTTTTTTTTTTTTTTGTTTTGTTTTTTTTTTCACGAATTGGTCAAACCCAAACTGAAACAAAAACATTGTTTTCAATTGTGATGCGTCTACTAATTGAATAGAATTTTATTATAAACAATTGTCTGGTAAATGGAATTTTAAAGCATTCTGAATGTAAAAATAAAGAAAAAAGTGTGCAAGACAATAAGAAAAGCTACCTGCTAAAAAAAAAGTGAAGTTTTGTTGAAATCGGTTGAAAAATGTAGGAAATCTCATCTCATACATAAACGAACACACACACACACACACACACACAAACAACCTGGGTTTTATAATAAGTATAACTCGATATGAGTTGTCCCCCCTTTCATTCTCGCGTTGTCTCTTAATCGTGTTTTTCAAA